>VDFB02000013.1:92151426-92218632 GCA_007258455.2 Sequoia sempervirens
CTCTACTACTAGCAAAGCATATAGATGCATTAACAAAAGATTGAGAAAGATTGTTGAAAGTGCTAATGTGAAAGTTGATGAAGACATACATAGACCTATTGAGATAAGCGAAGTTGAACTTGATGATCCTATCTATGGAAATGCACCTGAGGAGAATAAAGAGAAGGAATAAGAAGAGAAAGAAGGACAAACTGAAGAAGAAGAAGAAGAGAATGAGTCATAACTTGTTGTTAAGACTCCTAAGAATGTATAGAAGAATAATTTGGAAGAAAAAATAATTGGAAACAAAAGTGAAGGTGTGAAGACAAGAAGCAGAGTTGTAGTTGAGGTAAACTTGTGTTTACTTAATAAGATTGAACCTAAATCAGTAAGTGAAGCATGTGAAGATGAGAGCTGGATGAGAGCAATGCAAGAAGAGTTACAACAAATAGAAAAAAAAATAGACATGGGAACTAGTCCCTAGGCTTGTGAATAAAAATGTGATTGGCTCAAAATGGGTGTTTTGAAATAAGCCAAATGAAAATGGAGAAGTTGTAAGGAATAAAGCAAGACTTGTATATTCACAAGTTGAAGGCATATATTATGAAGATAGATTTTCTCCTATGGCAAGAATGGAAGCTATAAGGATGTTTTTGGCATTCTTGGCCCACAAAGACTTTAAAGTGTATCAGATGGATGTTAAGTCAGCTTTTCTAAATGGTGAATTGGAGGAAGAAGTGTAAATGGAACAACCTGAAGGGTTTTAGTTATTTGAACAACCAGAAATTTTTTGTAAGTTGAAGAAGGTGTTGTATGGACTGAAGCAAGCTCCTAGAGCTTGGTATGCAAGATTGGACATATATCTGACAAAGCAAGGATTCAGCAAAGGTTCCACTCATAGCAATCTTTACTTCAAAGTGCAAGGTAAGAAAATGTTGATAGTAGTTGTGTATGTTGATGATATCATTTTAGGTGGAAATGATGGTATGTGTAAAAATTTTGCTGAAGAGATGTAGAAAGAATTTTAGATGTCTATGATTGGTGAATTAAATTTCTTACTTGGTCTACAAGTGAATCAAACTGATAAAGGGAATTTCATTTCATAATATAAGTATGTAAAAGAGTTGTTGGAGAAGTTTGGGATGGACGATTCCAAACCGGTTTGTACTCGTATGGTAACTAGATATAAACTAAGCAAAGATGATGAATCTACTAAGACTAATCATAGAAAATATAGATTTATGATTGGTGGACTGCTATATCTTACTGCTACTAGACTGGATATTATGAATGCAGTATGTTTAGTTTCTAGATTCCAAGAAGATCCTAAAGAAGAACATGTCACAACTATAAAGAGGATATTTAGATACCTTAAAGGTACACTATATTATGAATTATGGTATGCTAAGAGTGATGATTTTACCCTGAGTGCTTATATAGATGTTGATTTGGACAGATGTGTAGATGACATGAAGAGTACTAGTGGTGGTGCTTTCTATCTTAGCAGAAGATTGGTTTCATCATTGAGTAAAAAAGGAAGACTCAGTTTCTTTATCCACTGTAGAAGAAAAATATATTGTTGTAACGTCATGTTGCACACAGGTTTTATGGATGAAGCAAACTCTAAAAGACATTTGAGTGGTATGTGATGAGCCTATTTCTATTTTCTATGACAAAACTAGTGCAATAAAAATTTCAAAGAACTCGGTTATGCATTTGAGAAAAAAGAACATATCTATCAAATATCATTTCCTGAGAGAAAAATTATTGCAGAATGAAGTCAGATTGGAGTATGTGACAAAAAAGGAACAAATTATAGACATATTTACTAAATCCATTTTGAAGGATACCTTTGAGCATCTTAGGGAGAAGTTGGGGGGCATTGACCCTTTGAACTAAGTGCATATGAAGGTGTATTAGTCTAGTGAATTCACAAATTATTTATTTATCTTGACTGATAGATGGGTCTACTCCACAGAGGGAGTAGAAAAGGTTTTCATTGTTGCAATATGAGTATGCTCCTAAGGGGGAGTAATCACAGCAGTTGGTCTTTACCATTGATGTCAAAGAGGGAGAGAAAGACATGTGAAAAATAGTAGAAGAGAAGGTGTTCTCCCAAAATATTGTAGGATGTTCTCTTTGATGGTTTTCCACACCATGTGCTTCCATCAATGACAAAGGGGGAGATTGTTGCAAATGTGATCTAGTTTGGTGGTGTTGTCATTAATGTTGTCATTGATGTCAACATAGATTAGTATGCTATAGTTCTACATGTATAGTTGAGATGTTTTGAGTACATGGAGCTACTTTATGTCATTGTAGATGTGTTGTGTAGATGAGTTTCCAAGTACTTTTGAGAAAATTAATAAAGAGAAGTTAGAGTGATGAACATGTTCAAATTGTGCTCTGGTATGTGCTTTGCATTTTCCCTGTGCTGATCCTATGCCTGTGTGGTTCTGTAGAATTCATAATGGTGATCTTGTGGTGACATATCTTGAGTTTTAGCTTCTAGTATGATAGTATGTGGAAGTTATGTTCACCAGTGTGTGAATTCTACTGGTAGAGTTGATCTTCTATGGACTGGGAGAAATTTTTCTGCTCTATAGTCCTCCGCTATTCTATTTCAAATCGTTTAGATTTGAGATTTGTCTTTTGATGATGTTCTCTATGTTTTGGAAAAGAAGGTTGAAGATTGTTTATCCAAAAGTCGCGTTTCACTATTCTAGTGTAGGTTTGCACAGTTCATATCAACTGGTGAAAGGTCTTTAGTGTTTAAATTATATTTTTTGTTGTTGTGGGTGTATCTGAAGAAATCTAAGATGTATTCTCGTGCATAATGCAATGTGTTGCAGAGTTTGCATGTCATCTTTGTGCTGGAAAGCATGTACATCATTGTTCATTTGTGTTTTCATTAGGTTTGGCCAACCCGGTGTTTACACTTCATTCAAAGAATAAAATATAATTGTGGAAACATGTGGTTGATTCGAGAATATTATTTTTGATCTCAAAAAATATTTTTATTGGTCCACTCTTATTCCTTTCCACTTTGAGAATGTTGAGTTGCTGACCTAATTTGAATTTATGAAATAAGGTATTTGTGGCTGACCTTGGTGAAATCTTCTAAGGTTGAGGATGGTATAAAAGCAAGTTGAATTATGAAGAGTTGTATGATAGTGTGATGCAAAGTGACAAAAGTGAGCCACAAATCATATGAGCAGAAGTGTGTGTGTGAGTGAATTGGGAAAACAATTTTTATTATGTTAGATTCTTGAGGAAGTGAGCTAAAGGTTTTTTCAATTCTTATTCAAAGTTGTGGATGTGCGTTAAATTTTCTATGGTGGATCTTTTGTTCTCTAAATTGTATATGTAGGCAGTGAACCTTCCTATTGGACAGTGAGTCCTTTCTGTAGGCAGTGAGCCTTTGTATTTGGATAGTGAGTCCTCTTCTGAGTAGTGAGCCTTTGAATTCAATTTTATAATATTTTATATTATGAGTTAACCCTCCTTGTGGTTTTTCCCTTATTGGGTTTTCTATGTAAAAATCTAGTGTTCATTATGTTGATTTGCTTTCTATTATTTGTGTTTCATGCTCTTAATAATATAATAGTGTGATTGTGGAATTGATAATGTTGAAGTTTTAAGTTTGAATTGTGTGACAACTAATTCATCCCCCCTCTTAGTTTTCCTACAGCTTTTTAATAGAATTTTGAATAAAAATCACCATAGAATACCCAAAAATTAGGAAAAACCACCTAAACTAGGACTAAATCACCCAAAGGGGCATATGAGTCCTAGATAGGGGTTTTTGCAGAAATTTCAATTTTTTTGAGTGATTGTTATGCTTCCTATTTTGTATGATATCTACAATAAGTGCAAATGCAAATTTTAGATGAAATTCAATGATGCAAGATGCAAAAATGCAACCTATATGCACTTTCACTAATGCAAGATTTAGAATCTCTAGATGCAAATTAACTAATGCATAACCCTAATGCAAATTTAATATAAGCTAGATCTAGGAATATTATGTACTCCAAATCAGGAAAGATATATTCACATAAAGTTCACTGAATTGAAACAATGGAAATAGGGTGCCCCACCTTTTGGGGAGATGGAGCATGAGTTAGGGTTTAGGACCTAGACCTATTTCCCTGAAGTTTCATTCAAGGAAACCTTGGAGATCTCAATTTGAGGGTAGAAAGGTGGAAATAGATCTTACAACAAGGTATCCTAGGGTGTGATTAAGGACTAAAAGGGGGTTCACTCCAAGCTAGTGCTTGGAAAGACAAGTAAAATGCAAGACCTAATGATCAAACCTAATGATGTGCAAGACTTGAATAGATGACCTCAAAATGAATGCAAAACATAATAAAAAATTGAGAAATTAGTGAGGTGCACTTGGAAACTTGTAGAAGCTTGAATTAAGACTTGAAATGTTGGAAATATTGAATTTGATGAACATTTGGACTCATATGCTAGACTAGGCGATTTAGTCCTAGATTAAGATTTCTAGGTAGGAATAGAAATCTGGCAATGACAAGTCTAGAACTCTTGAAATCTAGAAAATTTATTGTACTAGGACTCATATGATAGAAGTGGTGTATCATTTTGGCTTAACTTTTTTGGAGGATCAAGATTCAAGTCAACTTTTCTATCTCTACTTTGTATTCTCAACTTGATTTTCAGATTTAAAATAATAAATCCTATTTTGTAGATGCCTTTTAATGATCTTGTAAACAAGGTGACAACTTTGACAACTTTGAAAAATTGAAAAAATTTCTCCAATCTTTCTCTTTAGTGTATCTTCAACCTAGGCCTACAAATCACACACTAAAGAGAGGGAAAAAAGTTATTTTTTTAGTAGAAAGGGGTTTGTCTTGGTCAAACCCCATTTTGGTACTCAAACCATGAAATGAAATGAAATATGAAGGAGGAATGATGAATGAACAAAATGATATGTTACAACTCACCAAACCCTTGAATAAGATGATGCAAACATGTATGAAATGGCTCCAAAGGATGTAGATCTTGACTTGAATGCTTGGTTGAATCATGAAACCCTACATCACAATTGTTAGCTCAAAAATAAATATGATGCATGATGACTTTGGCATGATGCTTGATAATTGAATGATTCTCTAAAACACTAGATAATTATCTCTTGAATGCTCTTGTAATCTCCAATTTTATATAATGCATGAATACTCAAGGTGCTAGGTCACTTATAAAATTGCTAGGTTAAAAATGAGTTAAATAACCTTGTATTTATACTGGTTTATGCAGAATTTCCCAAAATTACAAAACTACAAGCTGACATCAGATCTAGGAGAATTAAAACTCGCCAAGAATTTGAATTCAGTTTAGGTTTAAGCCACATGAGACTCATACACCAGAAGTGGCCTATGAGTCCCGTTTGGCTAGGATTTGGGACACATTTTTCAAGAAATGCTTAGATTCATGTGAAATCTGAGTTGGTGCCCTAAAACTTAGGTGGGACTCATATGCCCAAGGTGATGTATGAGTCCTAGATGACTAAATCTAGGCCATACAATGCAAAAAAATATTTTATTATTGGTCATTACATATTTGTCAGGATTAATCTCAGAAAAATGCATTAATTAAGGCTTATGGATGCGAAAAAGGATGAAATAAGGCATAAAGAAGCCTAATTTACTAATGAAGCCATAGATTAGTGTGAAGTTGTAAAGGTACACTTTAAAAACCCTAAATAAAGCATAATTAAGTTTATTTAGTTTACAAGGGCCCAATACTTAATGTCAATGTGTTAAACACATTACAACACTAAATCATGGCAACATTAGGCTCAATTCAATAAGGAGGGCCCAAACAAGTGCAAAAATGTAAGGGGATACATTTTCCGTCATTAGAATAAGTAGAAAGTTTACAATCATACAAGCTATGTGGTACCTTATGAAAACAATATACCTAATAAGGAAACATGTTTGCAAAATTTTTTTGATAGTGGACTGATTTGAAATGCAAGGACTTGAAAATGATTATTCTTAGTAGGGAAATTTTGATTTCACACAATGCAATTATTCTTACTAATTGATCTAGATGAAAAGAGTTAAAAATAAATGTAATTTCTAAAACTAAAATAGAGATCTGTAGGTATAGAAAAGGAATGCAAACAAACATTGATAAATGTGCAAAATTTTAGAAAATTTTCTATACAAGGATAGGTTTGTCCTAGGGAAAATGTGTCCTTCAAAAGGGGTCTAAGAAATTATTTTCTAAGTGTTTAATTTCATATTTAAGCTCACTGTTCCTAGTTGTAATGGACTATTCAGTGAATGAATTTCCATAAATTTATATGAAATGAAAATACAATTTTCTAACCATGTGTGAACATAGTGGCAACTTTTTTAAATATAATTTCGGATGTAATTTTCATCTAAATGACCAAAACACACTTTTACATAATATAATATGTAGAATGTATTTAATATTTCTTGATTTTTTAATGAATTTAAATGATGCAATTATGCAATATGTAACCCTAAATACAATAAAAAACTAGATAACACAAAACCTAGATTTAGGGATTCTATAATCTCCAAATCGGAAAAGGATGTTGTACAATGTTAGGTTCACTAAAATAAAATGTTGTGAAAAGGGGGAATGATTAAAATAGGGTTTCCTAGGTCCTTCAAATAAAAAAATTTAGATCTAATGATGCCTCTGTTCTCAAGATATCATTGAAACTAAGAGATTTCAAGTTGTAGAGATTGACTTACAACCCTAAGGTGAGTCAATCAAACCTGAATCCCTAGGTTTCAAAAATTTACAAAAAATTTCGATGGGGCCTAGATCTATCTCATCTCTACTAGGGAATATCTTTGAACTACATTTCTTTGAAACAACGTGATAAACTGCATTTTCTCTAAGAGGGGCAAAGTGTAGACATTAAAAAATATCTTAGGTCTGCCAATGCCATTTTCCACTTCTTCCCTACACAATTGAATAATTTTAATTATTTGATTATCCCCTAAGGCCATATTCCTCTATTAGTTAAATAATTTTAATTATTTAATTAATTCACTTACCTCTTTAATTCTTCTTTGATTAATTAAATAAATTAATATTTGTCTAATTACATCACTAATGTCCCCTTCTCCCTATAATTAAATAAATTCTTATTTATTTAATTACTATCATTTTCTTCTATAATTAAATAACTATTTTAATTATTTAATTATTCATTAGCCTTTTCTTCCATAAATTAAATAAATTCTATTTAATCCCACCTTTCCTCTACTAATAAATAATTTTTAATTATATACTAATTTTCCCTTTTCATCTACTTTTAAATTAAATTGTTATTTAATTTAAAATTCAACCTTTCCCTCTTCTTCAATAATTAAATAATTATTTTAACTATTTAAATATTTACTTGCCCTCTTAAATTAAATAATTTATAATTATTTAATTTTCTCTAGCAACCTCTTTTTCTATGTCAACCCCTTTATCCATGTCATTCTTATCTCTTCACATCTCAATTAACTTCCACCCTTGATTGAGTTAATTTATATTTCAATCTCCATTATCCATATTTATCTAAAACCCTATTTTTTCCCTAACCCTATCCCTCTTTGGTTCTAATAAATCTCATTTATTGATCAACATCATTATTTATCTTTCAATCTTGGCCCTTCATTCAAATTTGGTTTTCTATAAAAGAGACCTATCACTTTCATTTCAACCTGACAACCACTACTACTATCTTTTATATTTTTCTATCACTATCACTAGGCTTATTGTTACATACTAAAAATATGAGGGAAAGCAAGCATATAAAGAAAAATGGAGAATAGCAGTGAAGGTGATTCAACCATGTGGTGTAGGAATTATTGGTAATATTGATTTATTATTTATGTTTCTATGTTCATTTGTGCTTTATTGTTGGATTAGGATCTTAAGGGGTTGAGTTTTATGTAATTGGTGGTTGGTACTATTGATTTATGCCCTTTCCCATGATTTTACCCTATTCTACACAACTAAACCTACTAAACAATATGACCTAGATGATAAAATGCAAGATACTCAAGCTATAGAAGCCAAATTGATAGTTTGCAAGTAGATTTTAGAAGGGTATAGACACATGTTCCTAGAATAAAAATCTTGTTTTGAGCATTACTAGAGGACATGTTCACCTTAGGGTGAATGGGTCCTAGATAGGGTGTCAAGAAAAAGCTTTGATAGTCCTTTGCAACTAGATCTTAGCTTCAGTTTGGCATAGGTCCCACTGTAAAAAATTCATAAGTAAAATCTACAATTGAGTTTTTGTGGCTTCACAACAATGGTGACAACTTATTAAAATTTTCTCTTTGAGATCTCTGAAGTCCTCCTTTCACCTATAATTTGGGCATATAAGGAGAGGAAAAATTGTTTGTTTTTAATGTGGGGTTTCCTTAGTCAAAACCAATGTTTAGTAATTAAACCTTGATAGAATGATAATGATAATTGATAAATGGAAGGAATGATGAATGAAAAATTTCTTTCTACAACTCACTAAAACTTTAATGGCTTCCCTTAGAGGACTGAAGTCACATACATCACTCCAAGGAATTAAATCTTGCTTTGCTTGATTTGCTGGACACTTGAATGCATTGATGCTTGAAGATCAATAATGCATATTAGCCTTCACAAGATGACATGAACACACACATTCTTGAACATGATGATAGAATATTGAATGCTACAACAAATGATTGAAAAAATTGCTCTTGAATGCTCTTGATAATTAATATTTTCTCTTCAATTTGATACATCATGCAACTTAGATTTCAATTGATAAAAAAACTATGTATTTATAGGTGTTTATCTAATTTCCTTAAAATTAGATTCCAAAGTTGACAATTGCATATTAAATTTGAATCATTAAAATATTGCCAGAAACATATTAAAATTTGAGACATAGGATGTCAAGAGGACCCATTCACCCAAGGGTGAATGGGTCCTAGCCAAAAAGTCCATAACATATTTATTTTAGTGTGTTAAAATATTAATTACATTAATTAAATATAGGTTTCCCAACTTTAAAAAAATGATCAAAATAAGCTTTGGAATACATATTTGGTGCAAATTCAGAGCTTAATTAAGTCTAATTAATTAAGGGATCCAAACATAGTGTGAAATTATAAAGGTATTCAATTTCCTACACTACAGATATAAGACACTACATAAGTGAATACATGGAGCACTACTCAACCATGAATACATAGATTCCTTTGAAGTTGAAAATATAGATAGTACTATGATTCTAGAGTATGATCAATAAATACACGAATGACATGTAGTACACTATTAAAATGTGCATCATAGTACTCTACATGAGTACTAGAATCTCACAAAATATGGTCCACTAGAATAATCCCCCATTTGAGAGATAAAGAGAGAAGGTCATGTGACCCTCCCAAAGTAGATGGTTCCTCCACTGCTCCATTGAAAGAAGCATTAATATAACACTGTTATAATCCCCCTTAATGCTAACAAGAAGAGGTATAAGTAGACCAATTAAAATTAAGCACAAAGTATGTAAATAATTTAGACCTACAAATAGTTCCAAAAGATGTACAAAAAATACAAAGAGGGTGTGCATCAAGGCACACGTATGAGGCGAGAATCACAAGGATCCAGTGTTGTGATAGTAAATGAAGGAAACACACACATGATGCGATAATCACAAGGATCTATTACTCTAATGGATAATCAAGGCACTACACAACTTCCCATTATACTTTATAATTCAATGTAAGTACAAAATTCCCTCCCTAAGGAACAAACATTCACTTTTTGTAGCACTTTATATGAGTGCATTTACAAACTTATTTGTTGTTTTGAGTTCTTACAAGTTTATGTCATGAATGAACATATGGAATACTACTCAACCATGAATAAATAGATGCATGCGAATTTGAAAATGAAAAAAAACATAAAATGAACCCCCATTTGCAAGTTGTTGCAAAATGAAAAATAGCCCCCTCCCTTTATAAATTTTTGAAATAACTAATTAATTTAAAACCAAATTATCAACTAACTTCTAGTTAGCATTAATTTGTATAATGTAACAATTAACATTTAATATAAGCATTCAGTGCTGATTTAACCGTAAAAACAAAATAGACTTCTAAAAGAGAATTTCTCTACTAGAGAACACGGTGTTTAGAGAGAATTTGACCAAGTAGAATTGGTTCGGCTATGGAATTGCCACGTGCGGGAGAGAAGATGAAGTGAATTGGCTGAAAAATATATCGAGCCCTGTGCCTTATGCGTCCTTCACAAATGCAAATCTGCAGTGCTACCAAAACTGGATAATGCAGGTCGGTGTTTAGAAAGGTGTCGATTCAATGATGCCTCATGGATCCGAATGGAAGCTGGTGAAGGGTGTGACTTTTATTGATCGTGATTTTGGGAGGATATATCGCCAAGATTTATGGAGGCCAAGGCAAATGGAGGCCCACGATATGGAAGAGGCAGACAACTGAACACAGGTAAAATTCTGCAATGAGAAGCTGACAGGAATGAGAGCAAGGCAGTCATAGCTATATTGAAGGCCACAATGGGAGTCACCCACAGGTTGGATTTCAACGAGCAACCTCCATGATGAACAATCATGGTAGTATGGTGACCACTTGCAAATTACTGGTACAAATGTAGTGTGGCTTTCAAATATGTGAATCTGCCAAATTACAGATGTGGAATGTGGCAAAGGGTATTGGAAAAAGGACACGTCTTGGTCATACATGCGCTCCACATGCAACACCAAGGCTAATGAATCGCCAGCTACAAAGGGCACTACCAATTATAGTTCAAATTCGCCATTTAAATGTTGGAAGACTCGCCAACCAAAGAAAACAAACAAATACTGTGTATGTTGGTTGCCTGACCTGTGAGTCGTTGGTAGAGGAGCACCAAAAGCTTTCCTTCAATTGAAGTCGTCTCTTCTCAGGTTTTAGTAATGCAAGATGCACTTAATCAGCTTATTTCCCTTCAGATGCACAACCTCATAAAACTAACAGGCATGAATGTTCCATGCTGCACATTCTCCAAAGACACCTCAAAACATGATATTCCAAATCTACTCAATAAAATATAACAAATGGTAGGCACTTCGAATGAATGAAACTTTCAAACAGAAGAGAATTACATGCAAATAAAATTTCATGGAACTCTAGTCAGGCAAGGGATGCAATATTTTGTGAAAGGCTTTTGCATGCATGTCTCTATATCATATAGGAACCTGCAATAATGGAGAATATATAACAATGAAACAATTGGAAACATGTATGAAGTTCACCAATGAATTAGATCAAATAGGCATACATAAATAGACATGAGAAATGTACCTAATCTCCATGAAATAAGGATAAGGCTCCTCATATATGGAGTGGTGGCAAGTTGTCTACCACAAAAGTAGTATCAGGTGTTAAAAGTGATTTGACGCCTCTCAAGACTCCTAACTAACTTGACAACTCATATGAACAAGTGTCAAGGGATGCCTAAGTAGGCTTAAAGCCTATTTGTATGCAAAATATACACTAACACCCGAATTGACTATGCAGCCATCAGACTGCACATTTCACCGTATTTATTAATTTATTGAAAATCAGAATACAACGTATTTTTTATTTTCAATTAATTAATAAATATAGTCACCCCCCACTGACATAAGCCCTAGTGTACTTGCTGAGGTCAATAAATTGGATAAAATGCACTGCGAATAGTGTCAAGGACTGCTGCTCCAAATTTGATTCTCGAATTTCCTCCTACTATCTGTTGTGTAAATTTCTCCTTGCTACTGCTCATGGATTTCCCATGGCTCAATGGATACAATTGGGATTTCCTCCTTCTACCTATTACACATATTTCTTCTTCTTGTTACATGTGGACTTCTCATGGCTCAATGGACACAATTGATTGTGTGGTGATAATGAAGAAATATATTAAGTATACCTTTCAAATCTCAAAAAAATGACAAAAAATTAAAACGAAAGCCCCCATTAAAAGAACCCCTATTTGCATGTTATGCAAAAATGAAAAAAAAAGGTATAAGCTTTAATAATGAACTAGGTAATTAAATAGCCATGGCATTAAATGCTTAATGTAGACATTAACCACTAGTTTAACATAAAATGTGAAAATTTAATGCGGAAAAAAAATATGAATGCGTATGGGAGATATTGATCAAAGCTAGTGACGCCGAGTGTGAGTTAAACTAAGTCAATGGGGGATTGGCCTTCTGGAAGCCACATATTCTACCTATAAAGGTTGCAGCAAATGTGAAATTTCTATAAAAAGAGTTGAGTTGTAGCTGGAATAAAACCACTCCTCTACATGATAGGAACATTTATGAAATAAGAAGTGGATAAAAACCAAGCAAGTTCTGACCTGTTCAAATCCATCATCTGTTGCAGGAACATGACATGAAATCCATGTCACTGGAACTGGTTAAAAATGGCAGATTGGTAGGTTTGATGGACACACCTAATGCCAGTAGCAGATAAGCTTTCAAACTATATGGTAGCTAATGAACAAAACTTTTCCTCACTATCGCTTGCACGGGTGAAAACGTGTGGAAAGGGAAGATTTGATGCGTAATGTTGGTTGCGCTAAGGAGAATTTGGTGTGAATGAAGTGATCTTTCTGCCTACACACTCACTGATCTTTACGTGAGCAATTTTACTGAGCAAACTTTGAGAAAATTCACTAAGAAAAGGGATGAGGAAATTGATTGAGAGAAGCGATTGACAAAAATGGGATATGGTATTGGATTTTCAATGCTTCTGTTAGTATCTCCTTCAACGGCCGCTTGGCATGTTGGAGAGATCGTTGATTGTGAGCTGAGCGGTCTCCTTCACAATTACGCACCCTGCAATTACTCACACACAACAATACACAACAAATGAAATCTATCAAAATACAATGTATTTGTTCATCTAATGGCTTGTAAATATCTCCCACAAGGCTCTGATACCAGCACATAATTGCTTCGTTTGACTTCAAGCAGCCATCTAACTGCCTTCTTGTTCTCTTCTAAGTGGACATTGGAAGCCTCGACTTGCAGAGGCCGATTCACTTATTTGGAGGCTGCGATTTTTTTTTTTTTGAGAACCGACTTCCTTTTTTGCAGGTTGCGAAATCTGTGGGAGGAGTCTAAAACCCTCTGGCAGGCTAGCTCAGTGGTCAAACCTAAACATTGTTGGAGGGTGCAATTTTTTTCTTCTGTGGGCTACCTTTTGGAGTTCATATTTCTTTTGCATGAACTTGCATGTTTGGTTCATGTGCTTGCATGTCTTTGTATGTGAAGGATAAGGTTTTTTTTAATGACTTTTGCATGTATTTTTTTTTTTGGGATTGTACATGTTTTGTAATTATGAACTGATATAAAGTTTCATTTATAGGGGGGTTAATCATGTCTTTAAAACATCATTTTTATCAGTCTTTATTAGGCTAGATTCAAAGAACTACTTGTCTTGGAAACAAGGGATAAAGAATCTCTGCCTTGAGAAAGATATACTACCCTATCTCCTTGGAGTCATTTCTGAGCCAAGTGACCTTGATGAAAAGAATGCATGGTTAAATAATAATGAAATTTTCTATGGACTAATATGTCTTACTATTTCTGAGGATACTCTACATCACATATAGCACACTGAGTGCCCTTTCACTACTTGGATCATTATTCAACAATTGTATGGAGACATTGAATCTTCATTTGAAAGTGATGTTTCCTTGGAGAACCAGGCTATTGATGATATTGAGACTTTTTCCGCCTCATCTAATGTGGACACATCTTGTATGGATGATTAGTTCATTGATACCCCGTCAACAATATCTATTGCAGATCTTGATTCCAAAGATGCGTCTTCGAGAACCTCCAATGATTCATTGCAGCGGGATCATTTATGTCTTTCGGATTCAACCCATTGGGAGAAATATCTACCAGACACTTCTTTTTTGTTTGTAGAGTCCCTCATTTCTAATCTAGATGACACTATTGAGGACATATGTATTCTCTTTGAGGACCACTCTTTTGTCCTAGCATCTGTTGCTACATTTGAGCTCTATGTTGCTTCTTTGAAAGGTTCCAATGGCTTCTTGTAGCGGGGCATCCTTAGTCTTCCTGATTCAACTTTCTAGGATGATCTCTTGATAGGAGTTTCAAACTTGTTCATGGAGACTCACATTTCAGATTTGGAGGACACATTTGAGGGGTTATCTCTCCTCTTTGATGAAAACCACATCAATGTTGTTAGCCCACCATCTTCATCGCTTTTGCAGCTTGCTCTATATCAATCTTCAAAAGATCTTGGTGTTGGCATTTTGGGGAGTTTTCTAGCATATAGTGTTGTCATTGATGGTAGCCCAAGTCATCCCTCTAGTCCACAGATTTGGATATGATCATACCGGAAAACAAAGTATAGAATAGGGTATTATCAAAATAGTGAATGCAAAAAATGGCATCCAATTAGTACGATGTTTCACCGAATCGTCATTTTGGGTTGCAGATCTCAAATGAAGGATGTTATGTATCTACTATACCTTATTGATGAGTTTTATGATGGCACATTAATTGGAGTGTAATCTTGGAGGTCTAGTAGGATAATTTCCTATTGATCAGCACATGAAGGCTGACATGATGCATGTAGCGTGTGCAGATGCATATCTTGAAGTGTTTGTGTAATTGTTTTTGTTCTTAGAAATTTTTCTCTAGGTCCTAGCTAAGTTGTAGCTAACTTTGGAAGATACACATTAAGCGTTGTTGGAGAATTGAGCCGACTAAGTGATGAATATTTTATATTTGGTTGAAGCTGACATGAAGCAACTTATGATGTTCAGTAGCAGATATATATGAGTTCAGTGAATTCATTTGGTGTGCGAGTAGTGGTTGGCGAGTTTAGTATGTGGTGATGTGAGCAGAGCAAACAAAGCTTAAGTGCCGAATTTGACATAAGGTCTAGATATTGTTTTGAGAGCTTAATTGGAACTATAACTAGGCATTTGGAGATGCTATCATTTCAGTTCATCTTTTTTTGTAATACAAAATTTTTGTAAGGTAGTGAGCCTTCTTTATTTTGAGGCTTCTTTATTTTTAACAAAGTATACAATTGTGGATTAGCCTCCACCGTGGTGTTTCCCCTAATAGGGTTTTCCACGTAAAAATATTGGTGTCATGGTGTTATGCGTACTTTCTTCTTGTAGTTGCATCTTTAATTCTATTTATGTGCTATGAATGGCTTAAGATCTAGTTTATAATTATTTTTTGTTGAATATTGATTCACCCCTTCCTCTCAGTGTTCCTTGAGTCCAACAATTGCTATCAGAGCATGCAAAATTCCTATACAACAAAGATAGGCTTGTGGACACCTTTTGGAAGGTGAAGGAATTGTCTGAAGGTAGGTTGGAGTAGCTAATTGAAGTTCTAAAGAAAGAAGAAAAGTTAGCAAAAGAGATTACAATTCTTGAAACTCTTGTCAACATCATAAATCAAACATCTACAAATAACAACTTGATTCTAATCATTGGAATCTCAATGGAAGCCTAGAGGAAATTCCTTCTAGAAATGAAGGAGAAGTATAAGGTAATCTTCTGACCTTGGTGGTAGTTGAATCTCTTTAAAAAATTTAAGCAATCTTGGAGGAGAGAATGCATAAGTGGGGAGAGAGTGCATGTTTTTTACCTATTTAGTTTTTGAAGTCTTTTTGGGAAAAGAGAAAGCAAGTTTTGCGGAGTTAGAGAAAGCTTTTAGTTACATTTCAGATATCAAAAAGGAAGAAGAATGCTGGGATCAAATTCATTTTTTTCATTGATGTGAAAGGGGGAGAGAATGCAGTAAAAAATTCCTTATCATGCTTAGGGGGAGCTATGTTGGGGAGATTGTTGGCATTTTGCACTTTGGCTAAACAATCATGTTTCCGACACTTAGTCATTTTTCACTAAGTGTTGCCATCAATGTCAAAGGGGGAGATTTTTGGAATTTTGAGGAGTTTTCTAGCATATAGTGTTGTCATTGATGGAAACCCAGGTCATCCCTCTTGTATGCAAATATGGATATGATCATACCGATAGACAAAGTACAAAATAGGATATTACCGAAACAGTGAATGGAGAACATGGCATCCAGTTAGTATAATGTTTTACTAGATCAATAATTTTGGGTTGTGGATCTTAGATGAAGGATGTTATGTATCTACTATACCTTATTGATGAGTTTTATGATGGCACATTAATTAGAGTGTATGCTTGGAGGTCCGGTAGGATAATTTCTTGTTGATCAGTGCATGAAGGCCGACATGATACATGTCACGTGTGCAAATGCATAAGAAGTGTTTGTGTAATTGTTTTTGTGCTTGGACATTTTTTCTAGGTCCCAACTAAGTTGTAGCCAACTTTGGAAGATATGCATTAAGCGTTGTTGGAGAATTGAGCTGACTAATTGATGAATATTTTATATTTAGTTGAAGCCAACATGAAGCAACTAATGATCTTTTGTAGTGGATATTAATATTTGTTTGGTGAATTCATTTTGTTGTGTGATTAGTGTTTGGTGAGTTTGGTATGTGGTGATGTGAATAGAGTAGAACATAGCTTAAGTTCCAAATTTGACAGAAGTTCAAGATATTGTTTTGAGAGCTTAATTGGAATTGTAACCAGGCATTTGGAGATGCTATCATTTCAGTTCATCTTTTGTTGTAATACAAACTTTCTGTTAAGGCAATGAGACTTCTTTATTTTGAGTAGTGAGCTCTAGGCAGTGAACCTAAATGCAAGTGCATTCCCTTTTTATTTTTATACTTTTAATAGAGTATACAATTGTGGATTAACCTCCACTGTGGCTTTTCCCCTAATAGGGTTTTTCAGGTAAAAATATTGGTGTCATGGTGTTATGAATACTTTCTTCTTGTAGTTGCATCTTTACTTTTGTTTATGTGCCATGAATGGTTTAAGATATAGTTTATAATTTGTGTTTTGTTGAACATTGATTCACCCCCCATCTCAGTGTTCCTTGAGTCCAACACTTAGATCACCATCATCACTTTTTGACATGTGGACATGTGAGCAGTTTTCAAAGGCACAAATCATCTGGATTTGGATTCTAGTATCACCCATCTTTTTGGATTGGCTTCTCCAATCACTAGTGGATCCTTTTCTTCCTAAGGGGAGAAATGTTGTTTGCAAGCAGTGGATCATATTCTGTCTTTAGAAATTCATCATTGGCATGGGAGATCTTTCATTATGGGGGAATTCATATCTTCCTTTCTTATATTCTCTCTATATTTGTTGGGGAATTTTATCTGTAAATGGGTACCTAAAATGGCCTTGATGCCAAGACCAATCTTTATTTCCTCTATAGGCTTTGTCTCCTTAGGTTTAAAGGGGGTTTTGTTCCTACAAGTTTTTCCCTCTTTCCTCTTTTTTGTCTCCTTATTTAGACTTAAGGGGGGGTGTTAGCATAATTTTCTCTTTGTAAATAATGAAATGCTCATGCTTACGCAATAACTATAAGCTAACTAAGCACAACAGAAGTTTTCCTCAATGGTGGTCGATGATTTCCATGTAGCATGCTAACTGAAGCTAACATTAGTTTGCTTTCCTTTTCACCACCTCTTATCATCACTATGGTGGCTATAAATCTGTAAACATCTTTGCATATTTAATGTGTGAATAACACTACATAAATTGGTTAATGCAAATTCGTTTTCTATGCTTGATAAATTATGTCCCTGTAGATATGGAAATTTATATAGCTTCCACTTCAAATTAGGCACTTTCAATCCCTCAAAAGATTCCCATGTGACACCTCTACAAAGAAACTTCACACCCACTGCACAGCCTCATGCCCATCTCGCCTCCTCTTTACAAGGTGCATTTGAAGAAATTGTCAAGGGAGTTGTGTCAAATCTATGAATGCTAGAACTATTGCACCTCCTCCTTAGACACCCTTTGTGCCTCTTCAAATAACTAAGAGAAAAAATCCCAAGTTGTGAACTACACAGAGCTCATGCTCTACTAAAGATCTCTGTGAGCAGCCAAGAGCTGAGATAATGCAAACAACAAAGAGGTGCAAAATATCATTCACTGGTTCATTGATTCCAAAGTTTTGTGCATGGTGCTTTAGTGAGACAACTCACCTGCAAATTATTAATAGGTGGAGCAATAAAACAAATAAAATACAATGAATTTCATTCACCTTACGACCTAAAAAATATATCCAACCGCTCTGATACTATATAAGAAACTACAAATCATGGAGATTTAAAACAAGCACAATGAACAATGTTAGGATTTACATTCAAGATCCTAACAATGAAAAAAATTGATACTTCTACAAAAATTTTTTTGTACACAATGAACCTAATTTACCATTATCAAAGAGATTGATAAAAGAATTAATTAAAATGTATAATTTGACCTTGCATATATAGGAAAGGAAGAGTCAATCCACCTATCACGTGGATTGAAAAATTCCCCATGATGTGGCACAAATAAGTAGACAAATTTCCAATTTCAAAGGTATGCACATGAGTTTACCAAACAACTAGGTAACCTCTAGAGGCCTACAATATTTCATATACAGTTAGACAAGATGTTGCCTAACCTGATCAACCTAAGTACACTTAAGCTATAGTGAGTAGATAAATTGTTCGCTCTAAAAAAATTGTGTAATAAGTGTTTTTGTCTTAGCTTCTTTTTATTTGATAACATATCATAATAAAATTGGTTTGTAGATGGTCAAAATATTTTTTTTCTATTAATATTAGTTTGAGTAGAACCAAATCTAACTATAATGTCACTAGACACTTGGGTAATGCTATCAATAAGGATAAAAATCTTACCAAGCTTTGTTTGATAGATTCAATGTTAGTTAATTTTTTGTAAATAGCCTACAAAAAGGCTTTGGAAAAATTATAAACCATGTACCAAGGTAGACCTATAGTTAATTAGTATTTTCTTAAAAGGAATCTATAATTTTAAGATGGTGATGTCTTCTATTTATAGAAAATCACTAAATTAAAAAAAATCATAATCCATCAGTGGGAATTTTAAATAGGAATATTTATGCATGAGCCATGTATTTTATGTGTAAAAACTCACTATATAATATGGTAATAACTATTAGAAGCATTGTCTCAAAACTAACACTTGACAATATCATGGCCATTTTTCACTTAGAGGAGATGGGGTGGGAGGTTACCAAATTGACCATGGAAGTCTTGGTTATTCATGGGTGACCTAAAGAAAAATATAAGAATGTTTGAATTGTGAAAGCACACACAAGATAGGATCAAACAACAAGCAAGAACACTTTCTATGCATGAGAGTTGTAATCAATAATTTCCTATTTCTTCAACAAGAAAAATTTACAAAAGATGCCAAGAGATTTCACAAAATATAATAATACATTGAAGGAGAGTGACTATAAGAGTGAACCCTAAATGGTAAAGGGATTAGATCAATGATAACTTTCATCAGATCACATGTGATGAGAAAAAAATATTTAATAATAACATGAAAACTAAAAATATAATAAAGCACTCCTATGTTTATCTTAAGTGCATGAAGTGAAAGTAGCTTAATAATAAATTAAAAGTTAATTAATAATTATCTAATAAATTATTACTTTAACACCCTCCTTAAGTGTAAATTATGGAGTATCTTAACAAATCTAAAAAGCGAGTGCATAAAAAGAAAATAATGCATGAATATGTTAGGAAGCAAACAAGGTTTGATAAAGTAACCATGTACAAACAATCTAATCTCTCATACCTAGAGAAAAGGAGAAAACATCATGGGAAAAATCCTCTATGAAAGAGAGAGAGGTGAATGAAGTTCTAAGAAGCCTCAATAATAATATCACAAAAAATAGTAGGAACATGAAGAAAATCATTGAAGCACAAGTATGTTGTACATAAATATCAAATGATGACTACTATAGTGTTGAAATGAATAACCTCATCTAAAATAGATGATTGTCAAGATCAAGAAGATACAAATCTACATGATTTCCCTCAATGATACTACTTGAACAATGATTAGATGGAAACAAAAGGGAAACATCTAACACTCGAAGATAAAAATGACACATGAAAATAAATAAGTGACCCTAGTGATACTACTCAACCATATAAGACATAAGTTAAAACAACAAGTACCAATAGTCTAAAGAACATTGATCAAGAGAAAATAGAAGGTCATCTCCATAGAATGGGAATTAGAAGAGTGTCCATATGGTAAGTTCTCCATATCATTAAAATACATGTGTAAAAACCACTACATCCACCTATTACATTAGATAACAACTAGATTCATAGATCACTACCAAAAAGTGCATGAAGGAGAACCAAGAACATTTGAACATGTATAAAAGAGTGCCTAAAATTGAGAACAAGTGTAAAAATTAAGGCATACTTGCATGAGGCAAGAATCACTAGGATTTGATGTTGTCATGTATGAGACACTAACTTGAGAAAAGGTGTGATAGAAGAACAATAGAAATAAAACTAGGGAAGTATTAGCACCAACAATAGAAATCCTCCATAATGTTGATGACGAAGAGGAAAGATAGACTGCACTATAATTTTCTGACACCAAAAAGTGCATGAAGGAGAACCAAGAACATTTGAACATGTACAAAAGACTGCCTAAAATTGAAAAAGGGTGTAAAAATTAAGGCATACTTGCATGAGGCAAGAATCACTAGGATTTGATGTTGTCATGTATGAGACACTAACTTGAGAAAAGGTGTGACAGAAAAACAAAGACAATACACAACCCCCCATGGCATTTTATAACATAATGCAAGTAAAAATAGGCACAACAAGATTTGTGAAATTCCCAAAAAGCATGTAAAAAAATGGAACTTTATATTAGTGTGTCTACAAAAGAGAAAGTTCTTACAAAAGATGTCTACAATGCCCAAATATGACAAAACTCTAGAAATACATCTAGAATATAAACAATTCATTCTATGCAAATAAAAAGTTTCCAAAATTCAAAAGATCCATGTAATTCACCAAAATGTGAAAGCACAAAAAAAATAATAAAATTTATGTGGATAAAAATCCAAAAAAATACATGGATAGTCATAACAACTCTAAAAGACCTTTCCAACATTGCAAGAATCATAAAAAATGGAGAAATAGATCAAAACTTGTGAGTCTAGGATTGAAATAAAAAATTTGAATTTAATAGGCTATACAATGCATTAACAACAAAATATGAGAAAAATATTTGCACCATTCGATACTAAGAACTAACTTTTTGACAATATCTCATTTGTCAAATTTTGATACCATATCCCAAGTTATGATGAAAAGAAAAAATAGCTCCTTTAGCTCAAATGGAGGATAAGAGGGAGGCTACCTCATGAATCTTCATCCACCCATCACCCCATCCACAAATTGGGACCAACATCGAAGGAAATATTTGAATCAAACCACAAAAAATGTTATCAAAGAAAGAGAAGCTGAGAAGCATAATGGAAAAATCAAATACATATGGATACCAAAGAATACAAAGAAAGATTATCCCTATAAAACTCCATCAGTCAAAGAAACTATGGGAAAAAATAAAAAAGGAAAAAGTATTCATCAAAGATATCCACAAAAACAAAAGTAGGCTTTTCAAGCGACGTACAAAGTGTATCAAGCAGTTGGTCCTAACTCCATACACACTTTTGTATCCACCCATCATTGGTCATCTTCCCAAGTTTGGAGAGTCAAAGATTCCAAGCTATCAACCAATCCATCTTTTATCCCTAAACACACTCCATCCACTCCTCCACACATGATATCCAATTCTCAAATTGATCATGTATTGGAAATGACGCTTAATCATAAGGATTTAGAAGGCATTCTATTGTGATGTGTGCATAAAGACAAAGTCAACTCCAGTATCAACGAAATAGATCAAGAATCTCAAAATTTGCATTCAAGTGCATGTATTTTGGAAAAAAAACTTCTTCAAGAAAGATATCGATGGACCATTATGACAAGGGAATCTACATTAGCAACACCTTGTGATTCAACACAGGCTTAAAATCTTTCAGAAAAATAAAAAAAATAAAAAATATGAAAATTCAAAAAAAGAAAGAAAAAGGATTGAAAAACAGTGAAGAAAAAAATTGTCCTCTAGTGAAAACCGCATGGGTGGTGCTTTGGGTAGGTACCATGATGAAAACTTGGCAAACAGGCATCATGTGTAGAATCGAGCATATACGTGCACCATGTCAAGTGAAAGCATCTCATCCCATCCATAATAAATCCAATCATCCATGAACCATTTATCCAATGCATTTTCATCCATCTGCATCCATAGTCCGAGTCATCCTGATCTTGAAAAATTTTGGTGCACACTTTATGCTTTCTTACGGTAAAATATCTTGACATGGGTCATTTTCATTGATCCTATCCTATCCAATGATATTTGATCCATGAAACATTGTCCAATGAATCATTCTTTCATTCAAACACCTTATCTTATCGCAAGATAATCCTTGGAATCCTTTGCATGCTTACTATATCCATCCATCCATACACCTATCCAAGCATCCACCCATCACATTCGATACATTGATAGACATTAGGGGAAGATATTTACATCTTACTTAAGGAATAAATCTTGATCTATATCCTCCAACTTATTTGATGATTTGAACATTGGAAAAGATGAACTAAAATTGGTCCACCACTTGAGGGAAAAAAATCCATATCACTAGCCCATGGCATATTTTGGTGAGAAGACATTCCTTATCAATCTTCATCTTTCATCGAACATCAATCCAAACAATTGATATCAATCGTATCTAATTTGCACTTCAAACAACACATCAAATCATGTGAATTTTTTTTTTCCCAAATCAAACTTCATCAATCATGACCAATCTAATCCAATAAAAAAATCCATCATCTTGGGATATCTATCCTAATCCTTGTATTTCTTAACACTATCCTGGCATTGTTGTGTATCCTCAACAATGTTATCATCATCAATCCCTCATCATCTTGGGATATTCATCTTAATCCTTGTGTTGCTTAACACTATCCTTGCATTGTTGTGCATCCTCAACAATGTTATCGTCATCAATCCTAATCAATTAAATCCTTGCATTGTTGTGTATCCTCAACAATGTTATCATCATCATCAATCCATCGATTGGATCAGTCAAAATTAGCTTGGTTTTCAACAAAATCTGAAATAGATCACTGATATCATCACACATTCATATGCAAATCGTCAAAATCATGCAAAAAATCCAAAAAAACTCATAAAAGTAAGAAAAGTCAAAAACATGGAATTCGAACTACATCATCTCTGAGCTTAAACGTAGGCAAGGCTAATATTTGATCAGCCACTGAGACACAAAAATCCAAAAACATTGAAAAAACCAAGAAAATCCAAAAACATCCAAAACCACATCAAAATCCAAGAACATTAAAAAAAATCAAAATCCAAAAAAACATTCAAAAACAAAAAATCAAAAACATTCATAAAATCTCACAAAATCCTAAAACATTTGAAAAAAAATAAAAAATCAAAACATTTGAAAATATCAAAAATACCAAAAATAGCCTCAAAACATTTTGAAAAACATCAAAAACATCCAAATATTGGAAAAAATCCATCTCTCCCATTTCTCTTTCACCCGCGATAGTCAATCATCCATAATAAATTGATTGTCACCTTCATCCTTTGGAAAAATAAACAGAAACAATCATAGAAATTGGCAAAAGAAAACTTCAAACGTAAAATCAAAATTGAAATAAAAAAAATTTAAAAACCAAACTTTCATCATTCGTAAACATGTCAATCATACTTGTATCAATAGCCTTTCGAACAAACCTATCAACTTGCCACCATCCACTAACATGTCCTAGGATGTATCCTTCCTACAATGGGCATTATCTTTTGGAAAAACACTTTGGATAAATGAAATGATGTGCCACTATCCACTAACATGTCCTAGGATGTATCCTTCCTACAATGGGCATTATCTTTTGGAAATAGCTTCAGTTCTTATCCTAAAAAAAAACAAATCCCTTTGCCTAGAGCTATGAAGAACATTGGTTTGTTTACGTACTTGATCTTTCCTTTTGATTTATCTTATTGTGCTCATTCCAACGACCTCTCGATGCTATCCGAACAAAGGATTTAGAGAGATAGGAATGGGGCAATGATCATTATCTTTTGTCTATTGTGCTTGTTGGAAGTTCTTGTAAAATGACTTGGCAAATACTTACTTTGGTAGGTATGTGCTATCAAGGTTTCCGTATGTCAAATGTGAACAAGGATACTCCTATCTTTTTGTTGAGTCAAATTCCATCGCACTAGGTACAACATCATCCTGGTTCTTTATACCTTGATGCATCGTATCTACATGTGTAATCAAACATAAGGTAATTATCCCTTTTAAAGTCCCAATCCTTGATAAGCGAAACATCATCTATCATCATCATCATCTTTAATATAGTTTGGTTAGATCATGGACTTGTTGGATCTTCTTTTCATCATATCATTCCTAATTTCTTCTTTTGCACACTAACATCACGTCATGAATAGTTAATCATCATCATCTTGCATCTACAAACCATTAGCATCTCATAAATCATACATTTGCATAAAACATCTATTTCATGATCATAGCATATCACATCATCCATCTCATACCATCTCACATGCATTTCATCATCATTTAAATTGTTTAGGATAATATAGATTGGTTATTCTAAGCATCTTAAAACCATCTCATCAGCATCATCATCCATAATCATCCATCTTGGACCTCTTTATCATGAGATCGACCCTCAAATTGAATCTGTTCACTCGATCTCTCGAGTGGGAAATGGACTAGTGTACTTCTTTCCACTGGGGCATCCGAAAAAATAAAAAAAAATTGAATTTTTATTGCAGCAAGTTTATTCTTTGAACCAATGCAACAAGTACATTTCTTCAAAGAGGGGAAAAATGTAGACATAAGAATTTAACATCATGCAAATCATATTCGCTCATAAATGAAATAAACCAAGTTTAATTGATTAATCTCCTAAGGTCATCAATTTAAATTAAATAAATCAACTTTATTTAATTTTATCCTAACATCACCCTCCTTGATTAAATAAATCAAACCTTTATTTAATTAAATCTCAAATCACCTTTCATCTCCATTTTGTTTAATTTAAATCCCTAAATCTAAGTCAAATGGGTCAAAAACACCTAAACATCATCTAAGTTAATCTAATCCTAATCACCCATCACATCCTCTAGCTTTTCCCACTTGCACAAATAAATCAATTTATTGATTTATTAATTCATCATTTTCTTTCAACTTGGCATAAAAAAAGAAATATTCTCCAAGTTTGAATCTCCCCCCAATTGGACATGTACATCCAACAAGAAATTTATGAACTCTTACATGTGTCTTGCAAAGGTCAAACTTAGCATTTAACTCTCAAATTCAAATTTGAATCTCCCCCACTTTGGCACATTGACCAAAACTTGCACATTCCTCAACCATTCATAAGGTGACAAGTGGCTCCATCTCATTGGCTAAAACATTATCCCACATTGCTCTATTTTGAGCACTCTTAGCATTTGACATTATATAAATAGAAGATTGATTCTTCAACAAATCATTTAAAATCTCATGCAAAGTCACTCTCTTCACATTGAGAACTGATTTTGTCCACTCCATCTTCAAAGAATTTTATCATTTAGCTTATCTAAAGGGGTTCAGAAAGCGCTAATTTTCACATCAAAGTAGCACCAACCAGTCCATCCAACGAGTTTATCAAAGTGGTGCATTGAAACTTAGATTCCAAGAAGTTATTTGCCATGTTTGATCTTGTTTAAAGTATAGATGTTAAGACTTCATTCTTAACATACCTTTATACTCTCTCCTTGGTTGCATGTAAAATCATCTCTTCTACTACAAAGGGCATGAGGCAAGCCCACCAAGAAAAAAATACCAATTGAGCTAGGATGTTATATTGCTTGTGAGTCAGTTTGAAAACATAGTGCTTAGATCCAAAATATTGAAACCAACATTCAACGAATCATGAAAATTTCAAACCCTTTGTAAGGAACAAATACCTTTGAAAAGTCCATGTGTTACTGCTTTTCCCTAGGGGTTCTTATCCCTAGAAGGCTTCTAAACACTAAGACCTATATCTCAATTTTTTTCATTCCAAAGTCAACAATAGGAAATGATGCTCTTGAAACCTTGATTTTCACATAATGGACCTTGTGGAATGAAAAGGAATTAAGGCATAGACATTTAGTTTGAAAACTAAGCAAGAAGTGTGTTTGTGGTAAAAGAAAGTCATTAACCAGGATTAACTCAAATTGAACCCCACACATGTGCTTGTTTATCTTTTTATCATCTTTCGAGCAAACATTGGTCTTTTGGTTTGAACTACTCTTAGAGAAAAGAATGTTCTTCACTATCTTGGTCTAGTAAAAAAGTCCTTCCTAGATTAATTTAGGATCAAAGTAAAACACTTCATTCATTCAAACATTTATAATCCCATCCCACCAAAAAACTTTAGAACTTTGGAAACATCATTCTAGACTTGGGTAAATCATCAAAATCAAAATCACCTTGTTTAGTTAGGAGTATGGGAATGCATCCTTTCTCATACCTCTAGTTAAATTAGCACCCCTTTGAAAAAGTTTATCCTAAGATAACATCTAACATCTTAGGGTTTACAAGTTCATTATCCAAATCAAACCAATAAAAATCAAACCCTAAATCTAGCATTGTCCAAAATCCCTAAACATTCAAACACCCATATTATTCACCCTTTTCATCCTTCATCTCATCATTGGTCCTAAATCCCTTAGAGGTCAACAAGGTCAAAACACAATAAGAATATGGAATATAAACTTGATCCATACATCATGAGTAATCCAAATCAATTAAACTTTCAAATCCTTACAATGCCAATTGATTATCAAAACTCACATTTATACAAACCATACATGGGATCGTTGTCTCCTACAAACATCAATGGTACAACAAATGTGAGTATTCTTATTCAAAAGTTTGGAACACCTTTCTTTATGGTAGATTTAAATCCAATTCCAAACCTACAAGTCTATCGACCAAAAACCCAAAGCATGAGCCTTCATATGAACAACATCATCCCATCAAATCCCTATATTCCAAATGTGAATGTACCAAGTACAAGTTTTCCAAACATGAAAATTTCAAATCCACACTTGGAAAAATTTGGGATAGATATGCTTACAAATCATACAAATATTGTTCAAAGTCCAAACAAGATGTTAACAACTCCAAGTCAAGGTAACACCATGCAAAATAAAAGTTACCTAAATCAAGGAAATGTGATTACCAACATCAACAATGTTCAATTCCAACCCATAACACCAAATTTGAACATCATCCCAAGTCAGAACATTGTACAAAGTGAATTTGTCCATGATCCCATACAAATACCACAAGTATACATTCCAAATATGCTTGAACAAAATCCAAATCAACTATATCAAGGGAGTCAAAATCAAAATCAAGATCAAATTTCGCTAGAACAACTTGCTTCACATGCCAAACTAATTGAATTATTGAGCCAAGAGATATCTTCACTCCAAAATCAGTACATTCTTCCTTTGGTTGAACCATGCCATCAAATCATTGAATTGTTTCCACAACCACATCAAGAACAATATCTCCAATGTCAAGAAGTTAGATGTCAAGATTGACCACATCAAGATCAGTCACCAAATCTCCAAAATCAATAGATCCAAAGAAATCCATCAAGCACCAATCAAATCATTGTGTCAAATCCTCCAAATATACCATTGGTATTGCAACAACAGATGCTATCTAATCAAACAAAAATGTTGATCCCGACAAATCAAAACATGGTCTCCCAAGGACCTAACACCTCAGTCATTCCAACCATCACTATCACTTCAATCATTCCAACCACCACTCTCACACCCATCACATCTCAACCCCTCACTACCATGATTGCTCCAAGCGTATCTCAACCACTTGTCACTGCATCCAACACAATTACAAATCCACCACCACTACCACCAAAACCAAACATAGCAAGACAATATAAAATTGCACTAAAAGTTCACCAGGCCTACCAAAAGGCCATCCAACAATATCTAGCCACCCAACAAGCACAATCCCAAACTTAAGTGCAAGCACAAGCTCAAGCTCAATACCAAGCCCAACAACCAAATGTTGTTCAAAATCCCAACAAAATTTTAACTCCATGTATCGATCCAAGTCAATGATCACATAATCAAGACCTATCCATCAACAGACACATGGAAGATGTTTTTACCCCATCTGATGATCAACTCACTATACATCAAGAGCCACTTTTTAGTGATCTATTTCAAGGAGTGTTAGCATTATTTGATCCTATTGACATAATGCATGACCCATAAACCTATGATCATATTGAAAATGTCTCTACATTTCCTTATGAGTTAGAGGACATATCTCAAGAATTCATTCCAAAAAATGATCAAATTTTTTCACCAAGGTCTAGCAATGGTCCTTTCCAAGACATGTTGACCCCCTTTGACCTTATGGTTGCAGATGCTGAAGAAATCCTCAACTTGACACTTGATCCAAATTCAATCAAAGATCAAGAGGATATTGAGCCATTCTCCATGCCTAAAGATGACATCCAAGAACCCTTTCTAAGTAATCCATCCTTTGAAACTGACACATGTCAAGTAACTGATCCAAAGCGTGTCAAAAGCAATCAAGATCAAGAATTTGTATCTCAAAGATACTAGATACAAGATGTCGCAAATGATGATCATATTCCCATAACACATACTCCTCCATCTACCCATGAGTTGCTTTCTGTGGATGGACACGTAGATGATCTTCATTCAGAATAGGATTCCTTTACTCTTGACATTGTAACACAAAAAGAGAAGATTATTGATTCCTACAGTCAAATTAAGTTGTCAACATCAGGATCAGATATATCCCAAATTTAGACTGAGGAAATCATGTATGAGGATATCCAACATTATCTACTCAAGGAAACCGGTCAAATAGAACAATATATTTTGGGGTCAATAGAGCATCCAATTGAAATAACATCATCTGCAGTGTTCATTTATTAGAGAATGCATTCTAAACAAGAGATCTCAGAACATGCAAAATCAAAGCATGAAGGTACTACTTCCACAATACTGCCCGAGGCAACTTCATCTCAAGCAAATGTCAACATAGGAAGCACGAATAATCCTTATGATGAAACTGATGTCAATACTACAACTAGTCACATCATGAATCTTCATCCACCCATCACCCCATCAGAAAATTGGGACCAATTTTGAAGGAAATATTTGAATCAAAGAAAAAAGAATGTTATCAAAGCAAGAGAAGCTGAGAAGCATAATGGACAAATCAATACATATGGATACCAAAGAATACAAAGAAATATTATCCCTATCAAACTCCATTAGGAAAAGAAACTATGGGGAAAAATAAAAAGGGGGAAAGTATTCATCAAAGATGTCCACAAAAGAAAAAGAAGGCTTTTCAAGCAACGTACAAAGTGTATCAAGCAGTTGGTCCTAACTCAATGCACACTTTCATATCCACCCATCATTGGTCATCTTCCCAAGTTTGGAGAGTCAAAGATTCCAAGCTATCAACCAATCCATCTTTTATCCCTAAACACACTCCATCCATGCCTCCACACATGATATCCAATTCTCAAATTGACCATGTATTGGCAACAACCCTTAATCATAAGGATTTAGAAGGCATTGTATTGCAATGTGCGCATGAAGACAAAGTCAACTTTGGTATCAATGAAGTAGATCAAGAATCTCAAAAGTTGCATTCAAGTGCATGTATTTTGGAAAAAAAACTTCTTCAAGAAAGATATCGATGGAACATTATGACAAGGAAATCTACATTAGCAACACCTTGTGATTCAACATGAGCTTAAAATCTTTCAGAAAAATTAAAAAAAAATTAAAATTTATGAAAATTCAAAAAAAAGAATTAGAAAAAAGGATTGAAAATAGTGAAGAAAAAAATTGTCCTTTAGTGAAAACCGCATGGGCAGTGCTTTGCGCAGGTACCATGATGAAAACTTGGAAAATAGGTGTTATGTGTAGAATCGAGCATCTAGATACACCATTTCAAGTGAAAGCATCTCATCCCATCCATAATAAATCGAGTCATCCATGAACCATTTATCCAATACATTTTCATCCATCTGCATCCATAGTCCGAGTCATCTTGATCTTGAAAAAGTTTGGTACACACTTTATGCTTCCTTACAGTAAAACATCTTGACATGGGTCATTTACATTGATCCTATCCTATCCAATGTTATTTGAGGCATGAAACATTGTCCAATGAAGCATTCCTTCGTCCAAACACCTTATCTTATCGCAAGATAATCCTTGGCATCCTTTGCATTCTTACTATATCCATCCATCTATACACCTATCCGAGCATCCACCCATCACATTCCATACATTGCTAGACATTGGGGGAAAATATTTACATCTTACTTCAGGAATAAATCTTGATCTATATCCTCCAACTTATTTGGTGATCCAAACATTGCAAAAGATGAAATAAAATTGGTCCACCACTTGTGGGAAAAACATCCAAATCACTAGCCCATGGCATATTTTGGGGAGAAGACATTCCTTATCAATCTTCATCTTTCATCTTTCATCGATCCAAACAATTGATATCAGTTGCATCTAATTTGTGCTTCAAACATCACATCAAATCATTCGAACAACTTTTGTTCCAAATCAAACTTCATCAATCATGACCAATCTAATCTAGTAAAAAAATCCACCATCTTGGGATATCTATCCTAATCCTTGTGTTGCTTAACACTATCCTGACATTTTTTTGTATCCTCGACAATGTTATCATCATCAATCCCTCATCATCTTGGGATATTCATCCTAATCCTTTTGTTTCTTAACACTATCCTTGCATTGTTGCGCATCCTCAACAATGTTATCGTCATCAATCTTGATCAATTAAATGCTTGCATGTTGTGTATCCTCAACAATGTTATCATCATCATCAATCCATCGATTCGATTAGTCAAACTTGGCTTGGTTTTCAACAAAATATGAAACATATCATTGATATCGTCACACATATTCATATCCAAGTCGTCAAAATTATGCAAAAAATCCAAAAACACTCATAAAAAGTAAGAAAAAGTGAAAAACATGGAATTTGAACTACATCATCTCTGAGCTTAAACGTAGGCAAGGCTAATCTTTGATCAGCCCCCAAGACACAAAAATCCAAAAACATTCAAAAAACCAAGAAAATCCAAAAACATCCAAAACCACATCAAAATCCAAAAATATTCAAAAAACATCAAAATCCAAAAAAACATTCAAAAAACACAAAATGCAAAAAAATTCATAAAATCTCACAAAATCCTAAAACATTTGAAAATGTCGAAAATACCAAAAACAGCCTCAAAACATTTCAAAAACATCAAAAACATCCAAATATTTGAAAAAATCCATCCATCCCATTTCCCTTTCACCTGGGATAGTCAATCATTAATAATAAATTGATCATCACCTTCATCCTTTGGCAAAACAAACAAAAACAATCACAACAATCGAAAAAGCAAACTTGAAATGTAAAATCAAAATTGAAACAACAAACTTTTAAAAACCAAACCTTCATCATTCGCAAACATGTCAATCGCCCTTGTATCAATAGCCTTTCGAACAAACCTATCAACTTGCCACCATCCACTAACATGTCCTAGGATGTATCCTTCCTACAATGGACATTATCTTTTGGAAAAACACTTTGAATAAACAAAATGATGTGCCACCATCCACTAACATGTCCTAGGATGTCTCCTTCCTATAATAGGCATTATCTTTTGGCAATAGTTTCAGTTCTTATCGTAAAAACAAAAAAAATCCCTTTGCCTGGAGGTATGAAGAACATTGCCTTGTTTATGTAATTGATCTTTCCTTTTGATTTATCTTATTGCGCTCAGTCCAATGACCTCTTGATGGTATATGAACAAAGGATTTAGAGAGATAGGAATGGGGAAATGATCATTATCTTTTGTCTATTGTGCTTGTTGGACATTCTTGTAAAATAACTTGGCGAATACTTACTTTGTTAGGTATGTCCTAGCAAGGTTTTCATATGGCAAGTGTGAACAAGAATACTCCTATTTGTTTTTTGAGTCAAAGTCCATCGCACTAGGTATAACGCCATCTTAGTTCTTTATACCTTGATGCATCGTATCTATATGTGTAATCAAACATAAGGCAATTAGCCCTTTTAAAGTCCCAATCCTTGATAAGTGAAACATCATCTATCATCTATCATCATCATAATCTCTAATAAAGTCTCATTAGATCATGGACTTGTTGGATCCTCTTGTCATCATATCATTCCTAATTTCTTCTTTTCCGCACTAACATCACGTCATGAATAGTTAATCATCATCATCTTGCATCCACAAACCATTAGCATCTCATAAATCATACATTTGCATAAAACATCTATTGCATAATCATATCATATCACATCATCCATCTCATACCATCTCACATGCATTTCATCATCATTTAAGTTTAGGATAATATAGATTGGTTATTCTAAGCATCTTAAAACCATCTCATTAGCATCATCATCCATAACCATCCATCTTCAACCTCTTTATTGCGAGATCGACCCTCAAATTGAATCTGTTTGCTCGATTTCTCGAGGGGGCAATGTACTAGTGTACTTCTTTCCATTGGGGCATCCGAAAAAAATATATTTTTTTTGAATTTTGATTGCGGCAATTTATTCTTTGAACCAATGCAGCAAGTACATTGCTTCAAAAAGGGGAAAAATGTAGACATACGAAATTAACATCGTGCAAATCATATTTTCTCATCAATTAAATAAACCAAGTTTAATTGATTAATCTCTTAAGGTCATCAATTTAAATTAAATAAATCAACTTTATTTAATTTGATCCTAACATCACCCTCCTTGATTAAATAAATCAAACCTTTATTTAATTAAATCTCAAATCACCTTTCATCTCTGTTTGATTTAATTTAAATCCCTAAATCTAAGCCATACGGGTCAAAAACACCTAAACATTATCTAAGTTAATCTAATTCCAATCACCCATCACATCCTCTAGCTTTTCCCATTTGCACAAATAAATCAATTTATTGATTTATTAATTCATCATTTTCTTTCAACTTGGCATAAAAAAGGGAAAATTTTCCAAGTTTGAATCTCCCTCCAATTTGACATGTACATCCAACAAGACATTTATGAGCTCTTACATGTCTCTTGCAAAGGTCAAACTTAGCATTTAACTCTCAAATTCAAATTTGTATCTCCCCCTCTTTGGCACATTGACCAAAACTTGCACATTCCTCAACCTCTCACATTTGGACAAGTGGCTCCTTCCTATTGGTGGATCTTTCGTCCCACATCCTCCATGTTTAGCATTCTTTTATCCTTCTTGGCTATAAAGGGAGACCTCTTCTATTGTTTTAATCCTCCACAAGTTTCTCATCTTGGCTCCACAATTTGATCCACAATCCTCATGCAAAGTTATTCTCTTCAATTGAGAGCTAATTTTTTCCACTCCACAATCTCATGCACAAATGCATCATTGTCATTTGAATCCATACCATATCTTCTTAGAATTTCCATATCATCTTCAAAGAAATTTCATCATTTAGCTTATCTAAAGGGGTTGGGAAAGGGCTATTTTCCACAATAACACCAATCCCCCTATGTAGTGATGGTTTAATCCATTTTAGATAGGTTTACATGCTTATGATTTCTTTGCAATGCCTTTTATCATGTTTCCTTGTCTTAATGTGATTAAGAACTTCATAGGTAGTTTGATTATTTTTTTGGCTAACTTGACTAATAATTTGTTGTGTTGATTTAGATAGCCAAGCAAAAATATTGCTCACAAAATGTACAAGTGAAAGAAGAAGAAATATAGGAGGAATCAGAACCCCCCGATGACTACTTCTAACACATAAGTACATGAAAAAAATCCCCCCATCGGAGAGAGAAGAGAGAAGGTCATGTGACCCCCCTAGAAACTATGAAGTAATGAACTCCATGTGAGGAAATGCTTTCTTCCAAAACTGATAAGAGAAGAGAAACCATGCAGCCTCCCCAAAAGATAACTCCTGTAGTGCTTATAGATGTGCGAGATTGCATACTGAATATGATCCACAAACATTGAACAACATTTCTCCCCTTAGGAAGAAATCAAACTACATAAGTGTGCATAAGATCTTCCCATTCCGGATAGGAATATACAAGAAGAAAGATGAATGTCTTTGATTTATGCACATGATTTAGAGACAATGTTGATGTCTTTGAAGAATGCTCAATGATCTCCAAGCCAATGCTATCAAGTGATGAATATTCGAGAACAGGGACCATAGATTTAAGGTTAAAGCTGAACCGATGTGAATCTAATACTTTTACAGAAGGTGTCAATCTGGATGATGACAAAGCCTGATATGTAGACTCATATGTATCTACAGAATTAGTCATGATATAAGCTAAATTAGGCGAGGCATGAACAATATTTGAAGACAATGATGATGTAACTTCCTTGAATATGACATCATAAAGAGGACAAATGTCCCTAATAGTGTCATCCAAATTAATGAGATATGAATCTACGAAAAGACAAGAAATTTCGGGTAGATATACATCCCAATGTGGTGGATCTGGAACGATGATGACGATGTTTTCATGCAACGAATCACTAAAACTTATCCTGAATGAAACATCAAGTGATGATTTTGTAGTCTTACAGAACATTGAAAAACTATGTGAGAGAAATGAGGATAGAGTGAATCCCCATGTTGAATACTCCCACAATAAGTACAGTTGACTTTGTAATGATTTGACATGGTGTAATGTGAAAAAAATCAAAAGAAAAAATGCAATAGTGCAAAGAAGCGCCTTCTCTGCCCCCCCCCCCCGCCCCCCTCCCGAGAATTGCAAACTCTAGACCTCCTTACCTGAGTAAGCTGCATCAAATAGGGGATGCAATGATAAATTGCAGACTCCAAAGAAGAAATCATGACCTCTGGAAGGAAAATTGTGCCAATGAAGTATTTAAAATGACTCCCCATTGTAAAGCATAGACCTTCAACAAAAAAACATGACTTGCTAAAGAAAAGAGATGTCCTCTACAAAATAGAATGATTCGGGATCAGTAAAACAAAACACATCCTTCAATCATAAGCAGACTTAGACTCATGGAAATTGCCTCCTTGGCAATTAGGATGTGAGCCATCTTAGTTGCTGCAAAACAAAGGTTTAGAGCTCCTCAAAGCCGTGAGAATTGCAAATCATCAAAACATAGAAGAAATTGATGGCTGAACACATGTTAATTGTGCCACAATAGACAAATACTTGAATAGAGGAAATTAATGCCTTAGCAGAGGAAAATGAATGCATCACAAAGGTGAATTGGTCATGATGCCTGTTGCTAGCAATCAAGCCCTCTTCATGGTGAATATAGGTGGCCTCACAGGCTACACAAAATTTTCTCAAGAGAAGAGGCAACATAACCACTTCAAGAAGAATTTTTGAAGACACTACTCACACGCCATTCGTGGTTTACACTAACTCATCACTCGGTGAAGCCTCTACTCAGAAATCATGCAAATCATGAGGAAAAATTGGGGCTCCAAAGGATTCATAGAGGTTGGAGAAGGATTCGTAGAGGTCTGAGAATGCATTTGATGGCAGCATGGGATTGTTGACAAATCATGGGCCAAGTGAAATACAAAACACAACCTGTATGGGGATGTAAATGAAACCCATATGAGGATGAAAATTGTGGTTTGTAGATGCCAGATCGCTGCCTCAAAATGTTGTGGGTTCCTGCAACCAAGTTGTGCCAACCTTCAACCAAATCGTGGCCTCCAGAATATCTTCAAACACCACCTCTTAAAAATGCCAATATTGCCCCTTAATCACGCCTTAGAAGTGAAGGCTTGAAACTAAGCCAATGACGTTGAAATTTGTAAAAAAGGCCAAATAGGCCAAAATATTTTGCTCAAAAAAGAGCAGATTGAGGCTAAGTAGGTGAGATACCTCTTTGAAAATCCTATAAAAACCAAGATTGTACCCAAAATGGGTAGATGGACAGAGGGTTGAAAGGCCCTCTTGAAATGGCTGAGTGCTCAATTTTGCTCAAAATGAGAAACTTTTCACTTGCATGGCTATGATACCATGAAAGAATGTTAGCCAAGATCTACAAATGAAAAACAATATAAACTTCTACAAAGCACGAGCACACAAAAAGCCAAATTGATATTCAAGAGATGAATTCAAGAGTTCAATGAGCCTTGCTTATATAGGCAAGGAGAAGGAAACCAAGATCCACCAAAAGTGGATATGATTGGAGTGGTGGGAAAAGGTCAACGAAAAAGATAGGGTGAGACTCCTAACCACCCATGAATGAAGGGTAAGACTCCTTCAATATGGAGTGGTGGCAGATAACCACCCACAAAGATATTGAGAGGTGTCAAGGACCATTTCCTTGACACCTAACTATAAAGACACCGAAGTAGGCTTAAGTAAGCCAAGTGTACATCTATGTGTACACCAACAGGTAGTGAAGCTCTACTAATGGGGGTTTGTGGACCCCTTGACTGGGCCATGAGGGCTTGTGGGTCACAAACCCATAAGGACCTACATGTGTAGGTACCTTGCAAGTACCCACCCATATGATTTTTTAATACATTTTTTTCAAAAAAAATTATGTAAAAGAATGAATATATATATTCTTACAAAATTCACCCTCAATTTTTTGAAAAACCATACGTATGGTCATATAGCCCATATATACAAAAATTTCTTTGAAATCTTCCAATGTCTATTATAGGTAAATTTATAATAATTAGTTTTTAATTCAACCTCTTGAATTTGTAATTATGAACTTAGTAATACTCCAAATTGCACCAAAAATTTTTCAAGTCCAAAACCTACAAAAAATATGAAGATTTTAGATTTGATGCACTTGTAACCATAGTTTGAAGAAAACCCTTAAAATTCAAGAAGGGTTTTGTTGAATCTATGCTCTAATACCATATTGTAAGTTTCAAAGAACATACAAGACAAGATGAAAAAAAAAACATGAACACCTTCCATGCACGAGAGTTGAAAAAAATAGTTTTATATTTCCTCAATAAAAAAAACTTGCAAGAGATGCCAAGAGCTTTCATTGAACTTAATAATAAAAAAAGGAGAGTACTTATAAGAGAAAACCATTAATGAGAAAGGGATTAGATCAATGACAAGTTTCATGATCACATGTGATGAGACAAAAATGATCTAATAATATAGCTCATGCTAATAAAAGAAAAGAAAAGAACCTCCAAATTTTTGTTGAAGTGCACAAAGTGAACTTAGCCTAATAATCAATTAAATATTAATTAATTATTAGGTAATTTAAATGATTACTCTAAAAAGGAAGAATAAAATAAAATCTAAATCTTGTAGTGGAGTTAGCTCCTAAAAATTCAAAAGAAAAGTATTAAAATTATAGCAAGATGATCCAAATTTGATGATGAATCTAATAACATGTAGGATATTTATTTGTTATGGCTTTAGAAATGCATGTATGCAAGGATGCATATATAATAAACTTTCTATATTCTTTCCAAATAACTCCTAGTGAAAGTGATTTTCAAATTATAACAAATATAACGGTAGAAAATAACCCTCAACAACTAATATTTCAATAAAGTTGGTTGTAGAAGAGTCAAGATATGATTATTTATTGGGAGGATAAAATTGATTATTAGAGTCCTACACATCCTTGGCTTGGTATGAAAGCTATTATTTATAAGTTAAATGAATTATGTGGATGTGTAATTACCCTTTAGCAATAAAACTTGTAAGATACTTTGCATATCTATGGTGCTCGAAAAACCGTGTTTGAGTTGGAACTATCTTTTTTCTTGATTAATGCACATTAATTTGGTGTAATTTTCCCTCAAGAAATGAAACAAAGGGATATTTAAAGTATACTTTTCAATCATTGGAACTTGGAGAAAAGAGAGTGTAGCATTTTAAATTATCTACCTTAACAATTTGACACTAGTTTCAGCTGCCATTTATGTGTTGGGACCTAATTATGCTAACAATATTTTTATTTTACTATTATTTCCTAAAAATCAAGATATAGTTTAATTTTTTAGGAAAAAAATAATTGCATATAAATATGCATCTTTTTCATTATTTTAATTATTAAAAAAATTTAAAATCCAATTGTGCATCCTATAAAAACAATTAAGAGTAGAAATAGTTGTATTTTTTTTATTTTGATCAAGATTCATGTTAATAATGAATCAATTCTATATGAATGACATTCTTCACCTTTTATACTCATTTTCTTTGTGAGTACTAACACTTGTAGAACCTTCAATCAAGCATCCAATTCTCCTTGTATATGATGAGTACCATGACTTTAGTCTATCAAGGAAATCTGATCCAAGGGGTAAGTTACAACACTAGTCATTTATCACCTTTTTAATCCAACTTCCTTTTCTTGATTGAGAATAAGCAATATTTACATCATTATAGTTGTAGAGGTGGAAAAACCAATATAAGGTCTAACTTAGGTAAGCCCCTATACAAAATAACCCTTTATTCCCTTTCTTGTTTGTAGGTGGCATATCTGAAGTGGATTTAAGAGAGGATTAAAGAGATAATTTTAAGATCAAGAATTCAATCTTCCTACCTCAATAAATTAGGTTAATATGAATTATTCATCAATAGATAAATTTCTAAAGCCAAATCCAAGAAGGAAGAACCTATAGACTATAGCCTACTGAAACCTATTCACAGATTTTAGAAAGAAAAGTCATCTAGTTTATGGAACCAACACTCTAGAATAGGGAGTTTCAATCCCAATTTGCATGTCATGTGCCAGAGTCTCTCCTTTATGGTTTTCTTTCTTCAATTTATACACATCATTTTTTAATTTTTTGAAATCACATCAGTTCACTAAAATTTCATAGTTGAACTAAATTAAATTTGCATAATCAAAATTATTCAATTCCTATTTAATCAAATAAAATTTATTTAAATATAAAAGAGGACCAAATCCCTGATCCACAATTTTATCTCTTACATTGACGGTATGAGCCAAGTAGTCTTATGTAATCAATTTTGGTTCTTCTCTAATTGAATATTGAGAAAGATGTCATTTAGACTCTATATCCCTTTTCTCACATCACATTTTGGTGAACTAGATTCTCCTTACAATTGGAAAACATTTTACTATAAAATCTAAGTGCAATCTTAGGTTATTTGTCAAAATTACATGTAAATTTTAGTGGAAAGTATTGAAAATACATATAATTTCATATTGTTTATCATTTTAAAATCTCTAAGGGTGTTATCTTTCATCATTTTCAAGAAAAATGTAGTTATTCAAGGAACTTTAAATTTAGACAACATTGGAGATTATAAAGCCCAGGATAATGCATTGACTACGTTTTTCATAGTATTCCAAAGGAACATGTATGAAAGAAAGAATTCCTAAAAGTTCAGTGGATAAATATGTAAATGACATAACCTTAGTTGTATCCACTATTGAATGCATAATAGAGGTGGTTGAATTGAGAATGATATGGATTGAGTCTCTTGGTTATGAGATTACTGAGAATGAGGTTGACAGATACATTGAAATATTGTTAAGAATTCCTAAGGACTCCTCCCTTCCTAGACATGACACATATGAAGAGAAATCTACTAAAGTATACTTGGAGACTTCAACACCTACTAGAACCAAATGGGTAAAAAAAAAGTTGAAAAAATCTTTGGAATGCATGGCCTTTCCAAAGAAGATGTTGATAGATTAAGGGAAGTTACAACAAAGAGTAAAGCCAAAGAAGCTAGTGAGTCCTCTGGACCGCATAGATCTGGAAGATCAACTTCCACCCTTGCCTCTGTATTGCCAACACCATAAATTATAGTTTTTGTTAAAGGGAAAAAGGTGGAGCCTAGTGCTTTGACAATAGTTGATGTGTCTGCACCCTCCAAACCCAACACTTAGAGCACAAAAAGGAAAAATGTACCTTCGGTAGCATGTCTTGCTACCTCTAAAAAGAGAAAGAAAAAAAAATCATCTAGACGATGGAATCTAAGAAATGTTGTGGAAGAGGAAATTGAACTTGGTTTGGAAGAAGAACAATTGAAAAGAAAAAGAAGCAGTGTATCCACCAATGGTGAAGCTACCTCACAAGAGGCTAGTACTAAATTCAAGAAGGCTAAGGTCAATATTGTGGATTCCTCTAAAGAAGATGAGATAGAAAAGAAGAAATAATCCTTTAAAATACATGTGCACAAGAAGCCTAACAAGATAGGGAAATAAAATATATGAAGGCACATCAAAGCCTGAGAAGAAGTCCAAGACTCCTCCGATAAGAGCCCATTCACCTATAAATTTGGAATCTTTGGTTAACAATATGTTAGAGCTCATGATGGTTTATTAGAAGTAATTTACGAATTGTATGATGAAGTTGATGAAGAAGATGGGAAAATAATTATATATTCTATCATTCAATATGTGATCATTTTAGATGCAAACATGGATAATATGAAGAAAAGGGTGACTAATGTTGTATGGAAAGCCCTTGTAAGAAGAAGGTACGAAGCTGTTAAAGTTGAAACCAAGATCAAAACTGATGCTTTAAATGAGATTAGATCCTCTCTATCTAAGGATGACAAGGCTACCTTACTATAATTATACACAAAGTAGTTTAGGGTAAAGCAAAGAGTTACCATTCTCATGTCCAAAGGAAAGGATAACACAAAAAAGCTAAAACAAGAAAATTTGGATATAGTGAGAGATATGGCACAAAATTTTGGGATGATTGTAGGTTTTTCATTTGATACAACTCAAGTAAAGGAGCCTAATAAAGATAAAGCTACTGCTGCAAAGGAAAATATTCCTCACATATATAATTGACTTGTTTTCTAGAAGTAGTAGAAGAGGTAAATGCTTATTCTACAGAAGAGACTCTACATTTGGATGTTTTAGGAAATATTGTTGATGATACACATGCTCCTCTAGAGACATCTATTCCTCTAGAAGAAACTGAAAATACAACCGGTGAAAATAATAAAAATCAGAATAAGAATGATGTTAATGATAATGTTGACAAATATAATGATGATACCGGAAATGAAGTTGAAGCAAAAAAAAGAGAAGAAGAAGAAGTTCAAGATAGGAAGAACAATGATAAGAAAGATAATGAGGATAAAAAGGAGGATGAAAACAAAGATTGTCAAAAGGAAAACACGTCTGAAAAAGAAGAAGAAGAGAAATAAGAGAACCAAGAAGAGACTGAAGTTGGAACAAATGATGAAGAACCCCAAAAGACCATGGAGTCATCAAAGTCATCTAGAGAATCCTCCGATAATACACTCAAGGGTCTTTTGACAAAGCGAAAAAGGATTTAGCTAGTCATTCCTCCCTAGTTCGTTTAGCTCCCATCACAAGTCTATGTCAATTTGAATAAGATCTCACCTATTAAAAAGATGGAGCTCAGAGATACTTTTATTTCCTCTAAGAGAAAGGAAATTATAGAAACTCATCAAAAGGGGATTGAGCTAATCAACGATATCATCAAGGCACTATAGGATGTTACCCTTGGTACCACAATTGACGATTCTATCACACCAACTAAAAATGAAAAGTTTATAGTTGATTCTTTCAGTGAGTATACCTCTAGCTTAAATAAGTAGACTATACAAAAAGTTTAGTGAAGGATTGTTGAGAAGAGATTCCTTGAACTACATGACAAATGTGCAACTACACATAGCAAGATGATGAAATATTTGAAAGAAGTAAAGGAATGCGAAGATGAAGCTTAGACACTATTCTTATATTGCATGAGGTGGCCAGATGCCACCCAAGGAATTAAGGACCTAATGAACTCAATAGAGTCACAATTAATTAATGCTTCTAGAGCTTATGACCTTGCAAAAGATATAAACTATGCCTCCTAGAATTCCTTTTTAGACTTGCAAAACAAGTTTTTCATTTTGAAAAGACATAAAGAGGATCTTATAAGGAAATTTGGACTGCTTGGAGACCTGGTAAAGTGCAAGCTTATACCTATAGCAAGTTCTGTCACTGAAGTTGAAAAAATTGAAAAGACAAAATCCTAATCCAACTACTCCAGAAGAGGGAGGGGAGAGCTTGGTAGAGTTGGAATCAATGTATAAAGCGCTTGCTACAACCAAGAAGACTTGGGATGAAAGAAAATCTTCTTGGGAATCCATTCTCAAGGAGCTTGAAGGTGATTCCTCCTCCAGGTGAACATATTTTACCTTGTATATTATCACTCTATTTTAGTTGTTTTCAATTTTTTTTCCTTTTGTAGATATGATCAGATGTAAATCTTGGGATAACTTCCTAAGGGGGAGCCAATCATTTTTTCTATACATATGCATCCAAGTATGTTACCAACATACCCTTTGTCCTTGATGTAAGAGGGGGAGCAGTTTTGGTGCCAAAAATGTTAAAATATTGTGCTTGGGGGAGAAGTTTGGAGACATTTTGAGAAGCTAGAAAATGTTTTGGTGCTAGAAGTTTTATTGGGAGAAGTTTTGTTGTATGTTTGAAAGGGGGAGTTCATACATTTTGATATTAATTTTTTTGGATATTTATTTTTAGTGCATGTTTATATCAAGAAAAAGGGGGAGATTGTTGAAAGAATGAAGAAGGAACCCTTTGATGTGTTTTCATTGATGACAACATTGTTTGTTGACAATTTTGTCTAATTTGGTAAACAATTTTGGTGACACCTTGATCCGGTAATTTGGTCTGAATTTTCTCATATTGTAAGATCAGCCTATGCAATTGTAGTATGTTATTTAGGACTACTAAATACATATATGATCACTACTTTTAGTGACTTTGGTTAAATAGGCTGAAAGTTACTAGTAGTAGAAGATCATTATACAATTCTTTGGCAAGTATACAATGTAAATGGGTATGAGTAATTTGGTTTGCATTCTTTCAATATTTGGAATCAAAATTAGAAATTTTAGGAGATGGTTTATAGGTGTTAATACTACATATGTTCCAAATGGTGTGTGCTTATATGATTATATGGTTGATAGATGTTGAACAAACTGGTTTATTTTATGATTAGTTATAATTCTTGGTTGACCTAATACTTGAATATGTGCTATGATGATTAATATATATTATTTATGTTAAGGGGATTTATTTTAGATGTTTGCTGACCTAAATCAAGCTTTGAACATTTTAATTTGAGTGCAAAGAATCTTTGTTTCATGTATGAAGGAAAAAAAGCTATTTTGAATTAAATAGGGGTACATCTAATTAGGCCAACCTAATTGATGTATCCAAATGTAATATGGTATATATGTGGAACATTTTTTTGAGTTGCATAGGGTAAGATGAATGTAATATGATGTGTGCAAAATATAATATTGTGTGAACACGTGAATTTGTATATGTGAGAACACAATTTAAGGGAAAGATTATTGAGTGACTACTAAGTAGAGTAGTATTTTGTATTTAGAGTTTCAGTGGAACTAAATTCAAGACAAGGAAGGTGCATCTTACATCAGTTAAAATTTTGGTTGTGTAGCCACTTTTATATTGCATTTAATTCTACTTGTGAGCCTTATAAGGATAGTGAGTCCTGGCAGTGAGCCCCTGTAATATCTTATAATCAGTTATAACATATTGTGAGCTAATCGTCACCATGCCTTTTCTCTTTTTTGGTTTTCTATATAAACATCCTAGTGTTCATGTGTTATGTGGTATTGTGATCTCTTTCATTTTTTCATTTATAATTGCAATTAGATATGTTTTGATTATTGGTTGCATTAATGACTAAATGATTTAATAGAATACTCATTCATGCCCCTCTCAGTATTTTGGGTGTTGAACAATTTTTACTTCATCAAAAAATTTAGGTGGACATGGAGGCTATTATTTCCCATGTCCTTGAAGATAAAATTAAATAATTAGACAAATACTTAGAAGGCCTTCAAGAATACTCAAACACATAATCCTTAGTAGGATGAATAGTTCCATTATTGGGGGTAACCTTAGGAATCTAATCAATGATTCCCAATGAATATAAGCGTTGTGTGCACAACTCACATAGTAGATGAAAAAATTCACATGGTAGCTAGTTCTTCTCAAGTCTGAGCACTAATGCTCAAAATAAAATTGGAAGAAAGGTATCCTATCCAACAACCATGCATTCTATTCTTACTTCAACCCCTCTAGTTATAGCATCTACCATGCAATATAGTAATGGACATAAATCTAGTTTAGCACTTACTTGTTGGAATCCTTATAGCTTTGTCCCTTCAAGTACAATACCTAATTTTCCATCATCTCTCATAACCTTGAATAAAAGTAATCCTCCAATAATCAACAATACTCCCCCAAACTCCACACATTCTCAAAACATGTCACAAAATGATCCTTTCTGAAACCAACTATTATAGAACATGTCTTCATTACAACAAAAAAATTCAAACACGAACCAAAGTCAATCCAAGGCTAATCCTCCAACATAGCTCACATATAGTCCATTTTCAATCACTATCCTAAAGGTACCAATACTGCAAAACATTGAGATACCTTTCTTTGAAAAGTATGTGTCATGCTCTACCACCTTGTGTAGTGATTTTACTTTTGAAGATACTCCCCTAGCTAAGCTATTTCATAGATCATTAAAATATATGGCATTGGAACGGCTTTTTATTGCCAAGTATAACATCCAAAATTGTATGACCTATTAGGTGAAAGTACAATTTGATGCTCCATTTGGAAATTTCTTGACTAACCTTCTAATCAATCCATTTAGGAATTCCCTAGCCCTAAAAATTCCCTATTAACCCAAGAGAATTTTTCTACACTACCCTCAAAAATATCTTATCGATTAAACTTTATCAAATTAAATCTAACAAGTCTCCTAACCATGAAAAAGCCTTGATTTTAGTAGACCCTAAACACCCATGTCAAAATTTGTTATGTGAGAAGGTTAGCCTATGGCACAAGGCACACTAGAACAACTATTTTACTCAACAATTTTATTTTTTGTTATTTTCAGTCTTTAATTCTAGTGATGTACTTTTAAATTTGTGTCTTGGAAGTAATTTAATCTAGAAAATTTAAATTTAATTGGGTCAAACTAGAGTTTAATTTATTCTAAATTCCACTTTATATTTATATGAATTACTATTTCAAAATTAAGGAGAAGAATATGAAGAAAATTATATTTCTTCCAAAATATATTTGAATTTATAGGTTTTCAAGAGGATTTTAAGATTTAATCAGGTTGCACCAATGATTGGACAATAGAAGATCATGAAGGAATCTAGGTTTTGGAGATCTCTTTGGCCATTTTCAACAACCTAATTACATTTTCAAAGTATTCTCATCTTCAAGCTTCCATCTACTTGTTACCATAAGTAAAATTTTTGTAGGCTCATATTTGAAGATGAAGATTGTAGAGTAAGATTATAGAAATATGATAGGGAGATTCAAACTTGTGTAGAAAAATATAGAAAAATTAGAGCCCAATCAGGGATTTATTGTACACTAGACTGGCTATTTCAACCCCAAATTGTAATCATAGGTGCACAATACTATTCCCTTTCTAGATCCGCTTTCAGTTTTAAGAAAATTAGTTTTGTCAGTACAAAACAATTACATTTTTAGATTAGGTTTAGTATTTTAATTGGTTCAAAAAATCCACAATAAATTCATTCAATTTTTAATTCATTAAAATAATCACATCCAAGGCTAATTGACTCACCTTTAAGGTTGCAATATCAATCTCATACCCTTGTTGATATGAGTTCTATTGTTTTCTTGGAAAATGATTGATTTTAGCAAATCTAGCCATTAGACCTAGGATCCCTTTTTCAAAAAAACATTTTGGTTAACCCCACCTTTTGAACATTAAATAAATATTCTAATTTATATTTACCACTTTTTAGACTTGAAATATTAAACAAAATGTTTTCAAAATTTTAGAAATAATGACATTTTTTGCAAAAAGTGTGTTTGAATTTGAAAGAAACGTGTAATTTTACATGATTTTTTTTGAAACATATAGAGACTAAGGGAGGGTGAATTAGTATACAAAATAATTTAACCCTTTTTGAGAACTAAGAAACACTTCAGTAACTCCTTAATCCAATCAAACACTTTAAACAAAATAGTAGCAGAGAAGGATATATTAGTATAAAGTTTTAGCAACTTTAGCAATGCATAGAAGTGAAAGATATAGAAATTTTACTTCTAACCAAATAAAAAACAAAGAATGATGAAGAAATGAACACACATTCATAGGTGAATACTAGAACTATGAGGAAAACTCAATGAGGGAAAAACAATGGTGAGAGTTAACTCACAATATAAAGGTTCACTAGCTTAGAAAAAGATCCAAAAAAGACTTACAAAACTAAGTAAAACACAACCCCAGATGCAAGATATAAGGACTTGATGAGATTCACTATCTTAGAGTAGGATACAAAATGTTTATGAGAGAATTACTATGTTTATCAGCAATTCACTACACTAACCAAGGCATTAAGGGACATTTTATCTTTCCTCTTCACAATTGTAGAACTAATTCTATTGAATATTCAATGTATTCCACATTTACAACTTTCAAGCTTGTAAACTTCTCCATATGGTTGTATCTAAAATAATCTTTCATTTCATAATACTTCAAGACATCAATTAGGTCAATCAAGAAGAAAATAAACAAATAATTCAATAAGTTGGTCACCAAAGCATAATGCACGGTCATATCTGCAAGATAGAGAGGACCAAAAAGACACTTAATACATATTCCACTATTATCCAAAATAATTCATACACTAGTGCACATCAATTTAAGTCATCATCAACGAAACATGTAGATGGAGCATGAATAACATAACCAATCGACCGAAAAAGATACTTCCACTTAAATCAGCTTTATGTGGCCCCAACTAGGATAGGTCAAGACCTAAATCTATCATAATAAATCTTAAATTAATGGAATAGATTCCCAAGGACATGGTGCAATCAAAATAACAAGCCCTATCAACTAGATATCTATAAATATCCCGAAAATACAACTTAAGAAGCAAAGCATCACCAAAGAGAAAAAGAAGAAACATGTGAATCATATGGGGATGTTTCATGAACATATAACAATACTTCCATACACCTATTTTGTAATATCATACCATCAATAGACACTGTAGACCAAATAGGAACAAAATACTTCATCCAGGAGCCACATAACATATGATCAAAAGATGTAACATTAACATATCATTGTAAAACCAACTCTGTTGAAAAAAACTATACTCAATACTTCTCTTATTATCATTATATACTTTACATGACATCTAATCATGTGAACTTTAGCAATACTATCATACTACATACAAGGAATGGAATCCAACCATGAACTTGAACAACATAAACCTCAATAACTCTTCATATAGTGATAGCATAAACTAAATGTTGTAAAAAATGATAACCAATGCTAAGCAACTATATTCTCTAGTGTTGAGAACTAATACCAAAACTATCTCAAGAATATGTAGTGGGAAAGAACAAGAATGGAAACAATAGCTAAAAATAAAAAAATCTTAATCAAGTAGTGACATTACGACAACCAACAATTAGTATTGACATCAATGACAACAACTACCAAAAATAGACTCAAGTGTTGATGCCAATGACAATAATTTCCAACAATCTCCCCCATTGGAACGAATACCAACACACCTTCTCACTCTACCCCTTTAACATTGAAAGGACAAAGGGAAATAATAGCCTCCTCATAATAGTACATTTTTTGACTTAAGGGAGAAACAATAAAAGATCTTATATTGAAACAACAACACATACTCCTCATTTGACCAACACCACTTTTGTTTAATATATATGCACATATACACTAAAATCACCTTACTGTTGGTGCAATTAATTATTTGCACCATCATAAGCTTACTTAGGAGTTAATTTATCTATTGGCTATTCTTAGAAGTCAATTACACTAGGGTCAAATATCATTCATTAGGCATGTCATTATCCATTTATGCTTGCATGTGGTAGTTACATTTCATTTCCTTTTTAGGCATCTTATATTTTCATTTGTCAAATATCTCATTTTGAACTCCTATGAATGCAATTTTCACTTGAGGCTTGCAGAACATCTTTGGTTCTAAATATCTTTTCTCTGTAACATGTTATTGCATGTAGGTGATTCTTAGGGTTTGTGAAGTTGGGTTTTTCAACTTCTACATGATATCAATGCTCTAGACCTTTAGCTTCATATTCGTCTTTTGAAGATATTTCCTTATAGTGATTTTTTATGTGCAAGGGTTTCAAGTAAGAAATCTTTTTCAAGGATTTGGGGGTAGCCTTTTTTTGGGGGCATTTTTGGGAAAAAAGGACCTGACGATTACATTTGCAGCACCCAAAAACCCCTATTTTTAGATAAAATTTGTACATTTTGGACATATTCAACCAAAAAGGTACAAAAAATTTGAACCAAGGACGTATGACCCCAGTGCACACTTCACGAGGTATATTTTTCTCAAAAAAATAAAAAAAATAAAAATAAAATAAAAAAAACAATAGAGATTTTGTGCGTCCCATTCAAAATAGATCGTGCCACCTCTGTGCCACCACCACCTCACTCTGCTACTAGTTCGCCACTCCCAGGGTTCCAGCCCCACAGGCCTTTAAGCATAGGCAAGGGTCACATCCGTGACCGGGAGCTAGAGCTTAGCCCCCGTTGGGTTGTCAGCTCTCACGAAGGTCACACTGGTGACCAAGGGCTTCGACTCAGCACCCTACCGCCAATCCCCTAGTCTTACATGCGACCAAGGGCTCTATTTTTTTAGCCCTTGAGGGCTCTAAAGGGCATAATTGGCAGAATTGAGCAGTTTCACAAAAATGGGCATAAATTTTGTGTTTTAACTCCATTTTTTGCAAACAGATATTGTTGGAAATCTGGTTCAATGCTCTATCCAGTGGTGCAGGTGTGGTTTTCTCATTTGCATTTTTTATGCTTTTTTTAGCCTCTGAAGTCAGAAGTTGTTGTTTTCAATCTGGAGGGCATATCTTTTGCCTCGTTTATCCATTTTCATGATTCAAGTGGCATCAAAAATTTGATTCAGTCCTCTACATAGATCTAAGGTAATTTTTAATCAAGGAGGAAGATGTGAATATTGGTTTGTGCATGCACTTTTTCTTGTTTTCATGAACTAGGTTTGCATTTTCTCTCTAATTTATGCATGTTTTGCATTCTCTCATTTTACAATCACGGGGTATTGTAATAAATGAACTTATATAAAGTTCCATCAAGGGGGTTTCTTGCATAATAATTTGATTAGAGTGTAGTGGCATTGCATGCACTGGGTGACCCCACAATAGTGGTTTATAATTTTTGGCCAAACCGACACTAAAATAATTTTTTTTAATTAAATCTTCACTTTCAGACACCTATAGCAACTAAACCATGAGGAATTTGAAGATGATGCAAACTAGAGTTTCGTGAATTTTTTTTTGTAGATTCTAAATATATTTTTTTCAAAATTTTTGGAATTATATTGCACTTCATTTCCATCTCCCTCAAAAACTAGTTTTTTTCAGAAAACAACATTTTCAAAAAGTGACGCTCACTGTATAACACATAACATTTTTTCCATGAGGGATAAAATTCTAATTCTTTCAAATTTAGATTTGTAACTCTGATATATATTCCTTCCACTTGGTTGGGTGAAACCACAATAGTGGTTTACAATTCAAGTGAGGAAGGAAAACTCTAAAAAAATGACCCCAAAGCAAAAAAAGTGATTTTGGGGGTTTGTACAAACCTACTAATTCAAGCAAACCCATTAGGGGTTCACTCGAACTAGGGTTCGGGCGAACACCTTTAAATTTTGGCTGCCAAAAAAAAAATGCATAGAAAAGGGGGTTTGCTCGAATCCCTAGGGGTTCGTTTAAACCCCCCTTGCCCCTCATCCCCCTCCTTAGACACAAAAAAAGTTTATTTTTTTACGCTTAAGAGCTCGGGTTGAGGATGAAAATGGAGAAGTCTTCATAAATCCTTGTGGAATTAGATAGTCCTTAGAACGAGCTATCCAACAAATATAATTTTAATATGTTCTGGTTTTATTATGTATTTGTTTTTTTAGTTTTATTAAACATAGGTTCTTCACCAAAAATGAAGGTCTTTCTTCTACACATTTGGAAAAATAGCATATTATCAAATAATTTTTTTGAAAAATATGAGTGCACCAGATATTGAAGTCCTTGATCCAACAAAAAAACTAAAATTGAATTTCGATAAATATGAAAAAAGTTATGCATTATATGGTCGTGCTATGTTTGAATTGTAATTGGTTTGACTTCAAAACTTGATTAAAGAAAAAAATTTCAATAAAAAAATATCTAACCAATTTGAAGCACTAGATATCAGAGTTACAAATCTAAATTTAAAAGAATTAGAATTTTATCATTCATGGAAAAAAAGTTATACATTATACGTTATGTGTCACTTTTTAAAAATGTTGTTTTTTGAAAAAAACCAGTTTTCATGGGAGATGGAAAAAGAAGTACAATATAATTCCAAAAATTTTGAAACATATATTTTTAGAATCTATAGACAAAATGTGACAAGACTCGAGTTTGCATCATCTTCAAATTCCTCACGGTTTAGCCGCTATAGGTGCCTGAATGCGAAGATTTAGTTAAAAATAATAATTTTAGTGTCCAGTTTGGCCAAAAATTGTAAACCACTATTGTGGGATCACCCTTAGATATTTTTTTATTGAATATTTTTTCTTGAATCAAGTTTCGAAGTCAAACCAATTACAATTTAGACATAGCACGATTGTATAACGTGTAACTTTTTTTGTATGTATCGAAATTAAATTTATTTATTTTTGTTGGATCAAGGACTCCAATATCTAGTGCACTCATTTTTTTTTTTTTTGATAATCTATTAGCTTTCCACATGTGCAGAACAAAGAGCTTGATTTTCAGTGAAAAACCTACATTCACAAGAAATAAAAAATAAATATAATAATCAAATTAAATTTAATTAAAATTATACTTTTTTGGAAGCTTATACTAAGCACTACATACTTACAAAAAAATAAATTTTAAATGAATTCATTTGATCCCCCAAAAGGTAAATCAAAAGTGGTTTTTTATCAACATTTTGATAGGTGTAAAGGATACTTCATTATAGGTATGGTTTGAAACTAGTGGGGTTCTATCCAAGGGGGCTTGGTCTAAGGTGGTTTGATCAAACCCTATTCAATTGGAATCCTTTAAAAGGAACTTTTTAATGCTTAAATCATTAAATTTTCTAAAAATATGTGATTTCAGCAAAAATCAGGATCTCCTAGAAAGTGTAAACCACTATTGTGGCATCACCTCACTTTGATCTCATCTTCATATTGATGACAACTCGCATGAGTTGTGATAACTCCCATGAGTTGTATATGGATTATGTTGTTTCTTTTTGCCTCATTTTTCTCATAGTTGGACACATTTTGGTTCGCATCAGTTCACATCTTAGATTAAGAGCCTATGGTTAATAATCCTGAATCACATCAAACTTGCATCGGGTCACATCTTAGTTTGAGGGCCATTCATTTTATGGTTAATGTTCTAGAATCTTTATGGTACTTGTTCCTATGGATCAATTTTAGTCATAGTTTGGCATTGGCATCACGATACACAAAACTTCCAAATTATTTCATCATATCATTCCTCTTCTAGGTGCATCATTTATTCATCTTTTGTTGCTTCATAGATTCCATGGTTGATCTTGTTTGTGAGTTATCCAGTGTTCCTTGGCATCGGGGTCTGTTGTTGCATTATTATGATTCTGCTTGATTCCTTCAATGACTCTCATATGGTTTCTTGTAAACAAAGGTATCTTTCCTTGCTTTCAAGATTCAGGATTCCAGTGTTACTCCACCAGTTTTTTTCCAGTGCTTCTTTGCAGCAGGTCATCTCATTGAGGGGGGGGGTTTTCCCACTAGGTTTTCTCCTCTTTCTCTTTCATTGCATTTGTGAATGGGTACCTAATCAGGCCTTGTTGTCGGGACTCATATTTTGCATCATTTACATAATAATATGCTACTCCCTAAGTTGCACTTATGGGGGGGTGTTGGTGTAATTAATTATTTACACCATCATAAGCTTACTTAGGAGTTAATTTATCTAGTGACTATTCTTAGATGTCAATTAGACTAGGGTCAACTCTCATTCATTAGGCATGTCATTATGCATTTATGCTTGCATGTGTTAGTTACATTTCATTACCTTTTTAGGAATCTTATATTTTGATTTGTAAAATATCTCATTTTGAATTCCCGTGAATGCAATTTTCACTTGAGGCTTGTAGAACATCTTCTTTGGTTCTGAACATCTTTTCTCTGTAACAGGTTATTACATGCAGGTGATTCTTGGGGTTTGTGAAGTTGGGTTTTTCAACTTCTACACTTACTAGCAAATCACCCTAAGTGGTTGCATACATCAATCTAGGAGAAAATGATATGATGTGAGTTTATCCCCTTGGAAAGATGCACCATCTATGCATCTAGTTACAAAAAGGAGGGGCAATAACCCCTATTTTTTTGTAGATACTCAAAAGTATCCTTAGTAAAAATATATGCAATCTGATTTGTTGATCATAAAATCTTGCACCTCTCTAAATAGGCTTATTAGAAATTAATTAAATGGGGGACCTACTTGCACTTCACTAAATGACCTCTAGGTGTTTTAAAGAAATCAACACTTCCTTTCTATTTGGAAAAAGGGAGAAGGAAATGAAGAAATAAAAATTTAACCAATATTATGCACCAAAGAGGTATTACAACATTTCAAAACCATAACACGCTTTCAATTTTGATCAAATGAACACATAATGCCATATAGCCTTCATTGTTGAAAGGAGAATGAACAACTCAACCCTATACAAACACAATCAAATCCTCTCATGGGAATCATCCATTAAGGTTCGACAGAATGTGGTGAATCCGAGATGAAAAGTGAGGCTTTGAACCCCTTATAGAACTATTATGTCCGAAATAGAATAACATGAAATCTAACACAAATTTGATAGGAAATGAAAGAGTATATAAACATGGTCCACTTCATTGAAGGTTTGAGTTAGAGAACATAAAAACTGACATAAGATTTAATCATTAAGATTATATCTATTTAAAATGATACATAGTATGAGTATTTATGAACAAAGAGTAAAAATGTAAGATAAAGGCCATATAGGCATATTTTAATACACCTTCCTTCTATTACTTAATTTGAACAACAATACAAAAGATGCTAAGGTACATTAAAGGATCCCAATAATTATCTTGAAAATCGATTACAAAATTAATATAGGGAAATAAGAATATTGTAAGAAATATTTTACCTCTTAATAGAATTCAAACTCTATTTAGAACTGGAACTCATGTGAGAGGCTTGGAAATTCCCTTTTATAAGCTAAGGGAGCGAACAAGAAAAAACGCTGTATAGATCACCTTAACATAAGCCCTAATAGATGGCAACAAAAATATGGTCTCAAAACCATGATGAAGATAAGATCAAATTATATAAATCCATGCAATAAAGGTTGAGTTGCTTGTTGTAGTGATATTTGTAACCATATGTCAATCTATAATCCTTGGAGCTGCTAAAAATATTTTATGTTAGAGAAGAAGTACGACACTGTGAAAACCTTGGATGAAAAATATCTTATTTGATCATTGTGTGAGCATTAATGGCTCCATCAGAGTGGATAGTGGCCTTTGAGATTATGAAGGAGAAAAATAACAACACTTAGAAAAAATATTCAACAATCTTTTTCTTGAGAGTGAAGAATCTTGCTTGATAGAAAAAAGGTCCATGTGGTGTAATGGAGGGAATTTCTAAAAAAATTCTCAAGTTGCTTGTTAGAAACCCCCACAATGTAGCCACATGTCTTACTCCATATCAGATAGCAATGCGATATATCAAAAAGCTATGAAGCCACTATGTGGCATAATTGTGCACATTTTTTTAGCAAAAATAAACCTATGACCTCCTCAAAATTGTGTCAACGTGACACGCGGTGAGGTTGATAGTAAAGACTAAAAAAGGGTAATCGACAGGAGAACTTGTAGGGATGAAAGGAATAATAAAATAATATAGAAAATTTATAAGAGAAAAAATAAAAACTATATAGGTTTTGGTGACTCATAGGTGGCCTATGCCTACAGAGACACAAACCCCCAAAAAAAAGATAAAAAGGATTTTAAAGACATGCGATCCACAGAGCTTGGGGAACAAAGAATGTAGGTATTCTCAATCTTCATCATATGCAAGAGCCAGTGAATGCAACATCTCAGAAGCCTAGTCTAGGTTGAGTATCTCTTTAGAGGAGACCTCTCCTAATCCTACCTATGTTGCCCCAATGTGAAAGTAGATTCGACATATGGGAAGGAGTATCTCTTCAATTTGTTTTACATTGGGCATTTGGATCAATTTCTATAGTGCTGACTGATCCTATTGTCTTATAATTCTTTCTTGATCTATTCCTCCATTAATATTGTTCCATCAGGTAGGAAAGGAGAATGTAATCCCAACTAGATTAAACCTTCAAAATCCTCTCTCATTCTGCTAAGCTTGTCGACTAATGCAATCTGGTAATTCCTTCTCTTTTGGGTGGCTTGGTTGCAAATGATGAATTTATTTTCCTTCATGGTAGTCGCTCTTTATTATCCTAACATCTACCAGTCTCTTCAAAAACCTTATAAAGCTTCACTATTAAATTTCATGACTCCACATAACGAGGATTAACTATAAGTAGGATTTTTTCAACCTTTGCATTAAGCTCTTGTGCATCGACCATGAACCTCAAAGATGGCTTCAAAGATGCCACTATGAATTTGATTTTTTACCAATAGGAGGAAAATAATTTTTTAACTATAGGGATAAATATAGTCCTTTACACCATAGCTTACGCTTGTTGGGCCTGAGAATTCTTTTGTTTTATATAGATTCCCACATCTGATTGATTGTCTCTAAAGTACTTGAAAGTTCAAGGTGCAATTTTTCTATTTCATCGCTACGAGTTTATAGGTCATAATCTAAATTTATTTCTCCCACTTCTCTATGTCAATGGTCGTCTAGGCTTTATAGAGCTCTTCTTGGAATTATTTTTCTCGATAATGAAAATCCTGTTGGCCTTTCTCTTGAAGACTTGAAACATTAGACAACTCCTACTAAATTTTTTATAGCTCTTCCATCTTTTGTTTGAGATATTTTTCTACCAATTCCCTAGCACTTTTTTCATCCATAACCTAGGATCAAATGTTAGCCAATTCTCCTTGTATCTCATTCTTCTCCTTTATGAACTACTCAAAGCTAATTTTCTTGATCTGATGCTTCAGGCCATTTTCCATGCATTTCTAGAAACTTCTTTTATAGTTCTTCAAACTCATGATCCCATTACTCTATTATGTCAGAGAGTTCCTTTTGTCTACATTCAAACTCAACTATTGCTTCTCATAACTTGTACTTCAAACTCTCTCCCTTCTTTTACTCATTCTCAATCTCAAGTGAGACCTTTTTAATCTCAACTAAAATCCAATCCTTATTTTTTTGAATAGTTTGGAGTGAGATATTTTTTGCATTTTATTCCTCTTGGACTTGCCTCAAACAAGAAATATCTATATATTTTTCTTAAATATCCACTTGGTGCCTTTCAATGGTGGTTGTTATATTTACCAATTCTGCTTCTTGCTTATTTATTTATTCTCCAAATTCAGGTAGTCGGTGTATACTACCTTCTATGTAGGCTTCATGAGGCCCACCTTGTCCTAGAGAAGTTCTTCACTCAGAATATCTTGGATCTCATAATACTCATATTGCATTTCTCGCTCTGGTTTGGAGACTAGAGGCTTCATGGCCAAGATCATCAAAGACCTTTGGTTTTCATCAAAACATTCCTCTAACCTTGGGGTGGAAAGAGTTTCTATGGCCTTCACTAACTGCTTTTGTTTCCTTTCCTTGTGGGCCAGTTTGCACAAGTACAACTAAGTTTGAAGGTTCCAGGGAGCCTCGATACTTTATGTAGTGATGGGGGTTCTAGAATGGAGGCCATAATGAATAGAGTGAGGTGTATTCTTGGATGGATAACCTTGAGGGGAAGATATTAAGAGGGTTAATGGTACCGGTGAAAAAGGAAGAATTCCATGCCAATAATGTGAGGTGTGTGAAGTGGTCATTAGAGTGAGGGGAGCGCTAGTGGGAAAAAGGGGCATATATTCAGAAGTAGGTAAAGGTAATGAAACATACAACATGGGTTGCTCTAGTGCCTAGTATTCTAACATATCGATTAAAATATCAACTATAGATGCATTTGAAGATGCATTTTTCACACATGGGACCTCCAAAGGAGATTCAATGGAAATTAGGGCATGAGGAATGACATATATGATTGAATCAACAATGGAAGTAATTTGGGTTTGAGATGGAGGAGTTGGGAAAACCAAAGAAGCAGAAGAAGGAAGAAGGGCAGGTGGAAACTTTACTCGCGTTGTAGGAGCTGCAGGTGCTTGGGAGATAAAGGTTACCTCCTCACCATCATCCTTCTATGGAGGCACTTTCCTACTCAATTATTGGGTTATTCTTTTGTTCCTAGGGTCCTAGTTTGTTTCAAAAATTACCTCAATTTATAATTATGATGAACCTTCAGTTCCTTTCATTTCTGAAGCCTTTATTACAAATCGTCGGGTTCATGTTGTTATTGTTGACATGCTAGTAGAAGAAGATGGTATTTTCTCCTAAACCCATGATTCTTCTTTTCCCTTTTCCTTTTTTGTCTCAAGCCATGGTGGTGGTGAATCAAAAGGTATGTTAGAACCAGAACTAGCCTCCCCATCATAAATCTCCTAAAAAATTTCATTGGTGTGGATCTGGTTGCATATATGGTTCTTAGCTATTTAATCTCTTGCTAATATCTTTTGAAATTGGTTATCTTCCTTTCAGATGAGACCTTCTTCTTCAATTGTTGCTTTAAGGACATGTCCACCAAGATGTTTGACCTAAATTCTTGTAGTAATTGATAAAAAGAGATACATAGGAGCCACACAAATGGTAGGAGGGTTAAGTAAATGTGCATGTTGTCATCATCTCTTTCTAATTTTTTCTTATTTTCCAAGTATGGCCATGGATTAAACTTTATGGGTAACAACCCCTCTGGATTGTACTTCCATGTATTGAAAATGAGGCCTAGGCCAATGTAGGATAGCTTGGTAAAATTTTCTCCTACCTCTCTCTTCAAGAGTACTACTTGTTGACGTCCCGGATGGCACATCAACATTGCAAACAAAATATTGCTACTCTGTTTCTCTTGAAAGAGAAAGATGATCACATGGATATCTTAGCTCCCAAGGTCTTGGTAGTTGGGTCTCAACTGTGCTAATGTCCCTCAGTGGTCAATGTAATAGTAATATTCAAGGGGCCTGCTGGTGTGAGCTTTTGGACTGTTGTGAGAGCAAACATAAACTTAAAACCTATTCTAATAAGGGTTTTAAAGAAATGTAAAAAGAGGGATTAGGGATTTGGAACAGAAAAGAATGAAACTTCATCTGAACTAACCAGACCTGTCACTTGCCAAGGGATTCCTAACTAAAACTACAGAACAAAGTCAACTTGTGACTAACACATAGCTTCATCCATTCACAGTGCTAATTTCAACAGCAGATTGCAAGTTACCATTCAAATAAAACATAAAACCAAACTTCATTCCTTGAAAGCTTCACAAATTAAATGATTAATTCAAGACAAACACCATTCTAAAACACAACATGAAATAGATTTTAATTTGGTTGCTTCTACTGTTAGTGAAACAAATAAGCAACATTTACAAAGCTAGCACAATCACTAGTGTAGAGAAAATATGAGAATTCAAATTGTTCCCATTTACACTAAGAAAACTGAAAGATACATTAGAGTCTATTCTGAATCTAACTCCTACTCCAAGAAGACAAAAGAAGCTCCTATTACAAAGAATTAGGATCAACTTCTATCCCCTCTATTCCTATTCTATTAACTACTAACCAAAAGTTCTTTATCTACTACTTTCTCACTCCCAAGTTCTTGTGCTCCTCTTTACAAAGAGGCAAGAATGCCTTATATATAGGATACATCAAAAAGGATGTGCTGTCCCCCCACATTAGGGTTTACAAAATATCTATTTCCAGGAGAGTCAGCTACAAGAGGGTCGGCGTCCATATCTTTTGCAGAAAGTCAGTTCTACATTAAACTCGAATCCTTGCTATCTATGTTGGTGAAGACTATCTTTCGAGGCATTCTGTAGATCTTTTGCAGCTACTGCATTTATTTCTGGCCTCTGTGTCCATTTTGAATCTCCAGCGGAGCTGCTTTGAGTGCCCTAAAATATCGCCATTAATGTCGAGATACCTCTGTCAGTAGATACCAGTTGTCCCCTTTTTCACGGTTTTATCTTCTTCCTTGACTCTCTTCTCATCTAGATCTATCATTCTGCGAGTCTATCAGAGAGACCGATCTCCTCTGTTGAGAAGCCACGTTGAAGGCACGTCCTTTCATTGAGAGCCCATTTCACTTCGGGGAGACCCTACACTATCAGCCCAATCTCTTGGCGAGATCATCCCGGTCATACTGATGCCTTCTTCATTTGGCAGGCCCATTCTGTATCGGTAAGAGTTACGGCGACGCCAGACTCCTTGGGTGAGCTTTGTTTTCTGTCGAGGAGACTTCATGGTCTCAGGGAGACCTTACCCCGAATGGCTCTTTTCTTACCGAGCCGCTCCTTGTTATCAGCATGACTTTCCATGGTCAGGGAGATGTTATAGCGACCCTTTGTTTTCTCGATGAGCTCTCATTTCTTTCAGTGGCCCCCTCCTTCGGTCGGCAGGACATCCGCCTTCGACAAGACATCATGGTGGGTGCCAAGAGCTACAATGATATGTTCCTTCATTAGTAGATTCACCGCTATCGACAAGACATGAGATGGTCGCTGAGACCACATGGCGAAACCCTTATTTTCTTTGGAGTCTCCCCGACATCCTTTGTTGACCCTCTTGCGCCAGTTCCTATTTTTGTTTCAGCGTGACTCCTGCCGAAGGAAAACATATCAAGGCCCTTTACTCAGTCGGCGAGACATTAGGGGTTCACCGAGACATCCCGGCGAAGAGAGAACATTGTGCCGATAGTGAATACCCTTTGCTGCCCATTGGTGAGACCTAAAGATCTCACCGAGACCTCTTGGCGGGGAGAGAACCTTATGGCAATATAAGAATCCGTCTAAAGGTTGTCAGCAAGACCTTTCATCAAGATCCTTAAGAAATATCCTCATGCCCACGACTTGATCCTGCAAAACAAGGTCTTCGTTAGAACAATACATTAATATCATGCTTTTTACTAAAAAGAAACTTAACTCTGGTGTAGGTGGAGCCAACACGAGACCGGGAAGAAAAATTAAACAAGTCCCAGTGGAACCAGGACCAAAACAAAACATGACCTAGAAACGACATCCCCCCGTCTTCAAAACTGGCAGGGGCAGGGCCAAACAAGCCAGGGAAACAACCAACATTTCCAAGTTCACACCCTGAACTAACCCCACTTCCATGAAGAAATGCAAAACGCAAAAGGATGGACACCAAAACACCAGTAGAGCTGGAGCGAAACAGTGGACGAAACTGGGGTCAGAGCCAAATCCGAACTAGAAACCTTGAGGAAGTCTCCAAGTTTCAGGCTCGGATTCTGTTCTGAACCCGCCTTTGACGTCACCTGAAAAGAGCAAAAGAATGGAACAGAAAGAAAGAGAAAGGTGAAGGAAAAACCCACAGCCAAAACAGAGGAAACTAGAAGCGAAAGAACCAAAAATGCAGAACCGGGATTGACACTAAATCTGAACCAGGAACTTTGAGGAAGTTCCTAGGTTTGGACCTAGTTCCAGTTCCAGGTCTACCAACATGAAAAAGAAAATGCTCAAGGCCGAAAAGAAAGTTAAGGCAAAGGACACTTACCGAAAAAGACTAACGAAAAGGGAAGAAAAGGAGGGGTCAGACCCGGGATGGGGCTCAAACGAGGGACCTTGAGAAAGTTAAACATTCCGAGTCAGTCCCAGGCTCGACTCCGACAAAGAACGAAGGAGGAAGGTAAAGAATAGTTTGAACGGGAACCGGGGATGAAACAAGACCAAAACATAGAAGGAATTTCCAAGTCCAGTATTGATCCCGGTTCTGCCTCCGACAGAACTTTGAAAGGAAAATTCCTAAGGCAAAAAACCAAAGGCAAAAGAGAAAAAGACAAAAAAAGAAAGGGGGGACCCATTTTGATCCAGATCAAAGTGGGGTGGTTATGCAAGGCATAACCGTAGATTGCCACAACACTGTTCACAATATTACACCCCCAGATTGATACTCGAAGGATAATCTGAGGAAACTATTGCGAAATTCCCAAAGATTAGTCCAAACCTATTTGTTAATAAAAGATAGAATTACAAGGATAAATTTAGCCCACAATTTAATCCAATCAGCCAGCATGCCAGGTCAACCAAACCTATACTAACATAAACAAGCGGCCACATACATGCCTCTCTAGGTCCATAAACAATATACAAACCACATAGAAACACTCCACAACATCCCAAAATATTCCAACACCATCAGAGTATTTAGAAATACTATCACAACCACCTGCAATAGAGAATACCATCATCTTGTGCTACTAGCCACACTGCCACAGACATGCATCACACTAACCAACCTTGTAGAACATCTGAACACACAAAACACCAAGGGAAGGTAGATACAAACAATATTAGCACATTCCAAAATCTATAAGACAAGAAGCCTCAATGCAGAGAAATGTAGAGAAATTCCATTTCTCCCAGACAACCTTCATAGTTTTGCACATTGTCAAACATATCTTCCTCTACTGCATGATATAAAAACTAAAACTATGGATATAATACCTTTGATCATCTCATCCAAACCATAAAAGCACATCTTCAACCATGAAGAAATGTGTAGCACAACATAGAACACAACTCTATTACCCTATACACTATCTTATTCATTTTTTTCTCAAAAGAACTTGGAAACCAAGTGAACTAGTTGCATCAACAACACCAAAAACACCACATCTCCTTCTCAAAATGACTACATTAGAGATTGAAATAATCTCCCCATTTGCAACACCAAAAATCTCCCCTTATATAGCACCTGATCAACACCACACTAGAGGTTGACATAGGTTGACATCAATGACAACACTAAAGACAACATAGTGCCACAATCTCTCTGTTGACATCAATGACAACACTGCAACAATCTCCAACAATCTCCTCCTTTGTCATCATTGTTTAACCGACCCCCATTCCATGTTACCGATTAATTATTTTTCTCATGTGCCTAAATTCATGTCTACTCACTTGTCAAAGACGGCTCAATTGGCAATCCCAACACATGTCCACATGTCCATTTGTGATAGCAATGCATCCACCCTTTGTAATGCAACTTCCCTTTGGGTGTCAACTAGTAAACTTACACTCTTGCACTGTGGTAACAAAATATCATCCCTATTTTTCCTCTTTCTAATGAAGATGAGTCTATGGGCCCTATAAGATAGATGAAACATTCCTATTGTAGAACACCTTATCTTCATAGTGTGAATTTATCATAAGGCATTGGTACTTGAGTTGTATTGTTGTGTTGAGAAGGCACATGGCTTCTATGACAATCATGCATGGAATATGGGCTATGCTAAAATGATAAATAAAATATTTGCTCAGTAGGTGTCATTTTCCTATTGTAGCACATCCTTTCTTCATAATGCAACTTTTTTGGTGACTTTTTTGAACATCTATGTACTAAAGGAAAAATATGTGCTAATCATTGATCTCTACACTCTCATCAAATCAATGGTCCATGTTTGAACTTGTGAACAACTAGTGAGAAACTATTTGGTTTCACTTGTATGAACATTTACTACCCGAAGTGATGAATCTTTTCTACTTCTTAAAATATTGTAATATTCAACAATTGAACTATCATTCTCAATCTATTAGGTGAAGAAATGTGTGAAGCAAAGAAAAGATGTGGTGACATCTTTGATTTGCTTCAAAGTTAGTGTTTTCTAGTACAACAAAATGAGTATTTTGATTCTTATCTATGAAATAGAAAAAGGGCTTTCAAACTATTAGGGTTTTAGTTTTCTAAGGTTTTATTGCTTGGTTTAGAGCCTAATTCATTTTTCTAGAATTTTTTATCAGCATTCAAAATGCTAATATGACTCAAGGTAACCCTTAGAGTGGAAAAACCAGATGAGGGCTTGAGCAAGACTTATTAAACTTACTTCTTCACTCCTCTAAAATAGCAAGACACACCTGAGGAATTGGGATTTTATATGATAAAATCTAGGATAAAGCCGAATCAATTAAAAATATGGTAATTCCCATGTATAGATGGGATTTTTTCAAAAATTATCATATAAGAAGCAATGCAGATTGCCTTATATCCAATATATGAGGTTGTGATTTTGGAAAAATTCCATTACCCAATGTTTTTATCATTGTGTAGTTTAATCAAAGTAATTTTTAGCATGTATAATGAGTAAACAAGAACCCTCAACAATCTCAAAGGAGACAAATTGATGGTTACAAATATTTGATTTGTGGGGCGTGCGCACAAATATAGGGGACCAAAAATTGGGCACTCCACTTTTTGGCCTCCTAGAAAACATAACATAAGAATGTTATGGTTGTTAATGATAAAAATAAAAATCAACATCAAAACTTCATTTTCACTCTTTCCCTCAACCAAGTTGTGGTATACAACTAGTTTGAAGCATGATCATATTGTGGGAGAGGTCTTTCATCATTGTTTTTCCACCAAATCATCACCAAAATTCCACCACAACATCGTTGAGGTCAAAGAGGTAATTTTTTTTAGTTTTTTAGTGTAAACATTTGATTAAATAGATAGATTGAATTAGTTTTTTGAGTGGATATTTTTTAATTTTAAAGAGTTGATAATGTACCACCTGTTGATAAAAATATTGATTTTTCTCATCATCAAAACCTCTGAAAGAACAACCACAACAAACCCCTCCAATAATGCCTCACCATCCTCCAAGGACTCAAGAAAATATAATAGGTCAAATAGAAAATAATAAGAGAGAGCTTGAGGAAATAATTGAAAGGTTGAGAGATCTAGGAGAAACCAACTCCTATAAGTCTACCATTACAACCTCAATAGAATCCATCATCTCTCAAATTATATTTGCAAGTGGCCAAATAAACACTTGGTCAAACAAGAGGAATGAACAAATAAAATTTTATGCAGATAAATTATCTTATGACCAAATTAAACATTTTTTTTTTTTTTGAAATTTGAATTATGTGTATTTTTCACTAACCCATGAGCCAATACACCTTTACATGACACTTGCAGGAGGTTCCCTTTCCATTGGTGCCACCACCAAGGGATAAGGAATGATTTTTGGGATAGGTGGTGGATGGTTTTTGGCCATTCTCCATGTAATAAAAATGAGGTCCAACAATACTTTTTGAGGAAACTCTATTGTGAGTTTATCCTCAATGAGATCCCTAATTATTTTGATATGAAAAAGTTTTGTGTTAGAGGTGGGGCTCCACATAGGACAAAGTGGGGGAAAAAAGCGCCCAAAACTAGGCATTGAGACCCTTGGCTAAATTGAATTTTGAGCTTATCACTATTCCTTCAATTGTGAATGAGGGTATTGAGGTGGAGGCTCTAGATTCCATTAGCTCGTTTACTCAAACCCTTATACAACACACTATTCATCTAGAATAGGGTGATGTGGGTGCGTCTTTTAGGCCTCAACATTCACCTCACTTATGCAAAAACTACGGGTCTATAATTTTATGTTTATGGACATGAGGATGATGAGGATGCATGTGGCTAGTATACATTTATAATGGATCGATGGTCATGAAAGATGATTTTTTGAATGAAACATATGGCATTGAAAGTTAGCTAAATTTCAAAAAGTTCAAATTTAAATTATTAAATTTCATTTTGAAATATAAGATTAACTAAATTACTATATCGGTTATAATAAAATTTTAGGGTCATTGTGTTCACACTATGTCTGGCGGCCCTCCACTTGTTGATTAGATGACAATGTCGAGTCCATAGGTGTGCAACTAATTAAAAATAATAAATATAGTAAATTTGAATAATTAAACCTTATATGAATGGTAATATTATAACTCACATCAAGGATGTTGAATGTGTTAATATTGGGACTTTGACATCAACACCTTCCAATCAAGGTCGTCATCTATCTTTCACTGAGGTAATCTTGTCTATTTTTAATTATCAATGGTTTGTAAAATAAAGTTAGGTTGATTTGTTACTTTAATAGTTTGTATCTTCTCTTGATTTTCCTTTATACCTATAGGATATTTTCTTCTCACTACCATCACTTGTGTCATATGACTTACAATTTCCTACTCACTCTCTATTGTTGTACAAACCTATGACATTTTTGTTGCATGTACTTGCATCATCTCTTGTGCAACTCCCTAGTTATTCCCTTCACTGCATCCATTGATATAAATCATTTAACTATATTTTTCCACTCCCACTAGTATCATCTACAAAACTAGTCTAGCTCCACATGTAGCTTCATTCATATATCCATCCTTTATTAAACATAATGTAACATATTCAGTGTAGCATTCTCAATATGCTCCTTTTTTGCACTCAATTGTACCACCTTAGTTATAACTATTTATTTCTTCTTAGGAATTATCATACCTTTACTAACCTTTCTCCTCAATTGGAAATATTCCTTGGTTTTCACGAAGAACCTATGGGTACGTGCAAGATCATGATGGGCCAAAAAGTGATGATATGATGTGTATATGGCTGGTGACTTTTTTTACCCAAAATTGATGAAACGAAAAGGGTTTTTAAAGGAGATTATCAACTTTCCACCAATATAAATTATGCTTTACTTTGAATTTAATAAATAATTATTATTCATTTTCTATTTGAATTACGAATAAAGTCCTAATTAATAGGTTGATTAAAAAATATCTATAACTTTCAAACAGTATCACATTTTTTGAATCTGAAACATGTGTCACATTCTATGCTTCACATACTATAGGATTAAAAATAATAATTTTTAATTTCATGAATTTTTGACCAAGTTAAGGTGGTTAGACATACATGTTTTTATAATTTTTAAAAATTGTAATAAAAAATTCATAATTAATTATTTACTTGGAAACAAATTATAAAAAATATGCATCACATTGGGACATGAGTCCTCTACTTATCTAAAATATTATAAAAAAATATTATCATTTTATTGTGGTTATTTAGTCGACAGAGCACCTACTTCTTATTTTTCCTAAAATTTAAGTACTACTCCATTGAAATTTCAAATTTTCACCAAATAGATTTTAAAAACCTAGTAGTTTAGAAACTACATTCAATTTTCTATAGATTCTATTCTTACATATGTTTGAAATAATATAGATAATTATTCAAATTTTTACGTCAAGTTGCCTAAATCTGATTTTTTTGAATTTTTTGCCACTTAAGGGCCTGCTTTTTCCATGATGATCCTCCACATACCCCTATAGTATATTCTTTATTACTATCTCTTCCACATACTCCTCTGTAGATGCACTACCCACTCTTTTTATGGAACATCTCTTCGACTTTGAGTGAACACACCTACTCCATAATGCCTTATTCCTATGTCACGACCCCTATTTTTATGGTTCATATTTTACAATGTTTGATTAAATTAATTGGTGGTGAAATAGAAGTGCAATGAAATAAAAAGGAATTAATTTTAGTTTAATTATAGATTTTATTTATTCCAAATAAATTATAATATTTGGTTAATTTAGAATTTTTTTTTCAATTGAATGAACTTTCTTTATTATTTATTTGGAGTAAATATTTAATTTGCAAGTGAATAATATATCTTTATTTGCTTATTAGGGATAAACATTTCTTTTGCAAATAAAAAATGGCTTATTTATTATTTTCTAAGGATAAATACTTTGTTGGTAATTAAAATAGGAATTTTGTATTTAAGGGGGATAAATAATGTGCATAAAAAAAAAACTTTATTATTATTATTTTCAAGATTAGGTTTTTGGGAAAACTGAAAAGAAATCTTTTAAAATGAGGAAACCAATAACTAAAAACACAATTACTTTTGATAATCTTCTTTATTGCTTTGCAAATTATAACTGAAAAGGAGTGCTTGAGAAGGGGGTTTTTGAAATACAACAAAACAAGAACGGTGGAGAGGGGAAGAATTACATGAGAGGAAAGAGAAACAAGAAGAAGGGAATAATCAGGAAGCGATTTCCAGGTTTTGAAATCCTTCTCCATTATGTTTTGATTTCAAGTTAAAGTGAAATTTATTTTATTCTTGAAAAGAAAAATCTCTTCTAATGAATCCCCAAATGATTGTAATTTTTAGAAAGTTGAATCATACCTGTGAAAATTGAAAATCCTCCTATTCTTTTTATTATTTCTGAGCTTAAATAATAATAGTATATATATACATATACCAAACTGTATATTCATATATATATATATATATATATATTTACAATATTATTCATAAGTATCCATGTGAAGGGGAGGTTGATTAAAAAAAAAATCAATGTTAGTCCATATATTGTTTTCATTTGCGAGTGAACTCATTGTAAAAGAAAAAAAAACATTATAATAAAGAAAATTTAGGAGATGACCTCCCATGGGCGGTACATCCCCCTTTGGGGATGGCTGCCTGTGGAGGCAACGCTCCCCATAGGTCGTGGCTTGTGGAGAGGGCATTTCCCCCCACAGGAAGCGCACCCCATATGGTGGGAGGCGTGGGTTTGGGACAACCTAGCACACTACTACTTTATGTTTTTCTTTATACTTTCTTTCCATCCCTGAGTAATGTAAATCAATATTCTTTATGTAAGAAATCAAAATTCATTGTTATCATTCAAGTTGGTAGAAGTTTTGTCTCTTTCTTAGCATTCCCTCGTCATTTTCATAAGCATGATTAAAGCTGTGATAGATGTAAA
>VDFB02000013.1:92218732-92298883 GCA_007258455.2 Sequoia sempervirens
AAATTCCCTATTAACCCAAGAGAATTTTTCTACACTACCCTCAAAAATATCTTATCGATTAAACTTTATCAAATTAAATCTAACAAGTCTCCTAACCATGAAAAAGCCTTGATTTTAGTAGACCCTAAACACCCATGTCAAAATTTGTTATGTGAGAAGGTTAGCCTATGGCACAAGGCACACTAGAACAACTATTTTACTCAACAATTTTATTTTTTGTTATTTTCAGTCTTTAATTCTAGTGATGTACTTTTAAATTTGTGTCTTGGAAGTAATTTAATCTAGAAAATTTAAATTTAATTGGGTCAAACTAGAGTTTAATTTATTCTAAATTCCACTTTATATTTATATGAATTACTATTTCAAAATTAAGGAGAAGAATATGAAGAAAATTATATTTCTTCCAAAATATATTTGAATTTATAGGTTTTCAAGAGGATTTTAAGATTTAATCAGGTTGCACCAATGATTGGACAATAGAAGATCATGAAGGAATCTAGGTTTTGGAGATCTCTTTGGCCATTTTCAACAACCTAATTACATTTTCAAAGTATTCTCATCTTCAAGCTTCCATCTACTTGTTACCATAAGTAAAATTTTTGTAGGCTCATATTTGAAGATGAAGATTGTAGAGTAAGATTATAGAAATATGATAGGGAGATTCAAACTTGTGTAGAAAAATATAGAAAAATTAGAGCCCAATCAGGGATTTATTGTACACTAGACTGGCTATTTCAACCCCAAATTGTAATCATAGGTGCACAATACTATTCCCTTTCTAGATCCGCTTTCAGTTTTAAGAAAATTAGTTTTGTCAGTACAAAACAATTACATTTTTAGATTAGGTTTAGTATTTTAATTGGTTCAAAAAATCCACAATAAATTCATTCAATTTTTAATTCATTAAAATAATCACCTAGGATCCCTTTTTCAAAAAAACATTTTGGTTAACCCCACCTTTTGAACATTAAATAAATATTCTAATTTATATTTACCACTTTTTAGACTTGAAATATTAAACAAAATGTTTTCAAAATTTTAGAAATAATGACATTTTTTGCAAAAAGTGTGTTTGAATTTGAAAGAAACGTGTAATTTTACATGATTTTTTTTGAAACATATAGAGACTAAGGGAGGGTGAATTAGTATACAAAATAATTTAACCCTTTTTGAGAACTAAGAAACACTTCAGTAACTCCTTAATCCAATCAAACACTTTAAACAAAATAGTAGCAGAGAAGGATATATTAGTATAAAGTTTTAGCAACTTTAGCAATGCATAGAAGTGAAAGATATAGAAATTTTACTTCTAACCAAATAAAAAACAAAGAATGATGAAGAAATGAACACACATTCATAGGTGAATACTAGAACTATGAGGAAAACTCAATGAGGGAAAAACAATGGTGAGAGTTAACTCACAATATAAAGGTTCACTAGCTTAGAAAAAGATCCAAAAAAGACTTACAAAACTAAGTAAAACACAACCCCAGATGCAAGATATAAGGACTTGATGAGATTCACTATCTTAGAGTAGGATACAAAATGTTTATGAGAGAATTACTATGTTTATCAGCAATTCACTACACTAACCAAGGCATTAAGGGACATTTTATCTTTCCTCTTCACAATTGTAGAACTAATTCTATTGAATATTCAATGTATTCCACATTTACAACTTTCAAGCTTGTAAACTTCTCCATATGGTTGTATCTAAAATAATCTTTCATTTCATAATACTTCAAGACATCAATTAGGTCAATCAAGAAGAAAATAAACAAATAATTCAATAAGTTGGTCACCAAAGCATAATGCACGGTCATATCTGCAAGATAGAGAGGACCAAAAAGACACTTAATACATATTCCACTATTATCCAAAATAATTCATACACTAGTGCACATCAATTTAAGTCATCATCAACGAAACATGTAGATGGAGCATGAATAACATAACCAATCGACCGAAAAAGATACTTCCACTTAAATCAGCTTTATGTGGCCCCAACTAGGATAGGTCAAGACCTAAATCTATCATAATAAATCTTAAATTAATGGAATAGATTCCCAAGGACATGGTGCAATCAAAATAACAAGCCCTATCAACTAGATATCTATAAATATCCCGAAAATACAACTTAAGAAGCAAAGCATCACCAAAGAGAAAAAGAAGAAACATGTGAATCATATGGGGATGTTTCATGAACATATAACAATACTTCCATACACCTATTTTGTAATATCATACCATCAATAGACACTGTAGACCAAATAGGAACAAAATACTTCATCCAGGAGCCACATAACATATGATCAAAAGATGTAACATTAACATATCATTGTAAAACCAACTCTGTTGAAAAAAACTATACTCAATACTTCTCTTATTATCATTATATACTTTACATGACATCTAATCATGTGAACTTTAGCAATACTATCATACTACATACAAGGAATGGAATCCAACCATGAACTTGAACAACATAAACCTCAATAACTCTTCATATAGTGATAGCATAAACTAAATGTTGTAAAAAATGATAACCAATGCTAAGCAACTATATTCTCTAGTGTTGAGAACTAATACCAAAACTATCTCAAGAATATGTAGTGGGAAAGAACAAGAATGGAAACAATAGCTAAAAATAAAAAAATCTTAATCAAGTAGTGACATTACGACAACCAACAATTAGTATTGACATCAATGACAACAACTACCAAAAATAGACTCAAGTGTTGATGCCAATGACAATAATTTCCAACAATCTCCCCCATTGGAACGAATACCAACACACCTTCTCACTCTACCCCTTTAACATTGAAAGGACAAAGGGAAATAATAGCCTCCTCATAATAGTACATTTTTTGACTTAAGGGAGAAACAATAAAAGATCTTATATTGAAACAACAACACATACTCCTCATTTGACCAACACCACTTTTGTTTAATATATATGCACATATACACTAAAATCACCTTACTGTTGGTGCAATTAATTATTTGCACCATCATAAGCTTACTTAGGAGTTAATTTATCTATTGGCTATTCTTAGAAGTCAATTACACTAGGGTCAAATATCATTCATTAGGCATGTCATTATCCATTTATGCTTGCATGTGGTAGTTACATTTCATTTCCTTTTTAGGCATCTTATATTTTCATTTGTCAAATATCTCATTTTGAACTCCTATGAATGCAATTTTCACTTGAGGCTTGCAGAACATCTTTGGTTCTAAATATCTTTTCTCTGTAACATGTTATTGCATGTAGGTGATTCTTAGGGTTTGTGAAGTTGGGTTTTTCAACTTCTACATGATATCAATGCTCTAGACCTTTAGCTTCATATTCGTCTTTTGAAGATATTTCCTTATAGTGATTTTTTATGTGCAAGGGTTTCAAGTAAGAAATCTTTTTCAAGGATTTGGGGGTAGCCTTTTTTTGGGGGCATTTTTGGGAAAAAAGGACCTGACGATTACATTTGCAGCACCCAAAAACCCCTATTTTTAGATAAAATTTGTACATTTTGGACATATTCAACCAAAAAGGTACAAAAAATTTGAACCAAGGACGTATGACCCCAGTGCACACTTCACGAGGTATATTTTTCTCAAAAAAATAAAAAAAATAAAAATAAAATAAAAAAAACAATAGAGATTTTGTGCGTCCCATTCAAAATAGATCGTGCCACCTCTGTGCCACCACCACCTCACTCTGCTACTAGTTCGCCACTCCCAGGGTTCCAGCCCCACAGGCCTTTAAGCATAGGCAAGGGTCACATCCGTGACCGGGAGCTAGAGCTTAGCCCCCGTTGGGTTGTCAGCTCTCACGAAGGTCACACTGGTGACCAAGGGCTTCGACTCAGCACCCTACCGCCAATCCCCTAGTCTTACATGCGACCAAGGGCTCTATTTTTTTAGCCCTTGAGGGCTCTAAAGGGCATAATTGGCAGAATTGAGCAGTTTCACAAAAATGGGCATAAATTTTGTGTTTTAACTCCATTTTTTGCAAACAGATATTGTTGGAAATCTGGTTCAATGCTCTATCCAGTGGTGCAGGTGTGGTTTTCTCATTTGCATTTTTTATGCTTTTTTTAGCCTCTGAAGTCAGAAGTTGTTGTTTTCAATCTGGAGGGCATATCTTTTGCCTCGTTTATCCATTTTCATGATTCAAGTGGCATCAAAAATTTGATTCAGTCCTCTACATAGATCTAAGGTAATTTTTAATCAAGGAGGAAGATGTGAATATTGGTTTGTGCATGCACTTTTTCTTGTTTTCATGAACTAGGTTTGCATTTTCTCTCTAATTTATGCATGTTTTGCATTCTCTCATTTTACAATCACGGGGTATTGTAATAAATGAACTTATATAAAGTTCCATCAAGGGGGTTTCTTGCATAATAATTTGATTAGAGTGTAGTGGCATTGCATGCACTGGGTGACCCCACAATAGTGGTTTATAATTTTTGGCCATTTGGACCGCTAGAAGTAATTTTTTAATTAAATCTTCACTTTCAGGACACCTATATGCTTTAAACCATGAGGGAATTTGGGAAGATGAGTGCAAACTAGAATTTCATTGAATTTTTTTTTGTAGATTCTAAAAATATATGTTTCAAAATTTTTGGAATTATATTGCACTTCATTTCCATCTCCCTCAAAAACTAGTTTTTTTCAGAAAACAACATTTTCAAAAAGTGACGCTCACTGTATAACACATAACATTTTTTCCATGAGGGATAAAATTCTAATTCTTTCAAATTTAGATTTGTAACTCTGATATATATTCCTTCCACTTGGTTGGGTGAAACCACAATAGTGGTTTACAATTCAAGTGAGGAAGGAAAACTCTAAAAAAATGACCCCAAAGCAAAAAAAGTGATTTTGGGGGTTTGTACAAACCTACTAATTCAAGCAAACCCATTAGGGGTTCACTCGAACTAGGGTTCGGGCGAACACCTTTAAATTTTGGCTGCCAAAAAAAAAATGCATAGAAAAGGGGGTTTGCTCGAATCCCTAGGGGTTCGTTTAAACCCCCCTTGCCCCTCATCCCCCTCCTTAGACACAAAAAAAGTTTATTTTTTTACGCTTAAGAGCTCGGGTTGAGGATGAAAATGGAGAAGTCTTCATAAATCCTTGTGGAATTAGATAGTCCTTAGAACGAGCTATCCAACAAATATAATTTTAATATGTTCTGGTTTTATTATGTATTTGTTTTTTTAGTTTTATTAAACATAGGTTCTTCACCAAAAATGAAGGTCTTTCTTCTACACATTTGGAAAAATAGCATATTATCAAATAATTTTTTTGAAAAATATGAGTGCACCAGATATTGAAGTCCTTGATCCAACAAAAAAACTAAAATTGAATTTCGATAAATATGAAAAAAGTTATGCATTATATGGTCGTGCTATGTTTGAATTGTAATTGGTTTGACTTCAAAACTTGATTAAAGAAAAAAATTTCAATAAAAAAATATCTAACCAATTTGAAGCACTAGATATCAGAGTTACAAATCTAAATTTAAAAGAATTAGAATTTTATCATTCATGGAAAAAAAGTTATACATTATACGTTATGTGTCACTTTTTAAAAATGTTGTTTTTTGAAAAAAACCAGTTTTCATGGGAGATGGAAAAAGAAGTACAATATAATTCCAAAAATTTTGAAACATATATTTTTAGAATCTATAGACAAAATGTGACAAGACTCGAGTTTGCATCATCTTCAAATTCCTCACGGTTTAGCCGCTATAGGTGCCTGAATGCGAAGATTTAGTTAAAAATAATAATTTTAGTGTCCAGTTTGGCCAAAAATTGTAAACCACTATTGTGGGATCACCCTTAGATATTTTTTTATTGAATATTTTTTCTTGAATCAAGTTTCGAAGTCAAACCAATTACAATTTAGACATAGCACGATTGTATAACGTGTAACTTTTTTTGTATGTATCGAAATTAAATTTATTTATTTTTGTTGGATCAAGGACTCCAATATCTAGTGCACTCATTTTTTTTTTTTTGATAATCTATTGGCCTCCACATGTGCGAGAACAAAGAAACTTGATTTTTAGAGTGAAAACCACCATTCACAGAAATAAAAATAAAATATAATAATCAAATTAAATTTAATTAAAATTACTTTTCCTGGAAGCTATACTTTAAGCACTACATACTTACAAAAAAATAAATTTTAAATGGAATTCATTTTGATCCCCAAGGTAAATCAAAAGTGGTTTTATCAACATTTTGATAGGTGTAAAGGATACTTCATTATAGGTATGGTTTGAAACTAGTGGGGTTCTATCCAAGGGGGCTTGGTCTAAGGTGGTTTGATCAAACCCTATTCAATTGGAATCCTTTAAAAGGAACTTTTTAATGCTTAAATCATTAAATTTTCTAAAAATATGTGATTTCAGCAAAAATCAGGATCTCCTAGAAAGTGTAAACCACTATTGTGGCATCACCTCACTTTGATCTCATCTTCATATTGATGACAACTCGCATGAGTTGTGATAACTCCCATGAGTTGTATATGGATTATGTTGTTTCTTTTTGCCTCATTTTTCTCATAGTTGGACACATTTTGGTTCGCATCAGTTCACATCTTAGATTAAGAGCCTATGGTTAATAATCCTGAATCACATCAAACTTGCATCGGGTCACATCTTAGTTTGAGGGCCATTCATTTTATGGTTAATGTTCTAGAATCTTTATGGTACTTGTTCCTATGGATCAATTTTAGTCATAGTTTGGCATTGGCATCACGATACACAAAACTTCCAAATTATTTCATCATATCATTCCTCTTCTAGGTGCATCATTTATTCATCTTTTGTTGCTTCATAGATTCCATGGTTGATCTTGTTTGTGAGTTATCCAGTGTTCCTTGGCATCGGGGTCTGTTGTTGCATTATTATGATTCTGCTTGATTCCTTCAATGACTCTCATATGGTTTCTTGTAAACAAAGGTATCTTTCCTTGCTTTCAAGATTCAGGATTCCAGTGTTACTCCACCAGTTTTTTTCCAGTGCTTCTTTGCAGCAGGTCATCTCATTGAGGGGGGGGGTTTTCCCACTAGGTTTTCTCCTCTTTCTCTTTCATTGCATTTGTGAATGGGTACCTAATCAGGCCTTGTTGTCGGGACTCATATTTTGCATCATTTACATAATAATATGCTACTCCCTAAGTTGCACTTATGGGGGGGTGTTGGTGTAATTAATTATTTACACCATCATAAGCTTACTTAGGAGTTAATTTATCTAGTGACTATTCTTAGATGTCAATTAGACTAGGGTCAACTCTCATTCATTAGGCATGTCATTATGCATTTATGCTTGCATGTGTTAGTTACATTTCATTACCTTTTTAGGAATCTTATATTTTGATTTGTAAAATATCTCATTTTGAATTCCCGTGAATGCAATTTTCACTTGAGGCTTGTAGAACATCTTCTTTGGTTCTGAACATCTTTTCTCTGTAACAGGTTATTACATGCAGGTGATTCTTGGGGTTTGTGAAGTTGGGTTTTTCAACTTCTACACTTACTAGCAAATCACCCTAAGTGGTTGCATACATCAATCTAGGAGAAAATGATATGATGTGAGTTTATCCCCTTGGAAAGATGCACCATCTATGCATCTAGTTACAAAAAGGAGGGGCAATAACCCCTATTTTTTTGTAGATACTCAAAAGTATCCTTAGTAAAAATATATGCAATCTGATTTGTTGATCATAAAATCTTGCACCTCTCTAAATAGGCTTATTAGAAATTAATTAAATGGGGGACCTACTTGCACTTCACTAAATGACCTCTAGGTGTTTTAAAGAAATCAACACTTCCTTTCTATTTGGAAAAAGGGAGAAGGAAATGAAGAAATAAAAATTTAACCAATATTATGCACCAAAGAGGTATTACAACATTTCAAAACCATAACACGCTTTCAATTTTGATCAAATGAACACATAATGCCATATAGCCTTCATTGTTGAAAGGAGAATGAACAACTCAACCCTATACAAACACAATCAAATCCTCTCATGGGAATCATCCATTAAGGTTCGACAGAATGTGGTGAATCCGAGATGAAAAGTGAGGCTTTGAACCCCTTATAGAACTATTATGTCCGAAATAGAATAACATGAAATCTAACACAAATTTGATAGGAAATGAAAGAGTATATAAACATGGTCCACTTCATTGAAGGTTTGAGTTAGAGAACATAAAAACTGACATAAGATTTAATCATTAAGATTATATCTATTTAAAATGATACATAGTATGAGTATTTATGAACAAAGAGTAAAAATGTAAGATAAAGGCCATATAGGCATATTTTAATACACCTTCCTTCTATTACTTAATTTGAACAACAATACAAAAGATGCTAAGGTACATTAAAGGATCCCAATAATTATCTTGAAAATCGATTACAAAATTAATATAGGGAAATAAGAATATTGTAAGAAATATTTTACCTCTTAATAGAATTCAAACTCTATTTAGAACTGGAACTCATGTGAGAGGCTTGGAAATTCCCTTTTATAAGCTAAGGGAGCGAACAAGAAAAAACGCTGTATAGATCACCTTAACATAAGCCCTAATAGATGGCAACAAAAATATGGTCTCAAAACCATGATGAAGATAAGATCAAATTATATAAATCCATGCAATAAAGGTTGAGTTGCTTGTTGTAGTGATATTTGTAACCATATGTCAATCTATAATCCTTGGAGCTGCTAAAAATATTTTATGTTAGAGAAGAAGTACGACACTGTGAAAACCTTGGATGAAAAATATCTTATTTGATCATTGTGTGAGCATTAATGGCTCCATCAGAGTGGATAGTGGCCTTTGAGATTATGAAGGAGAAAAATAACAACACTTAGAAAAAATATTCAACAATCTTTTTCTTGAGAGTGAAGAATCTTGCTTGATAGAAAAAAGGTCCATGTGGTGTAATGGAGGGAATTTCTAAAAAAATTCTCAAGTTGCTTGTTAGAAACCCCCACAATGTAGCCACATGTCTTACTCCATATCAGATAGCAATGCGATATATCAAAAAGCTATGAAGCCACTATGTGGCATAATTGTGCACATTTTTTTAGCAAAAATAAACCTATGACCTCCTCAAAATTGTGTCAACGTGACACGCGGTGAGGTTGATAGTAAAGACTAAAAAAGGGTAATCGACAGGAGAACTTGTAGGGATGAAAGGAATAATAAAATAATATAGAAAATTTATAAGAGAAAAAATAAAAACTATATAGGTTTTGGTGACTCATAGGTGGCCTATGCCTACAGAGACACAAACCCCCAAAAAAAAGATAAAAAGGATTTTAAAGACATGCGATCCACAGAGCTTGGGGAACAAAGAATGTAGGTATTCTCAATCTTCATCATATGCAAGAGCCAGTGAATGCAACATCTCAGAAGCCTAGTCTAGGTTGAGTATCTCTTTAGAGGAGACCTCTCCTAATCCTACCTATGTTGCCCCAATGTGAAAGTAGATTCGACATATGGGAAGGAGTATCTCTTCAATTTGTTTTACATTGGGCATTTGGATCAATTTCTATAGTGCTGACTGATCCTATTGTCTTATAATTCTTTCTTGATCTATTCCTCCATTAATATTGTTCCATCAGGTAGGAAAGGAGAATGTAATCCCAACTAGATTAAACCTTCAAAATCCTCTCTCATTCTGCTAAGCTTGTCGACTAATGCAATCTGGTAATTCCTTCTCTTTTGGGTGGCTTGGTTGCAAATGATGAATTTATTTTCCTTCATGGTAGTCGCTCTTTATTATCCTAACATCTACCAGTCTCTTCAAAAACCTTATAAAGCTTCACTATTAAATTTCATGACTCCACATAACGAGGATTAACTATAAGTAGGATTTTTTCAACCTTTGCATTAAGCTCTTGTGCATCGACCATGAACCTCAAAGATGGCTTCAAAGATGCCACTATGAATTTGATTTTTTACCAATAGGAGGAAAATAATTTTTTAACTATAGGGATAAATATAGTCCTTTACACCATAGCTTACGCTTGTTGGGCCTGAGAATTCTTTTGTTTTATATAGATTCCCACATCTGATTGATTGTCTCTAAAGTACTTGAAAGTTCAAGGTGCAATTTTTCTATTTCATCGCTACGAGTTTATAGGTCATAATCTAAATTTATTTCTCCCACTTCTCTATGTCAATGGTCGTCTAGGCTTTATAGAGCTCTTCTTGGAATTATTTTTCTCGATAATGAAAATCCTGTTGGCCTTTCTCTTGAAGACTTGAAACATTAGACAACTCCTACTAAATTTTTTATAGCTCTTCCATCTTTTGTTTGAGATATTTTTCTACCAATTCCCTAGCACTTTTTTCATCCATAACCTAGGATCAAATGTTAGCCAATTCTCCTTGTATCTCATTCTTCTCCTTTATGAACTACTCAAAGCTAATTTTCTTGATCTGATGCTTCAGGCCATTTTCCATGCATTTCTAGAAACTTCTTTTATAGTTCTTCAAACTCATGATCCCATTACTCTATTATGTCAGAGAGTTCCTTTTGTCTACATTCAAACTCAACTATTGCTTCTCATAACTTGTACTTCAAACTCTCTCCCTTCTTTTACTCATTCTCAATCTCAAGTGAGACCTTTTTAATCTCAACTAAAATCCAATCCTTATTTTTTTGAATAGTTTGGAGTGAGATATTTTTTGCATTTTATTCCTCTTGGACTTGCCTCAAACAAGAAATATCTATATATTTTTCTTAAATATCCACTTGGTGCCTTTCAATGGTGGTTGTTATATTTACCAATTCTGCTTCTTGCTTATTTATTTATTCTCCAAATTCAGGTAGTCGGTGTATACTACCTTCTATGTAGGCTTCATGAGGCCCACCTTGTCCTAGAGAAGTTCTTCACTCAGAATATCTTGGATCTCATAATACTCATATTGCATTTCTCGCTCTGGTTTGGAGACTAGAGGCTTCATGGCCAAGATCATCAAAGACCTTTGGTTTTCATCAAAACATTCCTCTAACCTTGGGGTGGAAAGAGTTTCTATGGCCTTCACTAACTGCTTTTGTTTCCTTTCCTTGTGGGCCAGTTTGCACAAGTACAACTAAGTTTGAAGGTTCCAGGGAGCCTCGATACTTTATGTAGTGATGGGGGTTCTAGAATGGAGGCCATAATGAATAGAGTGAGGTGTATTCTTGGATGGATAACCTTGAGGGGAAGATATTAAGAGGGTTAATGGTACCGGTGAAAAAGGAAGAATTCCATGCCAATAATGTGAGGTGTGTGAAGTGGTCATTAGAGTGAGGGGAGCGCTAGTGGGAAAAAGGGGCATATATTCAGAAGTAGGTAAAGGTAATGAAACATACAACATGGGTTGCTCTAGTGCCTAGTATTCTAACATATCGATTAAAATATCAACTATAGATGCATTTGAAGATGCATTTTTCACACATGGGACCTCCAAAGGAGATTCAATGGAAATTAGGGCATGAGGAATGACATATATGATTGAATCAACAATGGAAGTAATTTGGGTTTGAGATGGAGGAGTTGGGAAAACCAAAGAAGCAGAAGAAGGAAGAAGGGCAGGTGGAAACTTTACTCGCGTTGTAGGAGCTGCAGGTGCTTGGGAGATAAAGGTTACCTCCTCACCATCATCCTTCTATGGAGGCACTTTCCTACTCAATTATTGGGTTATTCTTTTGTTCCTAGGGTCCTAGTTTGTTTCAAAAATTACCTCAATTTATAATTATGATGAACCTTCAGTTCCTTTCATTTCTGAAGCCTTTATTACAAATCGTCGGGTTCATGTTGTTATTGTTGACATGCTAGTAGAAGAAGATGGTATTTTCTCCTAAACCCATGATTCTTCTTTTCCCTTTTCCTTTTTTGTCTCAAGCCATGGTGGTGGTGAATCAAAAGGTATGTTAGAACCAGAACTAGCCTCCCCATCATAAATCTCCTAAAAAATTTCATTGGTGTGGATCTGGTTGCATATATGGTTCTTAGCTATTTAATCTCTTGCTAATATCTTTTGAAATTGGTTATCTTCCTTTCAGATGAGACCTTCTTCTTCAATTGTTGCTTTAAGGACATGTCCACCAAGATGTTTGACCTAAATTCTTGTAGTAATTGATAAAAAGAGATACATAGGAGCCACACAAATGGTAGGAGGGTTAAGTAAATGTGCATGTTGTCATCATCTCTTTCTAATTTTTTCTTATTTTCCAAGTATGGCCATGGATTAAACTTTATGGGTAACAACCCCTCTGGATTGTACTTCCATGTATTGAAAATGAGGCCTAGGCCAATGTAGGATAGCTTGGTAAAATTTTCTCCTACCTCTCTCTTCAAGAGTACTACTTGTTGACGTCCCGGATGGCACATCAACATTGCAAACAAAATATTGCTACTCTGTTTCTCTTGAAAGAGAAAGATGATCACATGGATATCTTAGCTCCCAAGGTCTTGGTAGTTGGGTCTCAACTGTGCTAATGTCCCTCAGTGGTCAATGTAATAGTAATATTCAAGGGGCCTGCTGGTGTGAGCTTTTGGACTGTTGTGAGAGCAAACATAAACTTAAAACCTATTCTAATAAGGGTTTTAAAGAAATGTAAAAAGAGGGATTAGGGATTTGGAACAGAAAAGAATGAAACTTCATCTGAACTAACCAGACCTGTCACTTGCCAAGGGATTCCTAACTAAAACTACAGAACAAAGTCAACTTGTGACTAACACATAGCTTCATCCATTCACAGTGCTAATTTCAACAGCAGATTGCAAGTTACCATTCAAATAAAACATAAAACCAAACTTCATTCCTTGAAAGCTTCACAAATTAAATGATTAATTCAAGACAAACACCATTCTAAAACACAACATGAAATAGATTTTAATTTGGTTGCTTCTACTGTTAGTGAAACAAATAAGCAACATTTACAAAGCTAGCACAATCACTAGTGTAGAGAAAATATGAGAATTCAAATTGTTCCCATTTACACTAAGAAAACTGAAAGATACATTAGAGTCTATTCTGAATCTAACTCCTACTCCAAGAAGACAAAAGAAGCTCCTATTACAAAGAATTAGGATCAACTTCTATCCCCTCTATTCCTATTCTATTAACTACTAACCAAAAGTTCTTTATCTACTACTTTCTCACTCCCAAGTTCTTGTGCTCCTCTTTACAAAGAGGCAAGAATGCCTTATATATAGGATACATCAAAAAGGATGTGCTGTCCCCCCACATTAGGGTTTACAAAATATCTATTTCCAGGAGAGTCAGCTACAAGAGGGTCGGCGTCCATATCTTTTGCAGAAAGTCAGTTCTACATTAAACTCGAATCCTTGCTATCTATGTTGGTGAAGACTATCTTTCGAGGCATTCTGTAGATCTTTTGCAGCTACTGCATTTATTTCTGGCCTCTGTGTCCATTTTGAATCTCCAGCGGAGCTGCTTTGAGTGCCCTAAAATATCGCCATTAATGTCGAGATACCTCTGTCAGTAGATACCAGTTGTCCCCTTTTTCACGGTTTTATCTTCTTCCTTGACTCTCTTCTCATCTAGATCTATCATTCTGCGAGTCTATCAGAGAGACCGATCTCCTCTGTTGAGAAGCCACGTTGAAGGCACGTCCTTTCATTGAGAGCCCATTTCACTTCGGGGAGACCCTACACTATCAGCCCAATCTCTTGGCGAGATCATCCCGGTCATACTGATGCCTTCTTCATTTGGCAGGCCCATTCTGTATCGGTAAGAGTTACGGCGACGCCAGACTCCTTGGGTGAGCTTTGTTTTCTGTCGAGGAGACTTCATGGTCTCAGGGAGACCTTACCCCGAATGGCTCTTTTCTTACCGAGCCGCTCCTTGTTATCAGCATGACTTTCCATGGTCAGGGAGATGTTATAGCGACCCTTTGTTTTCTCGATGAGCTCTCATTTCTTTCAGTGGCCCCCTCCTTCGGTCGGCAGGACATCCGCCTTCGACAAGACATCATGGTGGGTGCCAAGAGCTACAATGATATGTTCCTTCATTAGTAGATTCACCGCTATCGACAAGACATGAGATGGTCGCTGAGACCACATGGCGAAACCCTTATTTTCTTTGGAGTCTCCCCGACATCCTTTGTTGACCCTCTTGCGCCAGTTCCTATTTTTGTTTCAGCGTGACTCCTGCCGAAGGAAAACATATCAAGGCCCTTTACTCAGTCGGCGAGACATTAGGGGTTCACCGAGACATCCCGGCGAAGAGAGAACATTGTGCCGATAGTGAATACCCTTTGCTGCCCATTGGTGAGACCTAAAGATCTCACCGAGACCTCTTGGCGGGGAGAGAACCTTATGGCAATATAAGAATCCGTCTAAAGGTTGTCAGCAAGACCTTTCATCAAGATCCTTAAGAAATATCCTCATGCCCACGACTTGATCCTGCAAAACAAGGTCTTCGTTAGAACAATACATTAATATCATGCTTTTTACTAAAAAGAAACTTAACTCTGGTGTAGGTGGAGCCAACACGAGACCGGGAAGAAAAATTAAACAAGTCCCAGTGGAACCAGGACCAAAACAAAACATGACCTAGAAACGACATCCCCCCGTCTTCAAAACTGGCAGGGGCAGGGCCAAACAAGCCAGGGAAACAACCAACATTTCCAAGTTCACACCCTGAACTAACCCCACTTCCATGAAGAAATGCAAAACGCAAAAGGATGGACACCAAAACACCAGTAGAGCTGGAGCGAAACAGTGGACGAAACTGGGGTCAGAGCCAAATCCGAACTAGAAACCTTGAGGAAGTCTCCAAGTTTCAGGCTCGGATTCTGTTCTGAACCCGCCTTTGACGTCACCTGAAAAGAGCAAAAGAATGGAACAGAAAGAAAGAGAAAGGTGAAGGAAAAACCCACAGCCAAAACAGAGGAAACTAGAAGCGAAAGAACCAAAAATGCAGAACCGGGATTGACACTAAATCTGAACCAGGAACTTTGAGGAAGTTCCTAGGTTTGGACCTAGTTCCAGTTCCAGGTCTACCAACATGAAAAAGAAAATGCTCAAGGCCGAAAAGAAAGTTAAGGCAAAGGACACTTACCGAAAAAGACTAACGAAAAGGGAAGAAAAGGAGGGGTCAGACCCGGGATGGGGCTCAAACGAGGGACCTTGAGAAAGTTAAACATTCCGAGTCAGTCCCAGGCTCGACTCCGACAAAGAACGAAGGAGGAAGGTAAAGAATAGTTTGAACGGGAACCGGGGATGAAACAAGACCAAAACATAGAAGGAATTTCCAAGTCCAGTATTGATCCCGGTTCTGCCTCCGACAGAACTTTGAAAGGAAAATTCCTAAGGCAAAAAACCAAAGGCAAAAGAGAAAAAGACAAAAGAAAGAAAGAAAGAAAGGGGGACCCATTTTGATCCAGATGAAAGTGGGGTGGTTATGCAAGGCATAGCAAATGGTGACTCGGCTGGGAAAATGGTTTAACCATTTTCAAGAACCTGAAGGATTCAGCTACCCAGAACTCCTAGTTCATAATCATCACAACTCTAATTGGGTCAGTTATAACAAAACAAGGTAGAGCTAGAAACTCAAATGTAAGTCAATCAATGGATACCCCTGAATCAACGTGTGTGCTTGATTGTGCAATAGTCTCTCCTGAAGTTTTCCTCATCTTTCAGACAACAATGTGTAGGATTTGAGCTACATGAGTTGATTTCCTTTTGTTCAATGATATCACAGGCATTGCTCCACTGCTAGTCAGGCGTCCATAGCCCCAACGAAGATACCTCGAGTTTTCTCACAACATTGCTCTACTGCCAGATAGGCATCCATAGCCCCGATAGAGATACTGGAATCACCCATTCATATTAAATTTTATTTTGATAATTCTTTTCTTTTTTCTTTTGAGGTTTTAGACATTTCATTTAGTTCTCTTGCCCTTTCAATATGTCAAATGTTTAACATCTGATCTGGGTTGAAAACTACCATGGACCTCATGACAGCACTTGGAAAATTGAATTTTTCACTCAAGTCTTACAACATTGCCATCCTAGGACAAATGTACCATTACAAGAGGAGATGATCTTATTGATTTGTGATAGATTCAGAGGGAGCTAATGAAGGTTACTCACTTTGTACCTTGTTTTCAAGACATTCCACAACTCTTATTGGACGATGGGCATGAAAAAAAAGGTTTAGGACAAAATCACTCAAACAAAAAGCCTGAAAATATCTAAACCACCTCTCCAAATGACCAAGGTATGCTTCAGATAACAACCACCATTCCAAAGATGGAAGGAAATAGATGAACCCCCAAAGAACAAAACAAAACAGAAACAAAAAGAACAAGAAAAGAAAAAAAAAAAACAAACAAAGGAAAACTAATTAAACCAAAAACTAACCTATCCTAATCCTAAACTAACTCCAAAGCCAAACTTTGCAAACACAAGACTGTAAAAATTTATACATTGACTTGACTGATTTTTCATTATGTGCAACAATCTTAACTTACCAGCCATAGTTCTAAACCTAGCAAATTTATCTTTATACTCAGAAATATAAAGTTTATAAGCAATAAGTTCATTCTAAGAGCATAAAGCTTGAAATATTATCAACTATGGGTTCTCAGTTTTTCCATGATTTACCCACAAATAGGCTTTACTATCCTCTATGCCATAATCAAACTGAAAATTATTAAAACACAGAGGATAATGAAAGAACACCACCTGATTCTGCAGATTCCTAGTTGCTAATGCAGACAGTTTGTGGTGTATGATTTCTTCTTCATGAGGTCTTAGCTCACGGAACACCATTGGAATAGGGTTCGTCTTGCAGTTAGGATACTCACTCACCAGCATCTCTGTATTTATCTCAGGCACGGAGTCAAAAAATTTCTGAATTTCTTGAGATGAAGTATCAGTTTGAACATTCTCTTGCAACATGTCATCCCCTAGGGTTTGATAATCTACCTCTTGCTTATCATCATTGATGGTAAGGATACTGGCACATGGTGGAAAAGGATTTCCTTCGAGCTCATTTGAACACACAAATTCAAAGTCAGGAAAACACTCTCTCAATTCATATTTCTGCACCTCATCAGCAAGGAGATGCCATTTAGCATCAACTTCATCAGTATTAAAAACACATTGATAAGTAGATACTAAGCAAGGACCTTCTTCCAACAACACATTTGAGCAATCAGAATCGAAATCAAGAAAATACTCCCTTGTCTCATTCTCTTTGTTATGTTGAAGAGATTCAACTTCTGAGATAACCTCTTGGTTGCTTTGTTGGCATTCCTCTGCTTTATCCAAATGTACTCTGTCATGAAATTCCTGAGGGAACACTTGACTGATTTGCATGTCTTCTTGAAATTCTTCCCTTAAGACTTCATTTGGGCATTTGAGTCCTTTTTTTTTACCATCAGGGTCATTAGCAATCTCATCTTGAAGCATGTGATCTGTTCCAATCCATCCACCATTTAAATTAGCTGAGTCATCTTCCTGCACTAACCCATCAAGGTGTGTTTCTTCCTCATTGACCATCATGAAAGCATCTATGAATGCATCGATGAATCCCTTCTCCCCTTCCATCAAGTTTGCACTAGGTAGAGGGGTTTCATCAGTTGTTGAATCCATCTCACTACAGGAGTCAAGATAACCAAAAGATAGGGAAGAATTAAATTTCCCCACACAGTCACTCTTATCATTTTGGATAGACTAATCATCACTGTCGTATGTACTAGTTGTCTCATCCTCTTCATTGTGGTGCCATGAACTATGCTTTGGAAGATGAATGAAAAGAGATGATATGGTTATAACCTCATTAACAAGTGGAGTACCTGACTCTGTGATTGGATTTTGCAGGGCTGATTTCTCCCAATGGTCTTGTGTGCGACTGACCTGATATGGGGTGTTGGAAAATGTGGCACTTGGTGAGAATGTTTGCATCTGGGTAGGGACGGTGGGTGAAATGGCATAAGGCTACAGATGATGGCAATTTGCAAGCATAAGAGGATTATAACCCTGAGTTTGGCTATCTGAATTTCTAGTGTCACCTCCAAATTGTGCCAATAAGAGAGCTTTTTAAATGCATCATGCAAGGATGTAGCCTCACCACAACCTCTGAATTTGGTTGCAAATGAAAGGTTTAAACCCCAATAATAATGTTCTATTAGTATATGATCATCTACAACCAAACCTAAGGCCTGAACCCTTTGATACATGAGAAAAAATCTGTGGTTAAACTAATAAATGAGTTCTAATGGTATTCTTTTCATAGTTGCAAATTCAAACGATGGGTCTTGTGTTCGGGGATCAAACTGATCTAAGAATAAGATTTCTAACTCCACCCATGAACAAATAGATTCTGGTGGCAGGTTAACATACCATTTTCTTGCTGAACCTTGAAGTGTTCTGATGAACAATTGACATACGACATCCTCATGCAGAACTTGGAGAAAAGTAAGTATATGCCTGCAAACTCCAACATGTTCAGAAGCATTTTTCCCATTGTCAGGGAAAAATAAAGGAAGCTTATCATACAGGTGACGAGGGATTTCATGGAAAAATCTTGGTATATACAAAGGGTTACCCACTAGAGTTGGGTCCTCCAAGACCTAACCCACTCCAACTCATAATGATCCAAAATTACTCATAGTGGCCCTCCTTCTAGCACCAGTTCCTGTTCATGTCGCGGATGGCATAGCAACATTACAAATAGAATATTGCTACTCTATTTCTCTTGAAAGAGAAAGATGATCACATGGATATCTTAGCTCTCAAGGTCTTGGCAGTTGGGCCTCAACTGTGCTGATGTCCCTCAGTGGTCAATGTAATAGTAATATTCAAGGGGCCTGCTGGTGTGAGCTTTTGGACTGTTGTGAGAGCAAACATAAACTTAAAACCTTTTTCTAACTGGGGTTTTAAAGAAATGTAAAAAGAGGGATCAGGGCTTTGGAACAAAAAAGAATGACACTTCATCTGAACTAACTAGACCTGTCACCTTCCAAGGGATTCCTAACTAAAACTGTAGAACAAAGTCAACTTGTGACTAACACACAGCTTCATCCATTCACAGTGCTGATTTCAACAACAGATTGCAAGTTACCATTCAAATAAAACATAAAACCAAACTTCATTCCTTGAAAGCTTCACAAATCAAATGATTAATTCAAGAAAAACACCATTATGAAACACAACATGAAATAGATTTTAATTTGGTTGCTTCTACTGTTAGTGAAACAAATAAGCAACATTTACAAAGCTGGCACAATCACTAGTGTATAGAAAATCTGTGATTTCAAATTATTCCCATTTACACTAAGAAAACTGAAAGATACATTAGAGTCTATTCTGAATCTAATTCCTACTCCAAGAAGACAAAATAAGCTCCTATTACAAAGAATTAGGATCAACTTCTATCCCATCTATTCCTATTCTACTAACTACTAACCATAAGTTCTTTGTCTACTACTTTCTCACTCCCAAGTTCTTGTGCTCGTCTTTACAAAGAGGCAAGAATGCCTTATATACAGGATGCATCAAAAAGGATGTGATGTCCCCCCACATTAGGGTTTACAAAATATCTGCTTCTAGGAGAGTCAGCTGCAAGAGGGTCGGTGTCTAGATCTTTTGTAGAAAGTCAGTTCTACATTAAACTCGAATCCTTGCTGTCTATGTCGGTGAAGACTGTCTTTCGAGGCGTTCTGTAGATCTTTTGTAGCTACCGCACTTATTTCTGGCCTCCGTGTCCATTTCAAATCTCTAGCGGAGCTGCTTTGAGTGCCCTAAAATATTGCCATTAATGTCGAGATACGTCTGTCAGTAGATACTAGCTATCCCCTTTTTCATAGCTTTATCTTCTTCCTTGGCTCTCTTCTCATCTAGATCTATCCTTCTACGAGTCTTTTGGAGAGAACCTCCTCCACTGAGAAGCCACATCGAAGGCGCGTCCTTTCATTGAGAGCCCATTTCACTTTGGGGAGACCCTACACTATCAGCTCGATCTCTTGGCGAGATCATCTCGGTCATACCGATGCCTTCTTCATTTGGTAGGCCCATTCTATATCAGTAAGAGTTATGACGATGCCAGACTCCTTGGGCAAGCTTTGTTTTCTATCGAGGAGACTTCATGGTCTCAAGTAGACCTTACCCCGAATGGCTCTTTTCTTACCAAGCCGCTCCTTGTTGTCGACATGACCTTCCGTGGTCAGGGAGACGTTATAGCGACCCTTTGTTTTCTCGGCAAGCTCTCATTTCTTTTGGTGGCCCCCTCCTTCAGTCGACAGGACATCCGCCTTCGGCAAGACATCATGGCAGGTGCCAAGAGCTACAATGATATGTTCCTTCATTGGTAGATTCACCATTATCGATAAGACACGAGATGGTCACTGAGGCCACATGGCAAAACCCTTGTTTTCTTTGTAGTCTGCTCGACATCCTTTGTTGACCCTCTCATGCTAGTTCATGTTTTTGTTTTGGCATGACTCCCACTAAAGGCAAACATATCGAGGCCCTTTACTCAGTTAGCGAGACATTAGGGGTTCGCCGAGACATCCTGGAAAAGAGAGAACATTGTGCTGACAGTGAATACCCTTTGCTGCCCGTTGGTGAGACCTAAAGATCTCGCCAAGAACTCTTAGCGGGGAGAGAACCTTATGGTGATATAAGAACCCATCTGAAGGTGGTCAGCAAGACCTTTTGTCAAGATCCTTAAGAAATATCCTCATGCCCATGACTTGATCGTACAAAAAAAGGTCTTCGTTAGAACAATCAATTAATATCACTCTTTTTACTAAAAAGAAACTTAACTCTGGTGGAGGCGGAGCCAACACGGGACTGGGAAGAAAAATTAAACAAGTCCCTATGGAACCGGGACCAGAACAAAACATGACCCAGAAACAACATCCCCTCGTCTTCAAAATTGGCAGGGGCGGGGCCAGATGAGCAAGGGAAACAACCAACATTTCCAAGTTCACACCCTGAACCAACCCTGCTTCCACGAAGAAATGCAGAACGCAAAAGGACAGCAACCAAAACACCGGCAAAGTCGAAGCGAAATGACAGACAGAACCGGGGTCAGAATGAAATCCAAACCAGAAACCTTGAGGAAGTCTCCAAGTTTCAGGCTCAGATTCCGTTCTGAACCTGCCTCCGATGTCACCCAAAAAGAGGAAAAGAATGGAACAGAAAGAAAGAGAAAGGGGAAGGAAAACCCCACAGTAAAAATAGAGGAAACTAGAAGTGAAAGAACCAAAAAATGTGGAACTGGGATCGGCACTAAATCCGAACCAGGAACTTTGAGGAAGTTTTCGAGTTTGGACCCAATTCTGGTTCCGGGTCTGCCAACATGAAAAAGAAAATGCCCAAGGCTAAAAAGAAAGTTAAGGCAAAGGAAACTTACCGACAAAGACCAATGAAAAGGGAAGAAAAGGCGGGGTCAGACCTGGGACGGGTCTCAAATGAGGGACCTTGAGAAAGTTCAACATTTTGAGTCGTTCCTAGACCCAACTTTGACAAATAACGAAGGAGGAAGGAAAAGAACATGCGAAACGGGAACTGAGGATGAAACAGGACAAAAACATAGAAGGAATTTCCAAGTTCGGTATTGGTCCCAGTTCCTCCTCCGACAGAACTTTGAAAGGAAAATGCCTAAGGTAGAAAACCAAAGGCAAAAGAGAAAAAGACAAAAAAAAAGAAAAGAAAGGGGGACCCATTTTGATCCAGATCAAAGTGGGTTGGTTATGCAAGGCATAACACTACTACACATTTACCAAAGGTGAGGGGTGTTATAGAGCTTTTCCTTCTAGGCACTAGTACCAAAGGCTTTATCAACAAATGCTGGTTTTCAATACATTTCTAAGGCAAGCATTTAGTCTGTTGCACACCTAGGAAATCTAATAAACTCTCCTACAAATCCATGGAGTCTAATGAAATTAAAATCTTGTCCATTAAATTAATAAAAATGAGGCCTATTTTTACCCATCCAGGCCAAATGTTCACTAGAGAATTTGATGTGATTTTTCCATCAAGATAAATCATAGAGAATGGGGTTTAGGAATAAATAAAAAAAGGTGTAAGAATCCTAGGTTTTTGAAAGCACAAGATTCCATACTGAGACTAGTTTAATTAGCCCCACTGGATCCCTTATATCCAATGCCAATAAATCCCAAAAGAATGTATGGTTTTGATGTAGAATCAAAGGTATGAGAAAAGTGGAATATCTAAATTTGAAGGAATGGCTACAATCTCTCAATTGCCTAAGCATCCTCGGTGAAATTGTACCAAAAAGACCCCCTCCACCTCTTAAGCTTGAGGCCTAAACCCATATGATATTCATGAACATCATTATCATAATCTAGGCCATAAAAAGCCCAACATTGAGAAGATAGCTTGTAAATCATCTTTGAACATGTTACACACCAAAGAGAAACTAGGCATCATTTTATTGTCCTCATGGTGTATCTCGGTGTTGAAAAGGATCAGTCTATCCCTTCTTTCATTCCAAAAATATTCCAGTTTTCCTCTTGAGAAGTCCTCTACCATTTAGTCAAAGGGAATACATAGCATATCCCTAATAGCCCTTGCATTAATGGTGATTTTCATATTTGCACCATGAATGACCTTGGTATCTTTGTTGAGCTTTGTTTTGTAGAGGGCCACCAACTTAGGACAAACATGAGTGTGTGCTAATATTTATTGGCGCATACCACAATGCCAAAGTCGTACTCCAAGAGACTCTATATTTCCAAATTTCAACTTGGCAACTCTCCTTGTGAGGGATCCTTCTCACAAACTCTTAGGGTTTTTATGCATTTTTTATTCAAAGATATTATCTGCACAATCTTTTATCAGCTCTGGCTTGATAGGATAACCATGCCTTATGAATATAGTGTGGAAAAAATTGCACGCCTTATGCATTGGTAGGTTAGAGAAAGAAATCTCCCTAAATAAATTGACATAATAGAAATCTGTTGAAGTCACTTCAACACTCTATCCATAAATTGATGCTTCAACTACCATATTTCATGAATTTCAGTGAACCTTGCTAAGAACTGCTTCTATAGCTAAGAATTTTACCCTTGCTTTGAGGGTTTGATACTTAGAATTTTCTCGCTTGCCAATGCTTCTTTTAATATTCAACACCTTTAATCGTACTAGAAATAAATGCATGGTTGACACAGTCAACCTTTGGAGCACTACCAACAGGGTGATTTACATGCATTAATCACCTGCCTTTTTGGGGAATGTAAAATCCACTTTAGGAAGGGAATTTAGGTACTTTGCACATGCAAAAATTTTAAAGAAGGACATCCTTGAAAAATGAGAGGCATAATATGAGAAGATGTTTGTGAATAGACAGGAGGTGGCATTAATAGTAGTCCTTTCACATGGTAATATTAATTAACAAGTAAGAAGGCGGTAGGATGCTTGGTGATGGGTAGCACACCTAGCATTGATGCCATTGCTTGTGTTGATTACAATAGATTTTATGAATCCTTCTCTATATGATTTTCCTTTACACTAGATCACCAAATTTCATTTCTCATTATCATTCTGATAGAGAAAGGATTTTCCCTTTGGGAATTTTCCAAATTTTTTTCTCTATAAATTGCCTCCTTTTCCATCATAAAAAATAACTTCTCATTTGCAAGATTTCTCTTTGTGTCTGAAGGTTTGGGCACTCAAATTAGGATTCTAGGTAGGAAGAATCAAATAGCTTTCATAAGGGATATTACAAAGGAGAGCATTAAGCAGCTTTTGAAAATTAAGAACCACTTTATAATCACTATGTTTAAGAAGATGCTACTTGTAGACTTCATCTTTGATGCAAACCATTATCGAGAGAATATGGATGTAGTCTTGTGCTTCATGGCCTCAATATTATTTATCAATGACCCCAAGCACTACATGGTGGAGTTGGCAAAGATAGTGTTTCCAATGACTATCTAGTCAGTCTAGAGGAAGTCATCCATATGGCTATCCAGGGTCTTGGCATCCCTTCCGCCATGAACCTCTGACATCATGTCAATAATGCTAAATTGGTGTCATGGCTTCCTTTGCTCTCTAATTTTTGGACTATCACACTACAAAGGAATTGCTAGCAAGAAAGTCCTACCAACTCTTTCCTCCTTTTTGTGCATGTTTTTCACACACGCCCCGCTATAGGTAGGGACCCCCTCTTTTCACTCCTGACAGGCTTCTTTGCTCCTATGTTGTTTTGTGTGCCCCATTTTCCAAGCCAAAATTGGTTAGGTTCCTTCAAACAATCAAATTCCCCTGACCAAATTCACCTACTTTGGGTATTCAAATCCGGGGAGAAACAAAGTCCCCCATCCCTTTTCTACCTTTTGTCTTGTTCTTGCTGGCTGGGTCCTTGATCGCTCTCGATTCACTTTTTCTCTACATTTTTGACTTGGGGGACAACTTTATGGTGGATTTGGGATGTTTTTGTGGTGCCTAAGTGAATTGTCAAGGTTTTATTAAGTTTTGGTCATTTTGAAACTTTCATTTGAGAAATCCATCCCTCTTTGGTTGTTTTAAAACATTTGTGGACCTCGTCGGTTCACTTTCTGCATTTTTGAATTTGGGGATAAACTTCTGGTTGATTTGGGATGTTTTTATGGTGCCGAAGTGAACTATAGAGGTTTTGTCAACATTTCGTTAAGCTTCAGTGGTTTCAGAACTTTCCCTCCAGAACTCCCTCCCTCTTTGGCTATTTTGAAACATCCGTGGAGCCTTGGTGAGCCGGCCTCCGAAACTTGGCCCCTTCATGGCCATTTCTGAGACTTCGTCCCTCCATGGCCATTTTGAACATTCGTGGAGCCCCAGTGACTTGGCCTCTGGGACCCGGTCCCTCCATGGTCATTTTGAACATCTGTGGAGCCTCGGTGACCCAACCTCCAGAACCTAGGCCCTCCGTGGTCGTTTCTAGGAATTCGTCCCTCTGTCGTCATTTTGAACATCCGTGGAGCCCTGACGACCCGACCTCTAAAACTTGGCCCCTCTATGGCCATTTTTTGGACTCCATCCCTCTGTGGCCATTTTGAACATCCATGGAGCCCTGGCGACCCAGCCTCCAAAACTCGGCACCTCCGTGACCGTTTTGAACATATGTGGACCCCTCGTGATCCGACCTCCAAAACTTGGCCCCTCCATGGCTATTTTCAGGATTTCGTCCCTCTATGGCTATTTTCGAGACTTTCCTTCTAGACCACCATGTGCTCATTGGCTTTTCAAAAGGGTGGTGACCCTCAAGCTTTCCCCTTCCAAGCTTTTGCTTTTTTCGAATGAGTCCAATCTTAATGAATTTTTTCTGGGCAATCTTCCTTCCCCTTTTCCCATGCACTATAATTGAAAAATCTCAGTTTTGCTATGTTTTGAAAGGTATGGGAACTTCCCTTTTGGTTTGCTGTCCCTCGTTTGCTGTCTGCCCCCTTGGGCCTGCATTAATGTTTGTGATCCAAATGAGCTCCAAATATGAATATTATGATCTTTTGATGATGTATGGATGGATCTAACAAGGATTTTGAATGATTTAACTAACGTTTTCCTTGATTTGTGTATGAAAGCACTTACGAAACTTCATGTATGCAGGATTCAAGAAGCCTACTGCGGGTTCGTCGAGGAGACCCATTGAGAAAGTTGAACAAGGAATGCACATAGATCTTGTCACCATTCATTTCATGTTCGCCTCTCCCCCTAGCACCCACCAACAGGTTCAACGTTAGAAGAAGGCTTGTGCCAAGGAAGTCAATGACAAAAATGCAAAGGGGTGGTCTTGAAGAGAGCATAAGAGAGCTATCCGCCTAAATTAGGGGCAACCAATCCATTGATGCCAATCGTTGACGAGACCATTTGATCCAATTGAGGCAAACACATCAAGTAAAAATGAAACTTTTAGGCAGTTTTAGCTACAATGAAAAGGAAATCAGCTAAATGACGAAACTACTACAGTGCTTGGGCAGTAGGTGACAAAATAGAGAAAATACAAGGAATGTATTTTTAATTGTTGAATATTGTGGGGTAGATGAAACCCTAATGTAAATCTAATCTAGGGAACTCATTATGAATTAATCCTAGCCATTCATTTGGGCTTTGGAAAACTATAAATAGGGGCTTGTCCCTCATTTGTAAGGATTGGAGAGCTATTGTAAAAGGCATTTGCAGCAATAGAAGACAACATTGCATGATTTTATGGATGTTCTATTTGATTTTTCTAATCTTGCATGCATGGTTCTACCTTCTATAATAGTTTTAGTATTAGTATCTTGAATGACTGTCATGATGGTGTTGTTGTTATAGCATTTGATGAGCTTCCAACCCATACTTTTAGCACTTGTTGATGACAAGATGTTGTGTAAAGTTAGCCTAGGCTTCTTTCTATCATTGTTGCAACCTAGTTCAATTGCATGTTCATGATGTGTATGTGTAATTTTAAAATCATCTGACCTTAGAAGATTGCACTAGTTTTGTGTAGCTGTAGGTTTCTCTTGGTCAAGCAAAACTCAGTTTAGGAAGCCTGTCTACTGTAGCAACCACCATTGTTACTGTTCATTTGTAGCTTAAGATTAGAATAACTTTCTTAACCCTTCTCCTTTTGCTATTTCTTTTAATCCTTGGTTAGATTAGGATCCAAAGCATCACCATGAAGCTAAATTAGATGAACTTGATGAGTTTCAACTTGCTATTTTGAGTGGACAACCACTGTTCATTCACTTCCAACATTTTGAAACTACATTTACAAACCCAACTTCCCATGCTTTGTAACTCATCCGTAAGTCCACCTTGTGTTTCCAGAAAATCACATAAATCAACTGAGATATTCCAAGCACTGTCAAGACCTGACATTAGAGACCTTGGGATAGTATTTTACAATTTGATTTTGGAAGATTGTCTTTCAAAAGAGGTGATTCATCTATGCATTACCTGTGTTGAGAAGTGCATAAAAACACATAAACACTCCTCTATGTGAATAATGTCAAGATGGTCTATGGTGTGGAGTGCTACACTGACTTTCATGACTTGGTATATAACCCTAGGGGATTGGTGGTGTAAATTGAAGATTGAACCCTCATTAGATTCCTTAGAATTACATATTTTTTGTCTAAAGCTTCCACCACCATATCCTTTGAAGAATGTTTCCATGTTTTTTGTTATCCATGTTCATCTGTATGAACTTTGTATCATCTAGGTTGGCATTTTTAAAATCATTTTGGCCATCTAGAAAAATAATATCAATTTAGTATTTTTTTTACATATAGCTTCTTGAAGCTATTTTCTGTTGAAAAATAGGTCTAAGAACCTATGAATATATCTACAAATGATATTATATAAATGGAATATATATCCTTTTCTCTTTTCCATACCTTGTGTTTCTCTAAAAAATGAAACATTTTATAAATTTTTTACATATGATACATAAAGCATAAAATTTACAAGAAAACGTATCACAGGTTTTAATTACAAAAGTTTAAATGGATACCATTCATTGGTATTCCCATAGAATTTATATCCAAGTCCTTTATTTCATAGGTATTTCTTTACTTACATTTTAAAATATGAAAAGGCCCTTTGCATAAAGCATCAAATTAGGTATGTTTCCCTAGTTTGGAAACATGTAGGTTAGAGGGCTTATTGTTGAACCATCTCTTGACCACTTGTTGGTGGTTGATCATGGTATCAAATTCCTTCTCACATTTTTCCTGAAGGTGTACTAGTTTGGTTAGTCTTACCTCGAGGCCACCATTTTCCTTGACCTCTAAGGACTTCAAGAGGTGTAATGCTGGAATCTTTATAGAGATAGGAAGAACCTATTAGAGTTGGGAAAAATCAACTCCCTAGCTCTTAAGGATCAGTTGTAATCAGACACCTATCACAGAAAGAGAGAATAGAAAAACTATGAAGGTCAAGAGCTATTGATGCAAAAAAGGAATGAATCATATTGATGTGCATCTTCTAAATATAATATAGTAGAGAATCCTTATAAAAGGTTAATGAACCTAGAAATCCTAGGTGAGGATAAAACAAGATCATGACATGTGTCTTCATCCTATGAAATGAGACATAAAGAAAACATGACCTAAGTAAGCTTAAGTATTTGGAGGAAAAGGAAACTAGGGAGAAGCTCAAGCCTCTAAAGATCAATGCATGATGGGTCCTGCCAAACAAGGCCGAATCAGGTACCCATGTAGAAACAAAAGATCTCTATAATGTGAAGAAACAGAGGAAACCTCATGGGAAAAAATTCACTCCAAAAAGATATGAAAGCTTAGTGGATTGAAGAAGCCTCCAACACAAAGTTGTCCCAAAAGATAGGAACAAAGGATGAACAAAAGAACACCATTGAAGCATGAATAAGCTACAAACACTGTCAAAGAATGAATGTTGTAATGTTGAAACAAGAACCTCCGCTGAAACAAATGATGATCAAGATCAAGAAGACAATAATTTTTTTGAGTGCCTCCAACAACACTACTCAAATTAGATGGAAAACAAAGGAAAAATCATGGAAATTTTGAAGAATTGATCAAGTGAAAGTAGAAGGTTGCCTCCGAAAATAGGAATGCAAGAGTGTTCATATGGTAAGTGATCCATCTCACCAAAATGTAGCCATTGCATCTAAAATTACATAGGAAAAAGTACTATATACATAGCTCACTCCAACATCAACCCAATGAAGCATTAACACCAATAGTTGAAACCCCCATAAAGCTGACAAGGGAGAGGCATGATAGGTACACTAAAACTAAATGCGAAAAAGAAGTGCATGAAGAAGAATTAGGAACATCTGAATGTGCAAATGTGAAAGTAACAACACATATAAAGGGTGTGCAATCAAAAGGAATACACACATTAGGTTGTTGTCATGGAAGGGACACTCACTTGACAAAGGTAGGGTTGCAATAAAGGAAAAACATCAAACCCCCCATGAAACTTTATATGATAGCATAAGTACAATAAGAGATAAAATGATGTGCAAGATCCCAATAATCATGTGTAATACAGTGAAAATTTATTTCATTATGTTTACATAATGAATAATGCATACAATGGGAGTCCATAATGTCCAAAAAATGAAAAAATGTTGAAATTACAAATTTCTAATAGAAAATGAGGAAATTGGTAGCACCATGGTGAAGTACATGAAAAAATATTCACTTAAAAAAATGACACCCAAAAAGAGTCAGGATGCAGAAGATATGGTCCATGGAAGTCTCCAAAATAAGAAGTGAACAACAACAACACTAAGAAAAAAAAATTATGCAAAAAAATGGAAGTCCAAATCGGAAACAACTTGAACCAACATGCAGAGCATGAAATTCTACCCTGTTTCAAAAAAATACACAAAAAAATATTGTTGTACGACTGAGATATGGCCTTTGGAAGATAGGGTGAAAAACTAAAAAGCCCAATGGAGAAGTGATGAGTAGTGCAAAAGAAAATCCCTCTATCAAATTTAGCAAACTACTTCCAAATGTGGAGGTCCACTAGATTTAGAGTGTTGAGAGGAAAAAAATAAATTGTATTTTATTTTAAAGTTAAAAAATAGGAAAAAAAACTATTATATTTTTTAATATATATATATATATAACTTATATATATATATATAACTTATATTTTTTGAAAAATAAAATTAAAAAACATATTTTTTAAAGAAAAAAAAGATTTAAAAACTTTTGTTTTTTAGAAAAATATATTAAAGAAAGACCTGTATGGGGCCCAAGGGACCACTACTGCCATGACAAGGTGGTACCCCTTGGTACCCCACGTAGGGGTGAGTAGGGCCCAAGGTCCTACCACCCCTACCATGGTAGGAGGGTAAGTAATGCGAGTACCTTGTACCCCCCCCCAAAAAAAATAAAAATAAAAAATAAAAACCCAATGAAAGGCCTGAAGTGCCCTTTAAAAAGGGTTCTTTTATTTTGATTTTTTTGGGGAATTTTTTCACCTTGATACACGTACTGGGGAGGCCATATGACATCCTTGGCAAAAAAATATTTCCTCAAAAGCTTCAAACATGGATTTTTGGTGATTTGATAGGCGATCTTAAGGTTTTTAGGCCTTTTGAGTGATGGAAATGTCTATTTTGACCCAAAACACACCAAAAATGCAACTACCCTTCAAATTTGGAAAAAAACAACTGCTTCAAACCCTTGTAGATTTGGAATCTAGAGTCTAAATCAAGCCAAAGAAAATGAAAAACTAACTTTTTTGGTAGTTTTGAATCTAATGAAAGCATTGATTTTCCCCATGATACATTGAATGATAAACCAAGGCACAAAATCTCTCAAAAAGAGGGGAGGGGATTACAGGTTTGGAGCTTTGATACCATGTTAGATTTGTGAATAGCACAAGCCACAGGATCAAACAACAAACAAAACACCTTCTACTCAAGAGCTTTGCAAAACAAAGATTTTCTATTTCTCATAAAGAAAATACTTACAAAATTAAATAATTTCAAGAGAGAATGAATGCTTTATAAGAGAAACCCTAATGATAAATGGATTAGATCATGAAAAGTGTCAACATCTTGTGTGTTGAGATGAATTGATATAATATTAGCTTTGTAGTTAATATAAATAAAGCATTGAGTTTACTAATAAAGTAAACCTAAGTTAAGCTTAAGTACATGAGAATTAGAATAATAATTAATTAAAGTAGTTAGTTATTCTCTATTACATGATAAATCTAACATATGATCACTTATAACCCTTCGATATTTCCTAATTTTTTATTTAAATGCTTCAATCAATAAAGTTGTCAACCCTTCATCTATATGAACATACAACTTTTGAAGCTCCAAAAACTTCTGCATCAACATATTTCATTGTTCAATCTTCACCAATTGATCAAGCATGTTGACCTTCACCATGTTGACTAGTGATTGTTTCATTTACTTTCTTTAATTTCTCACTAAATTCATTATGCCTTTCTCTAAATTTCTTGATTTTCTCTCCCAATTTTCTGATGCACTCATTTGCTTCTTTGATATTTCCTTTTATATCTCTATTTCTTATCTTTTCAATATCTTCAATATCTTCAATATCTTCAAGGGAAACTTTGAGTTCTCCAATTTTTTCAAGCATGCAATATTCTTCTATGATTCCAACTATAGGAATATCTCTCAAAGGATTAGTAAGTTTTCTATCAGCCGTGTGTTCAACCTCCAACACCTTCCCAAAGTGGTCAAGCTTCTTCCAAGGAACGAAGATTTGATACCAAATTTTGAACACCTAGAATACCAAGAGGGGGGTGAATTAGTATTCTCTTAAAACATTCAAACATTAAAATTGCAATCACCAAATATTCAATTGTAATAAAGAAAGAAATCATGAAACATTAACAACACCATATAACACATGAACAATGGGATTTTTACATGGAAAACCAAAAATGGGAAAACCCATGGTGAGGATTAGATCACAATATATTATAACCAGTTATAGTATATTTATAGAAATGCTTGTTGTAGGTGGACTCACTATCTAAGTGGATTGATTACCCACACAGAAAAAGATACAAGAGATATCATGGCTTATGGCCTATTTAGAGCTAGTACAATTTCATCTATCATATGCATGAGTGTAGTTCCAATGAAGCTCAATAAACTAAATTTACACACTTCATCTAATTTAGATCTAAAACATTGCTTTCCTCTACATAATTCGCCTCACTCCAATCTTCTACTCAATATTCACAAGTTAAATTTTCACTTCTTTGATAATATTCACATTTAGGATCTTTGCATTACACATTATATTCTTATGTCACACATCAAAAAACCAAAAGGATCCATCATATATATTCACATAAACTCTAACATCAATTAGGTCAGCCTAATTAGATGTAACACCCAATATGTAGCTTGTCAGCTCCAAAAATTTGATACATATCTCGCACCAAGATGAAAACTTCAAAACACCTTAAATTAGGTTGGCACAAACCTATATTATATCCACATAAAACTACAACACTAACTTAGCCTACACATACCTTAAACTTGTTAGGTTGGCATGGCATAAGACCTAATAACAAATTTTTTTCAAACATGTATCCACATACACACATGTGGACCTCAAAACTTGATTCCAACTGGAATTCCTACACAAATTACATATTTCATCTTCACCTTAAATCTAAAAATCCAAAAACTTGTTCATGAAGAAGTGTAGACTCTCCCACAAAAATTCACTATACAAAGAATAACTATAATTTTCTAGATCAACTTTAGTTACTCATATATTTTGATCCAATAGCCAAAATATGATGAAAACTTGGAATCAAATACATCTAACATCTAGTAAAATAATTTTAGAAATGTAGAGTGAAACCTTCATTTACAAATGGTCGCGTATGCAAAAATTGAAGCACTATTACACTAAATCAACAATATTGACACTTAGTCTATTTCCCATTAAAACCATTTTTATTAGACCAAACTATTTAGAAAAAAATACTTTTATAAATACTAAAAAACATGTTAGAGCCAACTACAATGATTCACATCATGATCTCCATTTCTAGATACAATGTTGACATCAATGAAAACACTATAATGCTCATGTTGTCAACAACATCATTAATGAAAAAATTCTCATTATTTCAACTTGGTTGAGTTCTTATATTGCAGTTGGTTTGGTTAGATGATGAGATAATATTTGTGGTGCTTATTTTCCAAGTGATTTTGAGAATATTTGAATCAGAAAAGAAATATTGTGTCAAAGAGGTGTTTTGTATGGTAGAGTAGTGTTTTTTATTATTCTCTACATTTCTTAAGCATTGATGTTATGATTGAGCGATTTGGATATGGTGATCAGATGTGTTTAGAGGTCTTATATCTAGAGTTTAATGTTCTGGATCATTTGGAAAAAGAAGCTGTGTTCACCAATGTGTGAAATGAGAAGCACTGTTGTGTGGGAGAAACATTTTTTGCTCCATATTTATTTGAATTGTGGTTTTTGGTCTTGCAGATTTGGGTAATCTTTTATTGATTATATCTATCTTCGTTCAGAGTTGTTTGAGTTTTGGCACTCCACAAAACTAAATTTATAAGTTATAGTATGTGGAAGGTTAACTTCTTGTATAGGATGAGTACATTCTTTAGGTGAAAGTTTTTGTGAAGAATATCTTAGATTTAGGGTATTCATGGAATATTCTAGATTGTGTTTGAGTTTTATATGTAGTCCATGAGTCATCCTTGGATCAAAGAAAGTGTGTACTTATATTTTTAATGGTGCTAATATTTGTTCGATTGATCTTGGGTGTTTACAGTAATTGTGGATATGCTTCAATATTTGTGGAAGTGTATTGTGGCTTGTGTGTATGGATTTAGGTTCAAGTTAAGGTGTGGTGTAATTTTCCTTCAATCCTTTCCACTAAAGGAATGTTTTGGTGCTGACCTATTTTGAATTTGCATGTTTGAGGCGCATAGCCGACCTTGGTGATTTTTTTCAATACAGTTGATGGAATATATGTGTGCTGATTTGATGGATGATTTGTTTATGAAGTGTGTGTGATATAAAATTTGATGTGAAGTGTGAAATTGTGAAGTGCAGTGCAAGCTTAAATGATTAGGGATTACTGGAAGCAGTGATACGAAGGTTTCTACATTTTTTAGAGAGGTTGTGAATGATCTGGTGATGTAGTGGTGGAACCTTTTTTTTACCTTGAGATGGTTTTCTTATTGTAACAATCTTCTATCTTCTTTTATGTAATATAGTAGTGAGCCTTTGGTAGTGAGATCTTCTTTCATTTGGGCAGTGAGCCCTCTGATAGTGAGCCTATTATATTTGGTGTTGCAATTACTTTATATTGTGAGCTAATCCTCACCGTGATTTCCCCTTCTTTGGTTATCCATGCAAATTTTGTGTTCTGTTGTGATGGAGTTGATTTGTTTCTATTTATGTTATTTACATTCATGCAAAATTAGTTTAACAGATTAATAGCTAATAAGGATAATAAGGATCTAAATGTTAATGAGGTTTTTGATGTTTTAATGTATAACTAATTCAACCAACCCCCCCCCCCTAGTTGTTTTGTGCATTTAACAAATATGAGTATAAGAAGTAATTTTTTTAGATAGTGTCTGGTGATAACCCAATGAATGTATTATAATTCAAAGACATCAAATATGGATATAAAATAGGTGATAAAGTAGAATATTTTTTAGATCATATGAAGTCATTTCATGATGAGGTAGCCTAAAATAGTTGGAGAAAACTTATGTTAAGTAGAAGGAGAAATTTTAAATTAAGAAAATACATGAGCATGAAATTAGAGATATATTTTTCTAAATATAAGGAGGAAGATATTTCCTAGGGCTTTAAAAATAAACTAAAGGGGAAGAATTCTAGTCTTTAAAGGATAAAAATGTTCAATCTCAATAATAAATATGGAGTGACCATACCATAGGTGCAGTCTACAATACCATATCGATATTATAATTTTACTCAATCGCTAAGGCAATGTTACATAAAAAATTCACTCAAGGAATGTCTAATTCAAATAAATGATATTCATAAATATATTGAGCCAATATTTTATCATTTATAAGCTTATTGGCCAATGTAAATGTCATTATTAATAATCAGTTTAGTTCTACTACTTGCATCTTTATTAAACATATCCTAACATGGATCATCTACATGATTCTTTATGGATATTAAAAGTAGAATTATTTGATATTGGACCTATGATCCTTAGCAAATATGTATTGTGAAATTTACTTCATTAGTCACTACTCTTGGACACTTTCATCCCTTGTTCCTTTAAAAAAAGACCAATTCCACTTTGTAGAGGAGAGGGACCTATAGCTAAGAATATTAAAATTATTTAGGACATAAGTAATCAAAATAGTAGAGAGCATTGTATTACATATTAACTCATTATTTATTGCTTAAAGAAAATTAATAGCATTTGTTCTTGTGTTTCATTATAGTTTAATATTAAAGTTTTATAATCCCTTTTCCCTCACTAGAATAATTTGATAAATTCAAATTTTGATTCAACAATTTTTTTACTCTATTCATATCATTCATGTTTTATATCTTGTAATGTTAATATTGTGAGAGTTTTCTTTTGTTAAAACATTTTTGTATAGTTCCCACAAAAATATTCTAAACACTATTTTACAACCAAAATTCTTGGATGGAATCATTAGCATAGTTAGAAGATCCACCAAATTTAAATTCACTTTCTATTAATTTAATAAGATTCAATCAAAAAAATTTACTACTTGCTAGAACTGACATGCTAAAATAGTCTTAATTAGGGTTAAAAGTTTCTATTATTCAAAGAAACACCTTGGGATTGTAGTTTTATGTTTGATATAATTAAATATCTAATGACCATAGTTCATCATCTAATGAATAGATAAATGAATTTAAGTCGTTATATTTTATAGTTCACATATACATACTAAACATCAATGTTCAAGATACAAATATTGCATCAATCATGCTTTATCTTCTCAACACCAATAAATAGGAATTTTACTAAAGAATTTTTTTTATTAGAATCTATTCCTTATTTAAAAAAAACTCTTAAAGAGGTTAACCATCACTTCATTTGAATGTACTAATATTCAATACAAGTGAACAAAAATTTACAAGGTTTAGATTTGAAAGATAGGATCATATAACTAAAGGTTGGTATTTTTAAGATGATTCTATTAAAAGAATAGGATCAACCATTCATAAGAAATTTCAAAAAAAAGATTGTCACTATTTATATACAATCAATTTTTTATCACAATATAAAAGTTAGAAGTCAAGGATTCAATGCACACATTTTTATATATTCTTTATTGTCAATTATTTTTCACTTCATATAACCAAATATATAATTCAAATCATCCTTTAATTGAATATCGATTAAGTCTAATTACATCAAGAGGTAGAACTATAATGACAACTGTTGGTGTACACATAGATGTACACTTGGCTTACGTAAGCCTACTTAGGTGTCTTCTATTTAGGTGTCTTTTTCTTAGGTGTCAAGGAAATGGTTCTTGACACCTCTCACTATCTTCTTGGGTGGTTAGGAGTTTCACCCTGTCTTTGTGTTTGACCTCCTATCCTATCATATCTTTGTGTTTGACCTCCTATCCTATCCACTTTTGGTGGATCTTGGTTTCCTTCTCCTTGCCTATAAAAGCAAGGCTCGGTGTACTTTTTAAATCATCTCTTGAATATCAATTTGGCTTTTTGTGTGCTCATGCTTTGTAGAAGTTTATATTGTCTTTCATTTGCAGATCTTGGCTAACATTCTTTCAACAACAAAAGGTAAAGTGTAATGGTTTGAGTTTATTAAAAATTATTAGACAATTGACATAAAGAATAATAAAATACAACTTAAATAAAATACATTAAAAAATTAAAATAGTAAATACGTTAATAAAATAGTAAATAGTTATACCATAATTTAGATTAAATAGTAAAAAATTTATTTAAAATTGTAATAAAATATTTCTTATAATAAATGTTAAGTAAAGTAAATAACTCTCTAACTGTAAACAAACAAAACAAGAAATATAATTTTAATGTAAAACCTTTTAAATAAATAACTATAGATTTTAAATATATATATTTGAAAGGTCTATAATAATTAATATATATTTCTTGGTACTTCATTAAATCTTTAACTTAAAAAAAAAAATCTTTTAATGCTCTTTTAACAATATAAATTAGAAAGATGTTCTGTAAAAGAAGTTGAAATTTGATTAAAACAGACTTTTGAATTGGAACGGTTTGTTAACACAATTGAAGATTATTAAATTCACATATCAGGCCTCGGGTCATAAATATATGCATCAACAGGCCATGAACGGATGTCTACATTAAGCAACTCCATGATCTATTTTCATTATTGATTTAAAAATAAATCAGGCCTCGGGTCATAAATATATGCATTTTTAGCCCATCTACGGATCTTTACATTCCGAGAGAATGAGAAAGAAGGTAATGAGAAATAATTCCATGATCTATCTTCTTTATTGAATAAGGCTAGATTTCCGCTATATTCTCCTACAAAGAAGATATAATTCCCTGCTGCGAGAGATTTGAATTGGCATGGTATAATCTGTAAGGTTGAATTCAAAAACTCCAATGCCCTTTTAGGCATCATTTCAATCTCCTTCCACGACAGGTTTGAAATTGTGCTTAGATTATCATTATACTGTAACTCCCACAAGTAAAATGATAGTGAAAATTGCGTTATGAGAAAAAGTGCTGACCCACATACAAGCAGGTGAGGACGCGTCAACGCAGGACGATTATCGGGATAAGGCACATATAGACACACCTTGGGGTATCTGCAATCTTCTTCAATGCTGAAAGCCATAATCCTGAATTCACCGCGAAGCCCGATTCTCGTCACAGTAAAAAAATAAAAACCCTTAAAGAAAACTATATCCCAGGCAGTCCATCAGCGCAGCTGATGTACAGTAACCCATGATCTGGTTTGAGGATCATAAACCTCTATCAAGGGGTTGTCCACTGCTACTACTTGATATTGGTTGCCCTGCCACAGAATGTCTCCCTTACTGGATTGCACACTATAACTCTTTCAACAACAATTCGACAAAAGTTTGCTAGTGGTTGTAGGGGAAGTTCGACAAAAGTTTCCCTTACTGGATTGCACACTATAACTCTTTGCTCTCTAAGAAACTCTCTCGCCTGATAAATTTGACTATCTGTTCTGGTAAGCGGATTGTACAAAAATAGTTCACTCCCTTGGCTGTTAGTTCTCACCACTAATCCTCCCACTGATGCCACTACCACACGATCAAGACGAAAAGCTTTCAACGCCCTTGTTGACACGTTAAAACAGTAACAATTTGAACTATCATCGAGAATAAGGACCCATGGATGCTCTTTGAAATTATCCCTCCTCCAAGTTAGGAATATATTATCATATAGTAGATTGTTCCAGTTCTTGCACACTGCACGGAGCCTGGTAAGTGATTCCAATGGAAGCCACTTCAATACGCTGTTTATTACTTCATCAGGTAATTGAGACTATATTTTTGAATCTAAAACCCTCGTTGCAGAGCTCTGATGGGAAACAATATTCTCGGCCATCGTAATAGATCCCAAATCAGGCTCGTGGGTGCACCTGCTGTGGGATGTAAAGAAATTTTATTAGTTTCTGAGACCGATGGTTTCTGCGACTTACCATTTTTGGTGATGAAAAGATGAAGTTGTACGGTCAGAATAAAAAGAAAGATTATTTAAGATTGGCATACACACATATACGTACATACACATATACATGCACATATATGTACATACATACACATATACATACATATACATATGTATATGTACATATATAATTTAGAAAAAACCTAACATCCAACAATATGATTCATATTGATTAAAAGTGTTTAAATATTTATTTTGATTACTTAAAGCTTCTTAAAATTTCATACAAAGAAGTATAAGTGACCACCTCAACTAATGATGCAACTCAATGCAAAATTAGTGTTAAAGGAATATAGCAGGCCTTGGGTCAAAGACGCATGCACTAAAACCACTTGGACCGTTTTCTCCATATCATCCACTGAGAAGCACCTCCATGACATGTCTTCCTTATGAAAAAAAAAGAGTAGTTCTCGACGGGTCGGCTTAACCGGCACACTCTAAGCGCTGACTGCTTAGGTGGTCGGGCCCACTCACTGACATTTCCGTACCCTATCTGCTTTTTAAAGATCTTGTTTCGGTAAACTCTGTATCTCTGCTTTCACTTAAAGTTATTTTGTTTATTTCCACATTCCATACGGGAATAAACATGCTCCGATCTTTCCCTATAAATACTCCGCTAAACGGAAGAAATTCTACAGCATTTTAAGACAAAGCTCTGCGCATATTCATAGGAGATGAATTACGTGTAAAAGCAGTTTAATAACTACGGTCTGTAAATAATATAATTTTTTAAATAATTAATATATATTTAAAGTGTTTAAATAATGTAAAATTTTAAATAATCAATTAAAAACGTTTAATAATAAATATATGAAACTAAGTTTTATAAATACAAAAATATTTAAGAATAAATATATTGTGGAAAATTTTGAAATATATTTTATATAATAATTTTTTTTAATTATTTTATATTTTTAATTTTTTAAAATATATTTTTGTCATATTAAATGTTTTTAAAGTTTTATAAATAAAAAAATATTTAAGAATAAATATATTGTGGAAAACTTTGAAATATATTTTATATAATAATTTTATACAATTATTTTATATTTTTATTTTTTTTAAATATATTTTGGTCATATTTAATGTTTTTAATGATTTATTCATGATAACATATGTTTCTTATGATAAGATATTTATATAATATTATTATCCTATTTTTAAAATAATATAATATACATTCTTTTTCATTTAGTATTTGATATTTTATTTTTATTTATTTAAAATTTATTTTTTTACTTTATAACTATTCAAGATTTTTTTATTTTATTTAGTCATCAGTTATTTCTATTTATAGTTATTTTTTAAATTTGAAATAACTCTTATAAAAAACTCTTAAGAAAATAAAATAACAACAATCAATATTTGGTAATGCTTTTAATTTCAATAATACTAATTAAAATGATTTGTGAAAAAATAATTCTTAAATAAAAATATAACAATAACATAAAAATATAAACAACTTTCAAAATATTATAATCCATCTCCCATATGGAGCATAAGGTTCAATATTTTCTAAGTGTGTAGGTGTGTTCAATTTTCTAAGTGTGCAAGGTTTTAAAGTTTCATATATTTTCATCTTATGATATCATTTACTCAAACTCTGTCCTTTCATGTATATCCCCATCAAAACAATGAACATTCCCATCCTAGTATGCCTTTCTACATAACTTCATTGTTTCCTTTGTTCCTATTGAGATATCAAACTTTCCCACTACAACATGAATTTCTTTCTAAGTTTATTTGTTTCCTTTGTCCCCAACTATTTTTTTTGTTCTCCTTCCCAACATCCCTTTCCTTCGGTCCCCCCACTTTTACTTAGTTTTATCATATTTTTGTGTTATTCCTTAGAAATATGTCTTTAGCCTAGACCCCAACTCCCCAACACTTACATCAAATTACCTTTCAATATTGGATCTTCAACCTTTACCTAACTCAATTACCTTATACATGGCACCCCCAAACTCTAATCCCCAACATATTAAACTATGTCACCTCATTTAGATCAAAATTTTGGGTATCTTCCTATTTGGGTATCTAGGGTGATACTCCCAAACATTGACCCTCAATATATGCCATGAGATTTGAGTTTTTCCCAACCTAAAAACTTTAATATTTTCACATTTTCACACTATTTACTCTCATATTCTTTGTTGCACAACCTAGAGTGCCATTAAAAATTTTAATGCTAAAACTATTGCATAAGGGATTTCCCTATATAAAATCAAGTTTTAAATAACAAGGTCATTATTTCATATGAAATCACAATGCTATAGGTGGAATATATCCATACTTTCATTAATGTGGTGGTTGCATCCTCTACTACATGAACCTCAAGAGTTAAGCCACAAATATCAAAGAGAAAATGAGATAACTCCAAAAGAAGAGTTAGAAAAATTTGCTAAAGAGCTAGAAAAATAGATCATGGAACAAAAAAATTATGGGTATACTAGATTCAAACCTAAAAGAAAGGGTATTAGCAAAAAATGTGGAGCATGAACAAAAGAAAGAAGAACAATCCTAGATCTGCAAGAAAGGTATAATAAACAAATCATGGAGGAGTATAGAAAAAGAGCTATGAGTTTCAAGAATTTAAAGTCCTTACTTTCAACAAGGATTATATAAATCCTTATATGAATGAGAAATTATGATAGTTGAGCATGAGGAAGAAGAAAATTCAAAGTTCCAAGAAAGTGAAAGAGAGTGGATTTTGGAAGAATTCACTAAGAAGATGAAAGGTTTGGATATTTTCTTAAAAAATAAATCCCTATTAATTTTTAAGATTGAAAGTAAAAAATGTTGACCTTGATGAATTTAATGAGCAAAAAATATCACTTTTTGAAAATATGGTTGAAAAATATGTTCCTTTCCAAGAAGCCTCCACCGATCTTCAAAATATTGAGTTAGAAACATATAGACTGATGTTCTTAATAATTATACTAATGAGTGTGCACTTTGAGGGAGAATTCTATTTAATTTTAGTATTAAAATTTTGAGCCATAATAAGGTTTGTGATAATGCCAATATCTCCAGTTCAATAGAGTGAGCTAAGAGATTTGACTATATGTATGCTATTAGATATCTTTTACATCATGTTTGATTTGTTAGTAGTCATGCCACAAATCACAAGAAAGGTGAAATAATTCAAACTTATCATTCTATAAGATTATGGAATCCAAAGTGTTAATTGGAGACATGTGAAGAGAAATGTAGAAGCTTTTTCTATTATATTAATCAAACAACTAAAAAGGGTAGATATTAAGAAACACATGAACTTGTTGGAATATTTGATGGATTTAATATTATCATTACTAATAAATTCATCATACAATTTTTTTGGATAATTAAACAAATTAATTTATCCATGAAAAATAATAAGGTAGGTGATCAAATGTATGTTTGAAAATTTGACATTAATTTATGTTTATTTATTCAAGAGTTATTTTATAAAAAAAATCATTTACTTTGAAGATTTTAATGTTAAAAGAAAAAAACTTAAATAATTCTTAGATAATTTTAATTTCTTAAAACATTTAATTGTGTTTCAACTTTTATATATGATCATGACATATAAAATAACTCCTAAGTAAATTAAAAATTAAATAATTTTTAAATAGTTTTAATCTTTTAAATATTTAGTTGTGTTTCAATTTTCATATATGATCATGACACTGTTGTATTTAGAGTTTCAGAAGTACAAGTATGGTTATAATTTGTTTAATATTTTTAATTTAATAAAATTGAAATATATTTTTATGCATGAAGAAAAGAAAAAAAAAATATTAAATTTGAATATTATAAATTTGTCTACAATTCTTAACATGGACTATACAAATATTTTGTCCATTGAATGTTTTATGAATTATAATATTTTGAAAGTTGTTTGTACTTTTATGTTATTGTTATATTTTCATTTAAGAATTATTTTTTCACAAATCATTTTAATTAGTATTATTGAAATTTAAAGTACTAGTAAATATTGATTGTTGTTATTGTATTTTCTTGATAGTTCTTTTTTAATTCATTTGAACGATTTAAAAAAAAAAAACTATAAATAGAAATAACTATTGACTAAATAAAATAAAAAATTCTATAGAAAAAATAAATGTTAGATAAATAAAAATAAAATATCAAATACAAAATGAAAATTAATATATTATTGTATCAACAATTTTAATTAATATATTTACATTATTTCAAAAATAAGATAATAATATGATATAGATATATTATCATAAGAAACATATATTATCATGAAGAAATCATTAAAAACACTCAAATATAAAAAAAAATATATTTACAAAAATTAAAAATATAAATTAATTCAAAAATAATTAATGATATAAAATTTATTTCAAAAATTTCCATTATATATTTATTCTTAAATAATTTTTTATTTATAAAACTTGTTTGACATATTTATTATTAAACATTTTTTAATTAATTATTTAAAATTTAATATTCTTTAAACAATTTTATTATATATGAATTATTTAAAAAAATTATATTATTTAAAACATTTATATTATTTAAAAACCCTAATTATTAAACTGCCCTTTTACCTAATTCATCTCCTATTAATAAGCGCAGAGTTTTATTTTAAAATCTGTAAAATATCTTTCCTCCAGGGGAATGTTTATATAAGATCCCAACATATTTGTTCCGTGTGGAACGTGGGAAAAAGAAAAAATAATTTTAAGTGTAAAGGGATATACAAAGTTTACCGAAATGGAAAAGGTAGATAGATACGGAAATGTCAGGTTAGTGGGCCTGGCCATCTAAGAAGTCAGTGCTTAGAGTGTGCTGGTTAAGCCCGACCTGAACTATCGTGCCTTATGGTTCCTTAATGCAAGGGCTTTGTACAGATAGAGATCTATGCCTGAGCCGAGAAACTCCAACACGCGCTCAGGCATCTTTGAGATCACCTTGCAAGATGGGTTTGAAGTTATGTTTACATTTTTATCATACTCCAACTCCCATAAACATAATTCTTTTGAATCTTGCATTAATTCTTGTGAATCCAGCATTACGATAACAATTAATGACCCACTTACAACAATGTGAGGTTCCATCAGTAAAGTAGTTTTGGGTAAGGGCAAAAATGGATGCACCATGTGAAATGTCCAATCTTCTTTAATATTGAAAACTATAACACCCCATTCAAGCTCACCATTCATCACAGTACAAAAAAAAAACCTTTAGAGAAAACTATATCCCTCGCAGCAATTGTGGGCAACTGATGTACAGTAACCCATGTTTGTTTTAAAAAATCATAAACCTCTATGATGTTCCTGCCCATTGTCACTACATGGCATCGGTTTCCCTTCCACGAAATGCATCCCACCATAATCCCATCGTCTTTCCTGAGTTTATGCTAGGGGAGTGAGACAAAAGTGTCTTTTGCTGGATTGCATGCTATAACTCTTTGATATACATTGATGGCTTCTCATTTCTGAAATATAAATTCCTGTTTTGGTAAGCGGATTGTAAAAACATAGATCATTCTGACCATTTGTAGTCAGAATCAATCCTCCCACTATTGCCGATACCGCACCATAGGTAGGAACAACCTTCAATGTCTTAGTTGACAAGTTTAAATGGTAACAATTTGATCCACCAATGCGAACGAGGAGGAGCCATGGATGCTCTTTGAAATTTTTGCTCCTCCAAGTTAGGAATTCATCAGCAGATAGTATGTTGTTCCAATTACAGCACGTTGAACAGAACTGGACAACTGATTCTAAAGGAAGCCACTTCACTATGCTCTCTATTAATTCATCCGGTAATTAAGACCAGATTGGATCTATAACCTCCATTGCAGAACTGTCCTACGAAACAATATTCTCGGCAATGGTAATATTCTTCAAATCAGCACTATACTATATAATTTCATTATCAAAAAGGCATACATATAAATACTAGTTAATACTAGCACTTGAACCATTACTAGGTGGAATGGGTGTGTCGATAGGGAAATGTGGGGATTTTATTAGTTTCATACGTACTTGTTTTATATGTATATTATTTGTATAGTTTGGGTGTGTGTAATTTGATTTTAAGTTTATAATGTATTTGATGTTTTTTAATTAATTTTTTGAATTTGATTTTGTGATGTATTATTAGGATGAATAAAAAGATGTGATGTATGAAATAATTATAAACTAGCAGTTTCATGTAGAAACACAAAACGATGAACCGATAGGCAGAGATGGACAAGAGAGGGAGGGGACATGCGAGCAATGAGGCTGGCGGAGTTCAGAAATTGTTGTGCTAGATGCAAAGAACAACATGACATAGCAATTGATAAAGGGTTGAATATTACAAAAGGGGAAATACAATGAACAATTTAGGATCAAACAACGCAGAGAACAATAATCACTAATACATAGTGTAACCAAACATAGAATAAATAGCATAAATTATTTTATTCTGTTGCAACCATAACCAAAAAATGAATGCCATAATCAAACAAGATTGATCTCAATAGCCACTTGGATACAGAAAGCCACAATACAACCCAAGCTATACAATAATAATTGACAAAAACTCCATAACATGAACAATTTAATTCTTACATATATATATTGATATTAAGATGTACCCAATATAGCGTAAGGTAGATAACAATAATTAATAATACATATGGTAACTAAACATAGAATGAACAACATATATTGTTTTATTTTGTTCCAACCAAAACCAAAAAATGAAACCCATAAAATAGAGCCTTTTCAATAGCACCTTCTACAAAATGAAACAATATAACTTAAGCAATAGAATTGTAATCAACAATGCCCAATTGAAGCTAGCACAACATATACAAGATAAAGAAATTGAAATAACATAGTGTGCACAAGAGAACCCTATCAAAAATAGAACAATATAGGCTAAGATAAAGAACAATAATCAATAAGTTTTTTGATCTTTTGTCAACAGTATGGCTTTGAAAATTGAAAGGAAACAACCTTTTGAAGAGGACCCCATTGAAAGCAATGTCCAATGGAACCTAAGAGAAAGTGGATTAACATTAACTATTTTATTCCATGACAACCATAGCCTGAAACATATGAATCCTTTTTGAATCTTATGTCAGAAATATAGAGATGTGCACATAAAATATATAAAATAAAACACAACAAAATGAATCATGGTTTCCAACCTTCCATATTGGGCCATGCAACCTCATGGATTGTCATCAAACCACCGAGCAAGAATATATGTTCTCGACCACTCTAATCAAGGCTAGAATGAAATTTGGTTATCACAATCAGCATACAGTATATTAGGATCTAATTACCATATAACCATTGCAACTACTCTTCCAATTAGTTCATCAAATTCACCATTATAGTAGGAGTATGGTCTGGGAAAATAACAAAAAAATGTGAAGTTTAGTGTGGTGAACATTTGTATTTGAGACAAAATAAGTAAATCAACAGCTTTAAAGAGCTCTATAGTGTATACTAAAAAATATACAATACACATGTAATGCGAGGTATGAAATAAGTAAAATTTAAGCATACTTGTGCATGTGCTACATTCCTGCAAATAGAGAAGAAAACAAGGGCTGGTATGCACCCTACCACTTCGATCAATGATACAAGGAATGTTTTTTCCACTAATGAGTATAAATAAAATCATTGGAATCCACATTATGGCTTGAGTGTGATCTAGAAGAATAAGAGAAAAGTGCAAATATTAGTGCAATGGTCACTCTAATTGATACAAAACATGTAAACCAAGAGATATCAAATTTGATTATTTTATAACATACAATTTGCTATGACCTTGTAATGCAAGGAATGAATTAAGAAAAACTTAGACAAAACTTGATGTATGTCACAAAATGCGCTTTCAACATAAGAAAGCAGCACTCAATCTCCACCCTACCATATTGGGTCATGAAGAACCATGCGCTCTCACCAAACCCCCAAGCAAGGAAAAATAAATTTCCCACCATTGGCATCAATGGTGAAAGTAATGTGTAGGGAACTACTTACTTAATGCAAGCTGTAAAGGCATCGAAAGGTCCATGTATGATGATTGTTTGGGTTGAGTATGGTTGGAAACATGAAAGAACAATGCAAAATTTAGTGTACTAAACACATACCATTGGTAGACGATAAACCAATCAAGAAATATAAAGACTTATAGAATTCATAACAAATTGTATACAATGAAGGTGGAGTAGAAGAGTGTAAGCAAATAAAATGTAGGCATACCTTGTGCAGGGAATCAAATGGAAGACTCAGTGAATAAGGGAGGCTTAATTTGCACCCTTCCACATGATGGCATCAAGCGTAATGGATTTTCACCAAACCTTTGAGTAGAGTAATTTTTTGTCGACGAGTTTAATCTATATCCCAGTACATAGATTTGCAATCTAAAATGTTGTCAACAAATATCATTACACACAAGCGAAATTAGAAGTTTATTACAACCATGTGCCATTACTACAAAATATTTAGATGGCGAAATATAAACAGCTGTATAGTTAGTAAAAAATAATATCTAATATATGCGAAAGAAAATAAATGATATAAATAGGATGCATGTATACCTTTTTTAGAGAGTAGCAAACAATATTTGTACAATTGAATGTAATTGTCTTCTAAAACCTGGCAGTTTTATTAAGCTGAAATCAATATTATCTTCTTAAAGAAATATATAGAGTTGTGACATTTGTCACAAAGAATTTTCAATTTAATTACTAAAGAAGAGATGGAAAGAATGAGGTACAGCCTTACCTTGTATACAAATAGAATATAGTTCCAACTCGAACAGCATAGGAAACTTGCGAGCATAAAGATATGCACAATTATGAAGATTTGCAGTAATAGCTAGAAATGTTTCCAATCTAAATTTGTTAGAATCTAAAATTGTTAGAAAGAAATAATTCAATTATGATAGCTTTGGAGGGGGGACTATTTGGGAAAGCACACAAAGATATTGAGAGCAAAGTTAAATTTAGATAATTGATGTTTGTTGTTGGCAAGAAGGGGAAACATAAAGCAACAGTTGAGTAGCAACTTATTGTAGTGATGTTTGTATAACTTAAATGCTCGAAATGTTGGGTAAACTAAATAGAAATGGGAATGAAGGGTACTGTGAAAGAATTGAGACAAAAATGAAAAGGAGAAGTGGCGTAGTCACTGTGAAAAAAAAAAAATTCATGATATTGGTAGTGCAAAACATTGTTGGAGACGATCCTCTTCTTTAATTCAAAGTGCATTGTATTTGCTGGAATGCATTCTAGAATACCTATCAAAAGAGAAAGGTGGATATATGTGTATTCCTACTAGTGATTTAACATGAGAGAGAGTTGTGAATGTTAGTCCTTGCCTTTCTTTAGTTCCAATATCTATTGTAGCTTTCTCTAGTGTTAAGCCTTGAGATTTATGGATTATTATAGCATAGGCCATTGTCAATGAGAGTTGTCTTTGGCTGCCTCATGTGATTGGGATAATTGGGATGAATCTTGGATTGTCCTAATCCCATGTTGGCCCAATGTAGTTCTAGAAGTCAGCAAAAAAATATTCAGACAGTTGGGGTTGTTTAGCACCCCTAGAATATACAATAGCCTTCACTAAACCCAATGATCCATTCACTAGGCCAACTACTACCCAAAGATTTTTTGTCAACATTACTTGTTGAACAATTGCAAGCAACATTTCAACTTGAATTTGTTCATCATCGGCATAATTAAGTGCATTTTGTTGGGAAAATTCTATAGCACTAATTGCAATTCGAACATTTAATTGCTGTAGCATTTTTCTATTGTCCAAAGAAACCAAGCTATTCATTGGGAATAAGTGTATAGGCTAAATGAACTCCTATTTTTTCTTAGATGTAAGCATGGATTTTATTCAATTCATAAGAAGTTTCCAATTAGACAGGCATGCTTGTCAGTTTCTAATATTCATAAGGAGCATACAAAACTATTGTTGTGATTCGTATTTCCCAGGCTGGCAAAAGATAGTGTCAAGCATAATGTTCAACAATATTAAAAGTGTGCTAAAGTGCCAATGCTACAGACCGAGAACTATAGATAGGCCCATCCATAATAGGGGGTAGTTGTTCCAAGTCACCCACGAGTATAATAGAAACACCACTGAATGGTTACAAATGTCTTCCAGGGAATGCTTGCCATAATCAACTATCAATTTTTAGCAACTTGGGACCCAAGAAACTCATTTCATCAATTAGTATGTACTTAATATGTCTAAAGTCTTCTTGAAATATGGTCAATGGTTGTCCTTTCAATGGATTCATATCTTTTATTGGTATGTGAAGAGCAGTATGCATTGTGGAGGTACAAACATTGTAAGCAACAACACCCATTGGTGCCAAAACAAGCAAAGGGTTCATTTTTTGACTCAACGATTGATTTAGTGCTCTTTGAATCTTTTTAATCAAGAATGATTTACCTGTGTTAGTTTTTCCTTGAATGATCATATGAAGCAGAGGCGATGGGGGCAGGACAAGGTGGTGTTGTTCAATGATTCTCAAAGCAAGCTCCTATCTAAGAGATAGTTAATGACAAAGGGCTGGCATTGCAAAGGAGCAAAGGGTGTCTTCAATTTTATGCAATTTACATGTTAAAAAAAACTATTCAAAAATGCTATGAAGATTCTCTGGAACATGGTAGTTGTCCCATGTATGGTGCAAGTCAAAATCCCACCTACCCAAGATCTGTAGTTGGTAAAAAAAAAATTGTTTGTGGCACCAAGTCGAGAGAGAAAATCCCATTCATATTGATCTATATGTGGAGGATACTATGCATTATCAGTGTCACTATCACTACCCTCCCCATCGACAAGGGGGTTAGTAAGTCTATTCACATTCCTAGCGACATAGCCAACAACATGAAGTAGCCTCCAATTCTATGTTATGCTTTCTCTTGTAACCTCTATGTTAGTCTCCACATTTTGAAAAGGTTTGTATAGTAATAATTCTAACCAATTTTTTTTTTCATAGGCATCACTTTGTTCTAGGGGGATGGTCTTGAAGAAAGGGTAAATGATGATGATTGCATGTTGTGGATGAGCATGCCAGGCTAGACCTTTGTGATTTTTGCAATATGTATAGAGTTGTGTAGAATGAATAAGGGATATTGCCTCCATTTCAAGTGGTCTTTGTATGTAGGAATGAATATAAGCACTAGAAAGATCATCACCATTGTCAACTATTTTCAACTGATGGAACATTTTCCTGCTCACATTCAAAGACAAGAAATGCCAACTTGAGATGACAAGGGGAAACTTTTGGAGCATATGGCGTGTTTCTTGTGCACCAATGTCATGATCAACAACCAAATTCATCATGAATTTTTGGTATGCAAGCAACGCTTTATCTATAGATGAATTTGTATTTTCAAGCCTTTGCAAGATATCAATGTAGCTTTCAGATTTTTTCTCAGACTTTGATGCATATTTGGAAATGTAGTTTAGGAAAAAAAATTAAGATAATACTAGCTAGAAATCAACATTTTCTCACTATATTGCAAGCATCTCAGGCTTGTGGATATTAACACACTCATCATTTCTTTCTGGTTTGTATGCTTTTTTTAATTCACTATCAATTGTCAATGTCAAAGATGGTTGTGTATTCCATGGAGCTTTGTAGTGACATTGTTATTGTTGGCATTTTTTCCTTAGGAAAGTGTATTGAGTGCACTTGGTATGCCTTTGAACCATGTTTAACAACTATTCATAGTCCTCCATTGGATCCATAGAAGAAATTTGTGTAGTATTAAGAAGACATGGGTCATCCAAGGTTGAGTGGAGGATCCTTGATATTATTTGCTCTAAGGAACGAGGGTTCCATGTTGAAACATAGTGATCAAAGAATCTTTTTGCTTGTTGAAGCTCATGTGGGTTGGACCAATCAAGCATGTCCATGTTTAAGGCATCTAGGAGCCACAAGAAACCATGTACATTTGCCGACCCGCGATGTTGCCACTCATACCTATACCAATAGTCCTTTGTGTGGAAAATTATCTCAATAACCTCTTCATAGAAAATAGTGAATTGCAGGTGCATGTACAAGGATGTTATGCGTGAGTTTTGCACAATGTTCTTTGTGAAGTGCCTTCAGGAGTATGGTGAATCAAATTGGGTATGAGGCTCAATCACCCTATGCAGATCAGGCCATTTTGTCTTTTTGTAGAGCTCAAAGTAAAGAAAAGAGTTGGTGTACCAAGTTGGTGGATCATTGCTACAAGCTCTTGTTGGCTCTTGGCCTAATATAAGTGGGTTCCTCACAAGGATGCACCAAAGTGAACAAGTTGGTTTGCTATTTGGGTATTTGGTGTGTCCTGAAGCAATTATTGCAAAGCAATAACTGACTTTGGGATTCTTTCCTCCAATTTTATTTTCATAAAAATTGATGCTAATTGTTGGCTTTGATGTCTCATTATCAAATTATAAATGTAACATCTAAATCTTACATGCCTCCCAAATCTATATCACAATATCTCTTTAAGTGCAAGGCATATTCATGTAAGTGAATCTGCATTGTTCTTGATTGTAGTAGCATTTCCATACCAGTGGGAAACAATATTGGAAAAGCCATACTTAATAACCCTTCCTAATTATATTCATTGATAGGGCTAGAATCTATTTCAGGCCACGACAAGGTATTTTGAGTAGTGTCTTTAATTTGTAAGGCATCTCTAATTTCCTAAATTCTCTAGGGGTGTTTGGCATCAATGGAATAAATGATGACAAGTCTTGAAGGTCTACATCTTGATCAACAACACTTTCTACAACTGCCATTGATTCATTTGGGCCATGCGTCGATTCTTCCATTATGTGCAAGAGATCAGAAATGTTAGTACTTGTAGGAGGAAACAAATTTAAAGCATCACAATCTATTGCAACATCACTTTAGTATGGGTCATTCTCAATTTTATAAATTAATGTAGCCATGACATTATGTTTGTCAATGTAGCAATCATAGTTTGTACCCTGCATGCCAATTCTTTGCACAATGACAACTTGAAGATCATGTAGTCAATGCGGAAACAAAGTTGCAATTTCGGTGATGTCTTGTGGGAAGCTTATAGTATGGCCTTTATATTTGTATTGGCCTCCACTAGCATGTGTTACTTGTAAAACAAGAGCAACTTTGGCTATAAGCATTTCTTCAACTTGAGTAAGCTTTGCAAGGACACTTGGTTGTGGCCCTGGATCCATTTTTTTTCCAGGCTATATCTATAGAAACCCTTTTCAAAAGTACAACACATGTAGCCAATGCCAACATTGGATGTTCGGACTCTCATGCCAGCATAGCTCTCATTGCAAATAGAACAAATTTTCATGTCAAACAAAGCATCAATGCACCAACGAAAGGATTGCATTGCTATACAGGAATGTTCAACAAACATGTTACCTCAGGGTAGGGTTGCTAAAGATGTGGTTGGCAAGGCATGCCCAACAAGGGGTTGCGACAATGTACAACCAGGTATTGTGGAAGAGGATTCATAGTGATGGGTGTGATTCAATGGCAAAGGGGTGGAAGTTGAGGGGGAGCAATAGTGAGCAAATGTTACTGACGAGCTTGCTTTAATGTGCCTAGCTAGGCCTGGGATGAGAAGCTAGCTGGGTCTCTAGCACTTCTCCATTGTGAGTACTTGGCTCATCGATCTATGCAAATCTGATCTTTGTGGTGTGCATAATAAAGCTGGTTTCTTTCATGCTTTCCTGCCTTTCTACGATCTACACTTGATGTGGCGTTGGGACCTGAGGAAGGCTACGATTCCTACAACAATAATACTCACAACAGTAAAATGGTTGCAAAAACCAAGTTAAAGGACAATGGAATAGCTATAATAGTTAACCTAATTGAATATGCAACAAAGTAGCCAAAGGCACAATAGCACCAATATGTATACATAATTGTATGTATTCATATGCATTGTATTTAAAAGTGCTTTCAAACTCCAAATAAAAAAACAAGAATGCAAGCAATCAATCTCATTGGGCCAATGGCTAATTCAAAAGGAAATGTATCGATTACATTACTAATTTGCGTATGGACAGGAATTAATGGTAACACCATGCATTGAAAAGACTTCTTTTTAGAAGAGTATTATTAGTGTTAAACCATGTCGCATATACTAGTAATTTGTGAAGTATAATATGATACATAGTTTAATACTTAAATACTCTTCTGAAAAAGAAGTCTCTTCAATGGTATTGGGTCAAGTATCTCCACAAATTTCTGCCATGCAATCAAACATGAAATGAATGTTCCTCATTATTGCAAATATGGCACCTTCCATTCTAACGGTTACTTTAAAAACCTACAAGTAATAATAACCAAGGCATGAATATTGACATTATGCATTACATGAATATATGCAATTTTTCTACTTGCAGATGCACAACCATGGTGCAAGGGAGGTAAAATTTACAAAATAAAAAATCAGCATGTAGACAAGAAATTTTTTGCTATAGTCATTTATTGACAATAACCAAGATAAACATACATGGAAACATGTGTACAAATGTATATATGCATATGCAATATGTGTTCAATGCGAAGTGTCATGAATGGAAAGTATGATGCACTATTTAAGGAAGATTGTAGTGTTGTTGTTGCCTATCATTGTGCATTGTATCTTCCTTCATGGCACTCTCTATCCAAAATTAGTTTGTTTTTTCATTGGAAATTCATATATACATATAAATATACATATACATATAGTAAAACGAAGACAACAATTTCCAATAATTTATGGGTTTTGCTACCTGGACATAAAAGAGGATGCCTACATCAGATAAGAAAGAAAAAATGAAATTAATCAATAGTTAGGTAATGCAAAACAAAATAGACCAAAGAAATACTCACTCTCCACTGTATAGTTATTATTAAGACATCACAATGAACAATATACATCGGATGCATATCTAGCGATTTGCTAGTTGTCAAATATAAAACATTGTAGAAAAGTAAAAAAAAAAAGAAAATTACAAACCTGTACATTCACAAATACTTTTTGCAATAGTGATCCATCAACAACAACCAAAGCATGTGCATATGTAAATGTATTTAGAAATGTAGCTATACATATGAATTTTTTTTAATGGAGAGTGAAATGAATGGAAAGTACAATGTACACTTTAAAGAAGAGTGTAACATTGCTGCTCCCATGGTTGTGCATCATACCTTCATTCCTTCCAATGACCATCCATAAAAGCTTCATGTTTTCCATTGCATATGCAAATACACATACACATATACATATAGAAATATTACAATGAACACAAGACATGCTTGCAAACACCGAATAAAAAAAGAAGAAGATGTATTGTCCACCCTACCAGATTGGGATTACAATCTTATCAGTGAAAATTTATATATACAAAGAGATATACATATGAAATGGAAAGCAAAAAAAACAAGGCTTGCTCTCCACCATACCATATTAGGTCATGAAGCCCCATGGGCTCTCACCAAATCCCCAAGCAAGAATATAGATTATCCATCACTTTTATCAATGGTGGAAGCAATCCTTCAGATCACACATACCATACATCCTATGATTGCAACAACTCTATTTGTGAGTCTTTAAGAAATAATGAGTAACAAATAGAAAATTTGAAATGAAAAACAACAAAAGAAGGCCTGCTCTTCACCTTACCATATTGGGTCATGAAGCCCCATGGACTCTCACCAAACCCCCAAGCAAGAACATATATTTTCCATTAGTTCTATCTATGGTGGAAGCAATCTCTCTCATCACACAAGAAATAACTCCTTTTGTGAGCTTCTAACAAATAAGAACCTAAAAGGCACACTTAAAAACTATGCCAACAAATATAATCCAACATCATTGATTGGATGCATATAGAGGGACTTTCTATTTGGAAATATACATACTAAAGAAGTACATGTAGAAATGTACGTGCATGGCATTACATGTAGACAATATAGATATAAAGATTATTGAGAACTTATAGATATAGACACACAATGTTAGATCTGTTGGAAAGGGCGGATGGACTTCAACCTTCAAAGAAGCTCACAATATTGGCTCATAGCTGTTGAAGGAGCTAAAGTTAGAGAAGAACACCAAAGAATTCCTTATTGAAATTGCATTGAAATTTGCAAGCGCTTTTGCTATCTCTGCTTATGTTTTTGAATAGAGGCTATTGTCATAACCATTATCACTACATAGACATCATATAATAGTAAATTTTGATTTGAAGAGGATGAGCTTTTGTGAAAGTTCAAGTCCAATCGCCTGCTGTGAAGTTTTTTCTGAAGATAGCATCAACATATTTTTTATCTTTTGCATGGGGCAATGACTCCAAGAGGAATATAAAAGTGTTGGAAATGGCACTAATAATCAGAGTGATGCACAATGTATGTGCCATATATATAGATATATATCTATGCAAAGGAAACATAGACACATGCATATGAGAAGAACTCTTTTGAATATTATTTCACTTGTGGTTCATAGGTTGCTACAACCTATATTGCTTGATCTCTGAACTAATATTGTTGATTGTTACAAATTTTGATAGGTTGTTGTTGAGAGAAGAATATATATTTTTTTGGAAGAACAAATATTGTTTAATATATGGTCAATGTCTTATGCCTATCATTTTGCAAGGTATGTTACTATGATTTTTTGTCTTTAAAGGTTCTATCCACCCGGCTTTGTGCTGAAACAAATATTATTTGATTTATGGCATCCATTATATGGCTATTCCTACAATGCAGCAAAATAGTTAATGTTATATAGGTTACATCTCATTGCATTAGGTATTGTTGATTACTGTTCTTTGTAATGGAACAAAATAGTCAATCCTATACACTTTCTGTTAACTTCCATTGGGAATTGTTGATTATAGTTGTGTTGCTTAAGCTGTATTGTTTCATTTTGGAGAAGGTGTTTTTTGGAAGGCTGTATTATTTCAATTTTCGAGCAGGTTATGTTGAGAAAGGAGTGTTTTTTTGTATGGGTTTGATACTATCAATTTTTCATGAGTTTCTCTTTAATGTTTTCATTTTTGTGGGTATGTTTGCAATAGAATAAAATTGTTGAGGTTATCTAGTTTTTGTCGATTGTTATTGTATAGGTTGAGCTATATTGTGGCTTTCTTCATCTAGGCCGTTGTTGAAATCATTACTATTTGATTTATGGCTTTCATTTTCTGGTTATGGTTGGAACAAAATAAAATAATTAAAGTTGTTGATTCTATACACTTGTATATATACACATATATACATACAAAAATATTGATATATACACACATATACATATATATGCACATATATACATATATAAAGATACATATATATATATACACACACATATATACACATTTATATATATATACACACACACACACATATATATATATACCTATATACATATATATATATACATAGATACATATATATACACACATATTTACACACATAAATATATACATAGAAACATACACACACACACACACACACACACACACATACATTAGTCGAATTTCCCTTGAGACATGCAAAAGGCTATATTGTTTGTTATAAAAAATATTATTTCATTAATTCTTGGCATTTTCTGGCTATTCTAATTTTCAAAGGGTGCTGTTGAGAAAAGATTATATTGTGTGTGAAAATGACTATTATTTATTTTAAGGTTCACACTTTGTGTGCATGGTTTTGCATGGGTTCCTAACTGTCATTTTTTGTGTTCTGAGGGTTTCTCCATTTGGAGTGGTCTCCCAACTAAAAATACACTACTTTCTAAATATATTCATTTGTGAAAAAAGCTTATCTAAAATTAATTCTCAACAAAAATCCATCACAAATAGAAACAATATAACCCTCACAAGAGCACCCTGTTGAAAATTAGCAATGATAAATGCATCAAAAAATATGCTCATTTCTGAACAAAAGCTTTTAGAAAATTGAAACAATGCATCCCTGTCAACAATACTTTCTCAAAAACAATACAATATAGAAAGAAAATTGAAATATATTTGAAAGCTGATGAACACACTTGCACCTTTACACAAGCTTTCCCTCTTCACTCACAACCACCTTGAAGAACAATATAAACCCAGACAATGACACCCAACAATGCACTTTCAAAAATTACATAGTTGTTCGCTTTGTTATCCAAAAAAATTTAAGAGAGATGATACTTGTAGCATAACCACTACAAGGAAACAATACAACAATTAATACTGATGCCTTTTCACTAGCCTCTATTGTTGTTCCAAACATTTTTTTTTAAGAAAAGACAATCCACTAGATTCTCAATGGTGTTGGGGGCCTAAAAATTGGTAAGGATGACAAAAATCCCAACCAAAGTTCACCAAAATGGGAGGACAACCTGCCACCTTTTCCCCACCACCAAAGGTGTAGAAAACCAGATAGATACACAAGAATTCTAACTAGAGTTCATACAATTATCCAATAAAATTTCAACATATTATCTCATTTATGATTTCCATATGGTAGCATAGACAAACCACACCATCTACACTTGTTAATATATCTAATTGTGGAAAAAATTGTATGTATGCTTACATTTACGTGTCCATATAGATAAATATACATGCATGCAATTGAAATATCCCTTGGTATAGAAGTTTCTGCTATAGATATGTGTAACTATATGTATGTGTATTGGATATCTCTACATTATGCATGCATCATAGAATATCTTAATAGAGTTCTATGTACATATATATGTGTATCATGCATTTTTTTATGTAAGTATCTATTTATGGGTATCCATCTAATACTTTCCAAGTGTTTTTTGATACTACTTTGCAATCTCTAATGATAGTGTCATGCTGGATATGGATGTCATATGGTACTTAGCTATAATGTTTGTTATGCATGCCATGTAGCTCAATCCACAAACCACTACTGAACAATTCTTTATTAAGAATACCCTAAACTACTCTTGTAGTTTGGTGAGTTTTAAATACAAAGAATTATTTCAACCATTTCCAATGTATGCAACACATAGAGGAAAACTCTGTGCCATTTTTTTCATTTACCGTGTGTAGCTTGTGGCACACTAATTTGGGTAGTAGGTGGTAGGTGCATTATAACTTTGGCCAACATATTTTGTTAGCCTCCCATTTTTTTTTTCCTTCCAATGGCTATGCAGAAGGTGGGAGAGGAAGTTATTGGCTACCTTTGGAATGGGTGGGACATTTCCTACTACATGGGTAGAGGAGGCTAGTTAAATTGAAAGTTGGTTCATATCAAAATTAATTATTCTATGTAGTACGTGCAATGGGAATGGTTCTAACAACACCTGCCATTCATCGACTTAGGGAACAAAACAAATGATCGGGAAAATATCCATAAGGAATTGTGTGGTATCATTTTGTTTCTATACACACTATCAAGGCCATGAGCAAGCATGACATGCTTCTGGTAGAGTGCAAGCTCAATCAACCTTTGTACATCCCTTGCAAAGCTAGGTAGAGGTTATTTTGTGGTTTTTGCATGGGGCGATGGTTACAAAGCAAAAGAAAAGTGTCACTTTTGATAACATGTACCCCTTTCTCAAGAAAAACTTAGCATTCCCAACAACACCTTCTTGGAAATCAATAGTAGAAAATCCATACAAAATTATACATACATACATACAGATATATATGTATATATATGTATATATATATGTATACACACACACACACACACATATATATATTGGGAAATTTTCAGCAATGCATTGTTTGGTGTCATTCTATTGCTATACCTGATATGGGAGCCATGAGCAATGAGGCTAAGATTCTATGAGGATTTAAGCTGGATTAAGCTCTGTGCAACTTCTGCGAAGGTGGTTGTAGGTTATTTTGTCTTTTTTGAATGGAGAGATGGTTGCAAATGCAAAAGAAAAGTGTCACCTCTAATAATATTTTTCCCATTTTTGTGCAAGAAAATTACTGAGAAAACATGTGTTTGAAGAAAGTGGGAAGAGCTCCATGTCAAAGAAACCCTTAGCAATTTTGCTTGATTTGTGGTTCACACACGGTACCAGGTTATATTGCTTGATTTTCTATAAAGTACTGAATACATATATATATATATATACATATACACATTTACATAAAAAAATCCACACATATACACAGATACATACATACATGTACATATATATATATATATATATATATATATATATATATATATATATATATGTATATGTATATACATATACATATACTCATAAATTTTCAGCAAGGCATTGTTTGGTGTCATTCTATTGATATACCGGATATGAGAGCCATGAGCGATGAGGTAAGTTGGATTAAGCTCTGTGCAACTTCTACAAAGGTGGTTGTAGGTTATCTTTTATTTTTTGAATGGAGAGATGGTTGCAAATGCAAAATAAAGTGTCACCTATCATAATATTTTGCTCATTTTTGTGCAAGAAACTTAGCGAGAAAACTTGTGTTTGAAACAAGTGGGAAGAGCTCCATGTCGAAGGAAACCCTGGTGATTTTTCTTGATTTGTGGTTCACACACTATGTTAGGCTATATTGCTTGATTTTCCATAAAGTACTATTGATTGTTTCAAATACCTTTTTCCATCTATCATTTTGGTTTTCTCTACATCATTTTGCATGGATTTGATACTATGATTTTTCCTGGTTTTCATATATATATGTACATATATATATATGTGTGTGTGTGTGTTTATATATGTATATATATACATCTGTGTGTATATAAATAGATATATACATACATACATACATACATACATACATACATATATATATATATATATATCTATGTGTGTGTGTGTGTGTGCAACTATCACCACTACATGGATATCATAAATGAGTGATGCAGGCATACTTCTATAAAGGTGCAGGTGCGTTAATCAGCAATGGAGTTTTTGTTGAGCTGGTTGGAGGGAATCTTGTGCTTTTTGTATGTGTCGATGGTTGCAAAAGGTGTGGGTTGTGACAATTCTTGTATATATATGTATGTTTGTGTGTATATATCTATGTACACCCTTACCAATAATCTTTAATTTGTGGTTCACAATCTGTTCCAAAGTATTTTGCTTGATTTGCAAGAATGTACTATTGATCGCTTGAAGTCTTGATAAGTTGTTCACAAAATACTATATAGTTTCTAAGCACACAATATTACCTCCTTTTTGAATTGCCATCTGTGTGTATGGTTGGCTATCAATTTTTGTGTGTTTCTATTTATGGTCTCTGTGTTTGGCTATGTTTGTAGGATTGGGGGAAGAATGCATACTCGAGATAGCTAGCAAGTAGAGGTCTATTTGAACCAAGTGGGAAGAGCTGGATTATAGTAATAGTGTTTGCCACATTGTTTCATTTGTGGTCTGCAGTTTTTGGAACCCTATATTGTCTAATTTGCAATAAGGCACTGCTAATTGCTTCAAATTTTGATAAGCTACACAAACAAGTATATTTTTTGGATGGGCTTGTAACTGCTAACTTTTGACAAGGTGTTGTTGAGAAGGGTATATTGTATGAATTTTTTGATTGGGTTTTGTTGAGGCATGAGTAAATTTCAGCTCTAGTTTGTTTTTGTGACTCTTTGTGGGTTTTTGTTTATGGCTTCCATTTTGTGGTTATGTTTCAAATCCAATATAATTGTCCATGTTATGTAGTTTTTTTAGTTGATCTTCTATATCTTGGGGTATATTGTCTCATCATCAAAAAGGTGTTGTTGAGAAGTCCTCCAATTCTCGTTAAGGTGCTATATTTGTTGGCTTTTGTTCTGTGGTTATGGCTGCAATGGAATAATATAGTTAATCCTATAGACTTTGTGTTAAATTCCATTGGGAATTCTTGATTATTGTTCTCTTTCTTTAGTTATATGGTTTAATTTTTGAGAATATATTGTTGAAAAGTCTCTATTGTCTCGATCTTCAATGACATTCCATTAAGACAACAATATATTTTTGAATGGGTTTGTTACCATCAATTTTCTATGGAGTTTTCTTTAAGGTCTGTGTTTTTGTGGCAGTGAATTTCCACTAGTTTGTAACATAAACAATATTCATTAGATACCATGTTCGTTTTCTATCTATGGTGCATCTTTATTGTTTAATAAAATAAGATAGCTTACCCAAATTCTTCAAAAATCTCTATTATTAGTAAGGAAAAACATGTATTCATGACACTTGTTTCATTTTACACATTCAAATTTGCACAAGAACCTTAAAAAAAGAGAAAAATAAAATGGTCTCAACATCTTCTCAAAATTAGAATAGCCAAAAAATTCCAAGAATTAATGAAATAATATTGTTTATAACAAACAACACAACCTTTTGCATACAATGTCTCGAGGGAAATTCAAATAATGTATATGTGTGTGTGTGTGTGTGTGTGTGTGTGTGTGTCTAACAACTAATATGCAATATGGGTGGATATCCCCTATTTGTGTGAAATTTGGTTAGAATTTTCATCAGCCTTGCCATCTTTTGAACCTTATTGTGCAAGGGGGGTCTGATTGGAATAGAGTTGGTTGATATCTTTTCATTTCATTTTCAAATGAAAAGAATTTAGCACACCAATAGATATGGCCAACAAAATTAAACACTAGTTGACATCAGGACTAATTTGCATGTAGTTATTGTTCAATCACTATGGTTCGAGACCAATAAAATAATCAATGTCCTTGTTGAAGAATAGTTGTTGTCTGTCTAGACCCCAATAACGGTTTGTTACAATAGAAGGTTGTATATCAACAATCCTTTAGATCATACAAAAATAACCAAAAATAGGCCACTGTGAAGGACATGAACTATTTTATCACTTTACAACCATCCCCACAGGATAGAAACCATAGATCAAATAGGAATCATCATTAACTTATAAAAAGAACAAACATATCAAGCAAAAAATGTGAATAGTGTTTGCATCTGATTCCACACACATATATCTCCACACATACAGATGAATAATGTGTGTCTCTAATTTCACAAACATATATAGCTACAATACATACAGATGGTCTCTACATCTAATTTCACATACACACATATTCACAGTGGAGGAAAGAGGAATAAAACACTACAAAAGAGAAACATCCTTTTCTCCATGCATATATCTTTAGGAATAGACCCATACATATACATCGAACACATGGAATAGATGTATTTTGAGTTGCAAAACAAATTCCACATCAATGTATACATCTTGAAAGTTAGTTGAATCAACATATACAGACTTTCAAAAAAGCACCAATCTAAAGTCAACAAAGCAACTAAACGGTCTATGCCATTTATGAAAAGGCATTGTTGAATGCAGGTCTATAGCCCTAGATTATAACCAAAGATAGAGGATGATAGCCAACAACACTTTGAAAAGTACAATAAGGCCAACAGTCTCTTGGCTAGTCAGCAACCCTTCCATATCACAAATTTTCTAGTAGTCAAGGAAAAGGTGGCAAGGGTGGCTAGCGCACGCTGGGAAGCTATAAAACAACTGTCAACAATTCCTTGTAGAAAACAACATAAACTATATAGTGGTGCAAGCATGAACACAAAGCAAAGTACTTCAATGAAACAATCATGATTTCAACAAAGACATAAAGTAATTTTGCAATCCATCAGCAATCAATAGATGCAACAACTATCAACAAGTCTATAATTAATAGTGGACAGTGCATAGGAAATATTGCAACAAAAATAAATCTATATGAAACTCCACTAAAAAGGAAGAAACATAAATAGCTAAACATAGGCTACTCCCAAATAGCCAAGAAACAAAGACATGAAAGCCACATAAATATGTCAAATATAAGCAAGCCAAACTACACACCAGGAAGGCTGCAAATGCAAGAAAAGAATGTTTGTAGTTTGGTCAATGCACATGGGAACCAACCAATATAGGTGGGAAGAGTAGAGAATAAACAAGGATCAGACTTATAGGATTGGGGCTTGAAAGGTGTCGAGCAGCTTGGGGAGAGCAAGAGTCCACTAACATTACTGTAGCCGCTCTTTGTAAAAGACAAAATTGCAATACCAATAGCTAGCCACAAGTTCTATTGTGACAAGAATACAATAGCCAAAGATTGAATTAAACCATCAAAAGCTAACAAGGCCCATTCTCAAATTTTTAAATAGAAAACCTTTCTACATTCCAAATTGTTTTTTTGGCACATCTAAAATATAATAAAAAAATATATATAAAAAATTGACATTTACAGATCTCTCCATAAATAATTTAAAAAACAATCTATATTCCTCCAACACAACCAACCTAGAACATACACTTTCCACCGATGTGATGAATGGTGGCATCAATCTTCCATTTATCAACAAAAATAAAACTTATCATTCCAAGAATGACACAACAAAAAGTAACATACCAATCACTATATATCAATATTGTTTGCATCCACTGTGACATACATACATATCTACACATAGAGGAGGAACAAATTTGTGATTCATGTTGTATGTTTTATGGCCATCATTCCAATATGTCATTCTTCATTGTTATACTCTAGCCTAGGCCACATCCTATCATTTTGAACAAGGTGTCGTGAGAATGCTATATTCTTTCAACTTTAGGTAAGGTGTTGTTGAGAAGAGGTTGTATTGTTTGCACATCTAGGAGGTACGAATTATTGATTCATTCCCTTCATTTTCTGACCATTGTTCCAATATGGTATTCTTCATTGTTATACTCTAGCCTAGGCTACTTCATATCCTTTTTACAAGGTGTTGTGACACCGCCATATTGTTTCAATTTTAGATAAGGTGTTGTCCAAAAAAGGTTATATTGTTTGTTAATATCAATATTGCTGCCAAACTCAAGAACGACTTGTTGGAATGATAGCCTATATCTTAAGTGTGACATGGAGGATCTATTTTACCATTGATCAAAGTGGTGGACAATGTATCTTGTTGCTCAAGGGCTTACTTTCAAGTTCTGCTTGCAATGGAGTAAAATAGTTAATCTTATACATATTGTGTTAGATTCCATTAGGCATCATTGAATATGACTACTTTATAAGAATTATTTATGCATCTAATACAAGACATGTATTTTCTCTAGATAATCCAAATGAAATCAATCAGTATGATTGTCAAGAATTCATTTTGGGTAACAACATTAAAACACTCCTTTAGCGAATATGGTAGGAAGGAGATTAAGCCTTCTTTTATTTTCTACATACTGCATTCTACTGTATGCACCAAGTATGGATAAATTATAATTACTTCATTTGTCCCATTGGAACTACAAAGCAAATTATCCATTATAAAATTTAGAACTTTTATATCCCCTGATTTACCTATTGTCTGTGAATTAGATATGATCACTTCTCTATAATTCACACTTTGTATACACAAAAGATGTAGATGGTCTTGCATTTCCAATAAAATTTTTACATAACATAGTAGCTATAAGTTTTAGCTTTCTATTGCAATGGCTGTAGCTGAATAAAATAAATGATTCTTGTGGTTGCTAAACCTACAAATATTTCAACCCTGGTCAACATTAGTAGTAATACCAAATCAAATACAACAAATCAAGCATCCATATGAGATATTGAATCATGCTTAAAAAAAAGGTGATAAAATACCAAAAAGACTAAGCATGCTCAAACCTATCCCATAGTAGATTGGTGCTATTGTGGAAAATAGCCCTTTCCCAATCCTTTGCTAAGATCCATGATGAAAATGTTATGAAGAATGATATGGAATGCTAAGATGGATTCAAATGACAATGATATGGAGAAAGATCTCAAGATTGTGGAGGATTTGAACAATAGAGGAGACCTCTATTTATGGCCAAAAGTGATAAAAGAATGCCAAACATGGAGGATGTGGGACTAAAGATCCACCAATGAGAAGAGGCCACTTTTGAACTTATCAGTGGTTGATGCATGAGCACATTTTGGTCAATGTGCCAAAGAGAGGGAGATTTCAAATTTGAAATTGAGAGTTAATGCTGAGTTTGACTTGTGCAAGGGACATGTAAGAGACATGTAAGGCCTCATAAATGCTTTGTTGGGTGTAAATTTCCACTTTTTTTGAATTCAAACTTGAGGGAATATTCCTCAAAGATGCCATGTTGATGGAAAATGCTGATTTTAATAAATCAATAAATTCATTTATTGGCGCAAGTGGGAAAAGTTAGAGGATGTGACATGCATTAGATTAGATTTAATAAGGGTTAGCTTAGATGATGATTAGTTTATTTGACCCATTTGACTTGAATATTTTGATTTATTTAAATTAAAAAAGATGGAAGGTGATTTCATATTTAATTAAATAAAACACTTGATTTATTTAATTAAAAGGATGGTGATGTTAGGATCAAGTTGATTTATTTAATATAAGTTGGTGACTTTAGGAGATTGATAAATAAACTTGATTTATTTGTTGAATGGATGAATATGACCTAATTCAATGCATTATGCCAATTTTGTGTGTCTACATTTTTCCCCTCTTTAAAGCAATGTACTTGCTACATTGGTTCAAAGAATAAACTTGCCATGATCAAAATTCAATAATTTTATGATTTTTCGGATGCCCTAGCAGAAAGAAGTACACTGCTACATTGCCCCCTCAAGAGATTGAGTGAAAAGATTCAATTTGAGGGTCGATCTCATGATAAATAGGTTCAAAATGGATGGTTATGGATGATGATGCAAATGAGATAGCTTTAAGATGCTTAGAATAATAAATCTATATTATCCTAAACAACTTAAATGATGATATGATGTGATGATGGATGAGATGGATGATGTGATATATATGTTGTGATTATGACAATGTATGATTTATGCAGATGCTTAGACCAACAGATCTATATTATGATGATGAACGTGCATGTGAGATGATATGCTGAATGCTAATGATTTGTGGATGTAGGATGGATGCACTAGTGATGATGATAAACTACTCATGATGTGATGACAAGAGGATCCAACAAGTCCATGATTTGACAAGACTTTATTAAAGATGATGATGATGATTCACTTATGAAGGATTGGAACTTTAAAAGGGATACTTACCTTATGTTTGATAACACGCATAAGCACGATGCATCAAGGTATATAGAATGAGGATGGCATGGTACTTAGTGTGATCGACTTTGACTCGACAAATAGATAGGAGTATTCTTGTTCACACCTGACATATGGAAACCTTGTTAGGATGCACTTTAGAAGTTTCAAACACCTTAGACCAAAACATGGAAAGGTATAACCAATCAATGCAATAGTCAACAAGCTGTCTAAAATATCCTCTATACATATCTAACAAAGCAAGTATTCTCCAAGTTATTTTACAAGAACGTCCAACAAGCATAACAAACAAAAGTATAATGATAATTGCCCCATTCCTATCTCTCTAAATCCTTCATTTGGATATCATCGAGAGGTCTTTGGAATGAGCGCAATAAGATAAATCAAAAGAAAAAATCAAGTACACAAACAAGTCAATGTTCTTCATATCTCTAGCTAAAGGGATTTGTTTTGATAGGATAAGATCCAAAGGTGATATCCAAAATGATGCCCATTGTCAGAACGATCTATCCTAGGACATGCATTGTATAGGATGACGATGTTTTGATAAGTTGATTGATAGGCTATTGATATAAGGTTGAATGACATGTTTGAAAATGATCAAGAGTTTGAATTAGGGTTTAAAGATTTGTTCTTTGCTCTTGATTTTATGATCAAAGCTTTGCTTTTACCGATTGTTGTGATTGTTTCTATTTGTTTTGCCAAGGGATGAAGGTGACGATTAGTTTATTATGGATGATTGATTATTGTGGGTGTAAGCGAGATGAGATGGATGGATTTTTTCAAATATTTGGATGTTTTTGATGTTTTGAAATGTTTTGAGGCTATTTTTTAGTGTTTTTTGATTTTGCAAATGTTTTGATTTTTGATTTTTTGAATGGTTTTGGATTTTACATTTTTCAAATGTTTTTGGATTTTGATGTGATTTTGGATGTTTTTGTATTTTCGTGGTTTTCTAATGTTTTTGGGTTTTGATGTGATTTTGGATGTTTTTGAATTTTCTGGTGTTTTCTAATGTTTTTGGATTTTGATGTTATTTTGGATGTTTTTGGATTTTCTAATGTTTTCTAATGTTTTTATATTTTTGTGTAATTTTGATGATTTTGACATGGACATGTGTGATGATATCAATTATCTATTTGGGCTTTTGTTGAAAACCAAGCTAAGGTTGATTGATTGAATCGATGGATTGATGATGATGATAACATTGTTGAGGATACACAACAATGCAAGGACTTGATTGACCAAGATTGATGACGATAACATTGTTGAGGATGCACAACAATGCAAGGATTGATTGATTAGGAATTGATGATGATAACATTGTTGAGGATGCACAACAATGTAAGGATAGTGTTAAGCAACACAATGATCAGGAAGGATATCCCAAGATTATGGACTGATTGGATTCGATTGATCAGGATCGTTGAAGCTTGGTTTGGAACAAAAGATGTTTGGATGATTTGATAGTGATTGTTTGGATTGATGTTTGATGAAAGATGACAATTGATAAGGAATATCTGCTCGTCAAAATATGTCATGGGCTAGTGCTTTGGACTCTGGATCAGAAATGCTTTGACCAATTTGATTTTACATTTTCCAATGTTTGGATCACCATATAAGATGAAGGATATAGATCAAGATGTAAATATCTACCCCTATTGTCTAGCAATGTATGGAATGTGATGGGTGGATGCCTAGATAGGTGCATGGATGGATGAATATGGCAAGCATGCAAAGGATTCCAAGGATTATCTTGCGATAAGATAAGGTATTTGAACAGAGGAATGCTTCATAGCTCAGATAATGTTGCATAGGATAAGCTCAATGAAAATGGCCCATGTCAAGATATTTACCATAAGCAAGCATAAAGTGTGCACCAAAATTTCATCAAGATCAAGATAACTAAGATGATGGATGCAGATACATGCAAATGGATTATATAAATGGTTCATGGATGAATGGATTTATTATGGATAAGATGGATCAACTGCTAGATTTATTATGGATGGGATGAGATGCTTCCACCTAAAATAGTGCACACAGATGTTTGATTCTACTGATGATGCCTATTTTCCAAGTTTTCATCATGGTCCTACCCAAAGCGTCACCGTAGTGGTTTTCACTAGAGGACGATTTTCTCTTTATTATTTTCAATCATTTTTTTGATTTTTTTGGATTTTCATATTTTTTTTTATTTTTTTATTCTTCTGAAAGATTTTAAACTCATGCTGAATCACAAGGTGTTGCTAATGTAGATGCCCCTATCATAATGTGCCATTGATATTCTTCTCGAAGAAGTTGCTTTGCTAAGATACGTGCACTTGAATACAACTTTCGAGATTCTTGATCTGCTTCATCGATACTGGAGTTAACTTTGTCTGTGTGTGCACATCATGATAGAGTGCCTTTTGAATCCTTATGATGAAGGGTTATTACCAATACATGGTCAATATGAGAATTGGATATCATGCAGGGAGGTGTGGATGGAGTGCGTTTAGGGATAAGAGATGGATTGTTTGATAGTTTGGAAACTTTGACTCTCCAAACTTGGGAAGATGAGCAATGATGGATGGATATGACAGTGTGAAGGGACTTAGGACCAATTGCTTGATACACTTTGTACGTCTTTGTACGTCACTTGAAAAGCTTTCTTTTCCTTTTGTGGACATCTTTGATGGATAATTTTCCCTTTTTTATTTTGCCTCATAGTTTCTTTGACTAATGGAGTTTGATACCTAGGATGGTCTTTCTTTGTATTCTTTGGTATCCATGTGTATTTGATTTGTCCATTATACTTCTCAACTTCTTTTGCTTTGATAATGTTATTCGTACTTTGATATAAATCTTCCTTTTGACATTGGTCCCAATTCGTGGATGGGGTGATGGGTGGATGAAGATTCATGACGTGACTAGTTGTAGTATTGGCATCGGTTTCGTCATAAGGATTCTTTGTGCTCCCTATGTTGACATTTTCTTGAGACAAAGTTTCCCCTAGTATGGTGGTAGTAGCACCTTCATTCCTTGGTTATGCTTGTTTTGAGAGCTTTTGTTTAGAATGCATTCTCTGATAACTGACCACTGCAGATGATGTTATTGGAATTTGTTGTTCTGCTAACTTTAGAATTTGCTATTATGTCTAACCTATTTCCTTGAGTGGATAATGCTAGGTATCTTTATTCATGATTTCCTCCATCTAAATTTGGGATACATTTGATCCTGATGTTGACAAATTTGTTTGATTGTATGAATCAATAGCCTGCTCTATTAGTGTAACAATGTCAGGAATAAAGGGATCCTATTCTGAATGAAGATCATCTACGTGTCCATCTATATAAAGCATCTCATGGGTAGATGGTGGAGTATGTTCCACATGGATATGATCATCTTTCATAGATAGGAGAGTGTCCATTAGATTATTGTAGTATCTTGAAGATACAAATTCTTGATCTTGAATGATTTTGGAGTTGCTTTCGACATGCTTTGGATCAAGTTCTTGACATTGACCAGTTTTAAAGGATGGATTGCTTATAAAGGGTTCTTGGATTTCATCATTAGACATGGTAAGTGGTTCAATATCCTCATGTATTGAGTTTAGGCTTCTTTTAGTATTTGTAACCATGAGGTCCAAGAGGGTCAACATGTCTTGGAGGACCATTACTCGACTTTGGTGAAAGATGTTGATCATGCTTTTGAATAAATCTTTGAGATATGTCCTCTAACTCATTAGGCGATGTAGAGACATTTTCATCATGATCATTGGTCGATGGATCATGCATTATGTCAATAGGATCAAATAATCCTAATACTCCTTGAAATAGATCACTAAAATGTGGATCTTGATGTATGGTGAGTTGATCATTAGATGGGGTGGAAACATCTTCAAGGTGCTCATCGATGGAGAAATCTTGATCATTGTTTTCAACAATTGTGATGGAGGGATTTCACATGTCTTCAACCATAGTGTCAAAAAATGTTGAAATTTCTTGAATTGGATCATTATTGGGTATTGTTGGTGGATTTTGATTATGATTGAAAAGTGACTCTTGACCTATATTTATTTGATCTTTGGATGGGGTAGAAACATCTTCCATGTGTTCATTGATGGATAGCTCTTGATTATGTGATCGTTGATTTGGATCGATACATGGAGTCATTAACATTGTGTTGAGATTTTGAACAACATTTTCTTGTTGGGCTTCGTATTGGGCTTTAGCTTGCGCTTGCACTTGAGCTTGTGCTTGTGTTGATTTTTGTGTGGATAGATATTGCTGGATGGCCTTTTGGTAGGCTTGGTGAGCTTTTAGCACAATGTTATATTGTATTGCTACATTTGGTTTTGGTGGTAGTGGTGGTGGATTTGGGATTGTGTTGGATGTAGTGACAAGTGGTTGAGATACTTTTGAAGTGATCATAGTAGTGAGGGGTTGAGATATGATGGGTGTGAGAGTGATGGTTGGAGTGATTGAGGTGATAGGAATGGTCAAAATGACTGAGGTGATAGATCCTTGGGAGACCATATTTTGATTTGTAAGGATTGATGTTGATGGTATATTCAAAGGTTTTGATGTGATGGACTGATTGGTGTTAGGTGGATTGATTTGGATGGAGTGATTGGTGCTAGGTAAAGGGGGAAGCCCTAAACCAAGGAATGATGTTGATATGGGTAATGGTGGTGGAGATGCCTCTTGGTAGAGTGACTCAACTATTTTGGTAAGTGTAGCAATTTGATGTCACCAAATTTGATCTTGATTTTGATCTTGAATTCCTTGATATACTTGATTTGGCTTTTGTTTAAGCAGATTTGGAGTGTGTACTTATTTTTGATTTTGTACAATGTTCTGATTTGGGATGACACTCAAATTTGGCATGATAGGTTGAAATTGAAGATTGTTGATGTTGGGAATCATATTGCCTTGACTTGGAGTCGTGAACATCTTGTTTATATTTTGAACAATATTCATATGATTTGAAAAAAATATTTATCCCAAAGTTTTCTGGATTCATGTTTGGAAAACTTGTACTTGGTACATTCTCATTTGGCATGTAGGAATTTGGTGGGATGACATTGTTCATTTGAAGGCTCATGCATTGATTGTTTGGTTGGTGGATTTGTAGGTTTGGACTTGCATTTAAATCTACCATTGGGAAAGGTGTCCCAAACTTTGATTTGGGCATACTCACATTTGTGCTATTGATATTTGTTGAAGGTAATGATCCCATGTATGGTTTGTATAGATGTGAGTGTTGATAATCAATCAGCATTGTAAGGATTTGATAGCTTAGTTGACTTGGATTGCTCATGATGTATGGATCAAGTTTATATTCCATGTTCCACTTGTGTTTTGACCTTGTTGCAAAAGTGAACTCTAGTGTGTTTTTGACCAATGATGAGATGAAGGATGAAAAGGGGAAATGATACAAGTGTTGAATGTTTAACCCGGACTTTGGATCAATGCTAGACTTAGGGTTTGATTTTGATTGGTTTAATTTTTATAATGAAATTATAAACCCTAAGATGTTAGATGCTATCTTAGGATGAACTTGTTCAAAGGGGTGCTAATTTAACTAGAGGTATGAGAAAGGATACATTTCCATACTCCAACTAAACAAGGTGGTTTAGATCTTGAAAATTTACCCAAGTCTACAATGATGTTTCCAAAGCTCTAAAGTTTGTTTGATGGGATGGATTTTGATAGATGCTTGGAAATTGGATGAAGTGTTTGATTTGATCCTAAATGAACCTAGGAAGGACTTGTTTACAAGACCAAGATAGTGAAGAACATGCCTATCTCTAAAAGTAATTCAAAATCAAAAGCCAAATGTTTGCATGAAAACCATATGACCAAAAGATGCCAAGCACATATGTGGGGTCCAATTGATTTAATCTTTACTTAATGGATTATTTTTACCACAAACACACTCTTGATTAGATTTTGAATCTAGATGTCTAATGTCTCAACTTTCCCTTATCCCGCAAAGTGTATTATGCAGAAACTGAGGAAATTTGAGGCAAGAGTTACCTATTGTTGACCTTAGTAGGAGCAAATTGAGATGAAATCCAAATGTTTAGAAGCCTCTAAGGATACAAATTCCAAGGGAAAGCAATAACATGTGAATTTGTTCAAGGATATTTGCTTCTCCTAAAGGGTTTGAGATTTTATGCTCATGTTGAATGTTTGTTTTCAAATGTTTTTTGATAAAAACACTGTGTTTTCAAACTGACTCACAAGTAATATAACATTCTAGCTCAATTGGTACATTTTTCTTGCTGGTCTTGCCTCATGCCCTTCATAGAAGAGATGATTTTACATGCAACCAAGGAAAGAGTATAAAGGTATATTAAGAATGAAGTCTTAACCTCTATACTTTAACCAAGATCAAACATGGCAAGTAACTTCTTGGAATCTAAGTTCCAATGCACCACTTTGATAAACTCAGTGATTGAGTTATTAGGCCATTACAAAGAAGGGTTCTATTTCAAATTTTCCATTCATGGATATTGACCCATACATCGAGAGTTCCCTTTCGGATCCATCTCGTCGGAATCAACTGCTTGATATTGGCGTTTACTCCAATACCCACATTTATATCCCGATTGGAAATACTCTTGGCTTTAGAGTGTTACTAGTTGATTTGTTCCCTTGGGTGAGTACTTTTTCCCCAAGGCAGGCCCTCTAAGATAGAAAAAAAGTGAATAAATTTATTCATAGTTCGATCAACCCTTGTTTAGAAACAAAGGGAGAACACATGCAATAAATTTATTCACACTCGCACAAGATTTTGTTCAATTTTTAAACCCAAATCGAAGTGTGGAGGCAATATTTTATGCAACTTAATGTCATCAAAAATACTTTCGGTTATCAAGATCGTCGTGAAGCATGAGAGAAGTGCATACTCCTTTTTAGATGAGATTACTTTAAATAAGAGATTATGAAACATGAAAAACAAATGTTCATTTTAAGCCTTAAAGCAATGATGAATTCGTTTTAAGCACCAAAAAATCAAATGTGAAGACTTTCTTGTTCAATTTGTTTAAATCCAAAACCAACTTTAGTTTGTGTCCTAATGTTCATTTTAATCCTTTGTAGTGAAAATTGAAACATTCTTTTTAGAGCCCAAAAGTATGTGAGTTGATCTAAAACTAAAAACTAAAGTGTAAAATAGAAGCCTTAAGCATTTAAAAACGCTTTGTTGGTTTCAAGTTCCAATTTATGGTTTTCTTTAACTCAAATCTACTTAATGTTTTTGAATTCCTTCACCTGCTACATCATCATCTTCCAGAATTCCTACAAATCAATTATTGAAATATTCAAATCTTACAAGTCAAATATCAATATATTCATGAATCATTTTTTAAAAAATCACTCAAAAGAACATATGTTAAGAAGTGATCATTCATTGATTCAACAGTTTGCTAATTTTGTATTTAAAGAAAACATCAATATTAGTGTAGATAAATATCAAGATTAAGTTTAAACAACAATATGATATTGTTCAACAATGGATATAGAAAGCAATTTTAAGATAACAAAAACTAATGATTTTTTACTAATTTTAAGATTTCTCTCTAAAAAATTTCCATGACAGCAAACACCAATGAACATGCATTCATCACCTTGATAATAGCCCAATCTTCATATATAGAAAAATGTATAATCTATATGTATCCTTAATATTGTAGCTTATTAGGTCATCATCCTATTAATAAACATGTATATAGCCTCTATGCTCACACAATCTTATCAAATGTAAGTAAAACTAGTCAAATGTATAAAAAAACTAACTCTAAGCACAAGGCTGGTGTTCTGACTTTGTCATGTTGCATTCACTCCCATTGAGTGTCATTAGAGGTTGTATGAAATTATGAGGAAATACTTCCACCTCGAACACTAGAACTTATTTTCGATAATAAGGTTGATGTTACACTTAGTAATAAATGGAACATTTGGAAAATATTTCCACCTACCAATTAAATCAATCTGTATAAACAAAAAAAGTGGTAGGTGATGCATGAGTCAACATAAGTAATGCCGCATACAGCAGTGGTAGAAAAATTTTAGCTGCAGCATAGCTTATCACCAATTTCAAAATAAAGTGGGTGCCAAAATGCATCGACAACAGTTCAATTTCAAAATAAAGTTAACCATAGAATGAAGTTGCATCTTTACCGACTTCATTAACTTACGTGCATCGATAGGATGGCGTATCAGAGAATTGATTTTATATTTAATGCTGCCACCTGCTAGGGCATCTCTAGTGAATAACAAATTGTAGGGTTCCAACATAATTATTGCCTATGACTCAACCATAATAGACACTGACGAAGCCTGAGACTTGCACCTGATCATGATTGCTATTAACGGTGACATTGAATACCACCATTTACATAAAGAGATGTAGACAGGCCACTAGTTAGACATTAACATCCACATATGACAATTGACTAGTTTTAGCGCATGCGAGCTTGCAAAGTTAGTAAGCCGAAAGAAAGCTGTAGAATGGTTAGAAATCTTATTTTTTATGGATCAGTAGTTTGGCATGTAGATGAGATGATAATATGCTACTGTGTAAGAAGCAAAGAACCATAAAAATGAGAAATAAAAATATACACTTGCTTGTGGAAGAAGAAACAAACATCTAATCGATAATGTCATAGTCTTATCACTCAAATCATTCTCTCAGAAGCTAACATACCTAGCGATCAATGGATTTGTAGGATGTTGTAGTTATACCTATCGTGTATCAGTGAACAAAGATCTGTAAGGTGATTGAGAACCCTTAAAGTTTTGCACGACATTGACCATCTTGGTGTTTGTGCCTACTTTAATTTCTTACCCCTTCACCAGTGCTCTCAGTGCCTTAATGTCTCCTAGCATGATAGAACATTTGTGAGGCCTTTTCATCTTTAGATCTGCATAGGTCTATCTAAAAAGTGAAGTGTTTGAGTTGCATGGGCCGTAGGAAACCCCATGGACTCAAGTTCTGCTAGTAGCTCTTTATTAACCTCTACAACCACCATATATGTGCCTTAAGACATGGGAATATCTTCTCCAACTGCAGCTATAAACGAGCTAGGAGACAGATCCTTCTTCACCTCTAAATCAATGGGCTTAGCAGCCTCTGCAATTTTTTCAATGAAATCTATGTGGCCAGTCCTCTTCCTGTGTAAGTCACTCTTGGTCTTAGAGTGGCAAGGTTTTCTGCAAGCCGCATAGATTAGATTAAGCACAACTTCAGTCAATTCAGAGAAATTGGAATGGCCCGTGAGCTCAACGTGCTCTTGAGCTTCCTTCAAGAAAAAAGTGGTGCAGCTGATATAAGATATGCAACAAAATAGATTTTTTGAAAGGCTTTAGATATTTTCAAGAAAATGTAATTGATAGGTGTAAAGTTGCATCACACAAGATTTTGAAAAAAAAATTCAAAATAATGCAAATTGACAAACTTAAAGTTGTGCCCATAATGCCATTTAGAAATAATTTCAAACTAAATGCCATTAGCAGGTGTAAAATCAATTTTCACAGCATATGACTCTTGTAGACAAGCTTGCAAAATATGGAAGCATAGATAAGGCCGGTGAACTGTTTGAGTTTTCTTTTCTTCAACAATCAATAACCCAAATAGAAAAGTGTGAACAAAATCGCCTGTAGAGGCCTTATCATTTCTAGCACTACATATGATGCATGAGATTTGAATGAATTTTCATCATGATTTTTTTTTTCTTACAAAAATAGAGTGACAACAATCCATAAGTATGAATAAGTCTGAATTGAAAAAAAAGGAAGAGTGACAACAATGCCGCGAGTTCACCTCAAACAAATTTTAAAAGAGGTGTATGTGAGGATCATGATGGGCCAAAAGCAACAATATTATGGGTATTTGTAGGGTATCATTGACGACTTTTTTACCCAAAATTGATGAAACAAAAAGGGTTTTAGAGGAGATTCTTAGCTTTCCACCAATATAAATTATACTTTAATTTGAATTTAATAAATAATTATTATTCATTTTCTATTAGAATTACGACTAAAGTCCTAATCAATAGGCTGATTGAAAACATCTACTATAACTTTCAAACAGTATCACATTTTTTGAATCAAAACATGCGTCACATTTATGCTTCACATACTATAGGATTAAAAAATAAAAAATAAATTTCATGAATTTTTGACCAAGTTAAGGTGGTCGGACATACGAGTTTTTATATTTTTAAAAGTTGTAATAAAAAATTCATAATTAATTATTTACTTGGAAAAAATTTACAAAAAAATATGCATCACATCCGCATAGTCCTCTACTTATATAGAAAATATTATTAAAAAATATTATCATTTTATTATGGTTAGGTGGTCAAACAGACACCTACTTCTTATTTTTTCCCTGAAATTTAAGTACTACTACATTGAAATTTACAAATTTTCACCAAATAGATATAATTTATTTTAAATAAACCCTAGTAGTTAGAAACTACATTCAATTTTCTATAGATTCTATTCTTACATATTTTTAAATAATTAAGATAACTTATTCAAATTTTATGTCAGTTGGCTAAAACTGATTTTAATTTTTGCCATAGGGGCCTATTTTTTCCATGATGATCCTGCATATACCCAGAGACTTTTTTTTGTTTCAGATATTAGTTATAATATGACCAATCTTCATGTGAAATAAAATCCATTCCAACTAAGATACAAAATTTGGAAACATTAGCAGCATGTTAGATGGTGAAATTTTCAAACAAGCATGACTCTATGCCCTCCTAGCACCATAATGTGGTTGCTAAACCTGCAAATATTTCAACCTTGGTGAACATTAGTAGTAATACCAAATCAAATACAACAAATCAAGCATCCATATGAGATATTGAATCATGCTTAAACAAACAAAGTGATAAAATACAAAAGAGACTAAGCATGCTCAAACCTATCCCATAGTGGATTGGTGCTATTGTGGAAATAGCCCTTTCCCAATCCTTTGCTAAGATCCATGATGAAAATGCTATGAAGAATGATATGGAATGCTAAGATGGATTCAAATGACAATGATATGGAGAAAGATCTCAAGATTGTGGAGGATTTGAACAATAGAGGAGACCTCTATTTATGGCCAAAAGTGATAAAAGAATTCCAAACATGGAGGATGTGGGAATAAGGATCCACCTATGAGAAGAGGCCACTTGTCAACTTGTTAGTGGTTGATGCATGAGCATATTTTGGTCAATGTGCCAAAGAGAGGGAGATTTCAAATTTGAAATTGAGAGTTAATGCTGAGTTTGACCTATGCAAAGGACATGTAAGATACATGTAAGGCCTCATAAATGCTTTGTTGGGTGCACATGTCCATTTATTTTTGAATTCAAACTTGAGGGAATATTCCTCAAAGATGCCATGTTGATGGAAAATGCTGATTTTAATAAATCAATAAATTCATTTATTGGTGCAAGTGGGAAAAGCTAGAGGATGTGACATGCATTAGATTAGATTTAATCAAGGTTAGCTTAGATGATGATTAGTTTATTTGACCCATTTGACTTGAATATTTTGATTTATTTAAATCAAAAAGGATGGAAGGAGATTTCATATTTAATTAAATAAAAGGCTCGATTTATTTAATTAAAAGGATGGTGATGTTAGGATCAAGTTGATTTATTTACTATAAGTTAGTGACTTTAAGAGATTGATAAATAAACTTGATTTATTTGCTAAATGGATGAATATGACCTAATCAAATTTATTATGCCAATTTTGCGTGTCTACAATTGTATACAGTTCATTCCATTTTTGCATATTCACCACACTAAACTCCACACTTTTTATTTTTAATTCTTGTAGACCATAACCTAGTCATAATGTGGCAATTGATAAACTAATGTGTTACAAACAACCTTTTAGAATAATGATAATGTGTCATAGAAAAAAATACCCTTTGCTTGACATGAGATAATTCATGATAAATGGACTTAATAAGGCCTTAATTTAGGTGTTGTGAGGCATTCTATGCATCCACACTAAGTTTTAGACCTTTATAAATTAAATAAGATACTTTTAATGAAGTCTTGTGAATGTGTTGTGAAGTGTTGTAAGACATTTCTACATTATTCTAGACTCTATTTAATATAATTCACCTAAAAATCACCCTTTGACACATAAACAAGTCCTATTTTTAAGTGTTGTTAAGTCTTATAATCAAGATTCACACCTTTCTAGGCATTTTCCCCTTATTTATCTATTTCTTATGTCTCATCTGACCCATTTATACACTCATATGCTTTATTTAAGTGTATTTTTTAATATACTCCTGACACACAACATTAAATAGCATTTAATTCTCGATAACTAAGTTTATGTCCTAGGTGGGACCCATTCTCCATGGGTGGTGAATGAGTCTACCTTGGCTGTAAAATTCAAAATATTTCAAATTTCTTTCGAGATTTATTCAAAATTATGCTTCATGTTAGCCTGTGATAATGTATGAATGGGTAATAAGGCACAAGATTTGTATAAATAAGCATATTTCACCTCATTTTAACATCTCCTACACATACAATTCATTATTACATCTTTTATCATCTATTCTCTCAAGCAACTTAGGGTTTCTTCATTAGAAGTCTTCAAGCTAGCATTCTAAAGAATTCAAGGGATGATTCTACATGATTTGCTGTAGACATCAAGATCAATCATAAGTGTAAGGTAAATTATTCCATTTTTTCATGCTTTATTCATTTATCTCATCAATTTGGTTTAATTACCTAAAAGGGGTTTGACCAAGGCAAACCCCCATACCTTAACAATCAACATTTTCTCTTCTTGTGTTGTTTGTTTGCAGATTTAGGTTTATTGGAAGCTTAAGAATAATTGAAGATTTCATTTCTAAGTTTTTAAGTCTTCTCCTCTTCATTCAAGTCAAATCATCAAGGAAAAGTCACTTTCAGACCCGATCCTGACATTTTCTTAAGAAAATACATGTAGAAGGTGGATTTGTAGATTTGAAGCTACAGATACTACATTTGACTTTTTAGATCCCTGAAGGAAGAGTAATTCACCATGCATGGTGAATGAGTTTGATCTATGGGTTTGAAATAGGATTTTTTCAGAATCTAGCTCTTTGTGTTAAGAAACTTGTTTTTAGGAGATTTCATCAGAATAGGGACTAATTCACCATAGGTGGTGAATGTGTCATTTTTGGCTTAAGTGACATCATCAATCAACATTTCAAACATTCCAGATTCAACAAAGTTTCGCCGAGTGCAATCTAATTTCACTCTTTTGTTTTTGTTTTGCATATTTCATTCTTTTAGTTTATGTTTGCATATCATCATGTTTTTTCAAACAAATCATATTTCATTAGTTTTGCATATTTAATCATTCTATTGTTTAGCTTATTTGCATTCATTTCATTCAATTTAGTTTCCATTCCATCATACAGATATTATACATCTTAATTTGAATGAACCCACTAGCATTTTTGGACCTAATCTCTCTGTCCTTTAGGTGAAAAACCCTATAAGAGTTAGTGAGCCCATTGGGTCCAAAAATTGACACTTTATTTTGGTGAACCCGACTTTTTGAATAATTTACATTCTAATTTGGTGTCTTGCATCATAGATCTAGCCTGCATTAGGGTTTTCATAATTGATTTGCATGCCAGGTGTTAACTCTTGCATTCATGAAAAGTGTATTTAGGTTGTATTTCTTGCATCTAAATTCACTTAGATTTATTGTAATTTTGCATTTTTCATTCTAGTATGTGTTTTGACTCTCTGAATTCACAAAAATTAGTCTAAAATTTCTGAATTTTTTGAAAAAGGTTCATATTGGGACTCATTCGCCACCTTGGGTGAATCAGTCCCTTTTGGCATGTAAAACAACATTTTCCAAATCTCAGATATTGGTTTTTTAGCTTCTAATTGGTGCCTTACCTTGTATATAATAGTTTTTTTCATTACTGTAGCATACATTTTGTTCAAATTTGATTAAATTAGCTCATTTTAGACATTGTTTCATTGCATTTAATCATGTTTTCTTTCACAAGATGTGCTCTTGATTTGGTTAAATATGGATTTTATAAGAACACTATCCCCTTTTATGAGTCTACTTTTGACTCCAATAATAGGGAATTTAAGATTCAATCCATTAATGAAATTCTTAATTTTACATTTCCTATTGGTGAAAAAGGTAATGTAGACAATCATAATTATCATACTTGCTCTTTCGATACCTCTCCTATTAGTGAGGAAAATATCTTAGTGCAAAATGTTACAAGTCTTGATTGTCTTGATTTCCCATTTCCTAATTCCCCTTTGGATGATTTTACACCACAAGAGCAAGAAATTGTAATTGTTAGAGTAAAGGTTTTAACTTAATTATGTTAATTAGGTAACCTTTATTCCTCTCTTAAGATTTAACTTGTTTGCATATTGTGACATTTAATAACTATATTAATTATTAAATGCCTACCTATTAGGCTTACTTTTAGGTTTTGGATGATCTCCTTTTAAAAGGATTGATCTCTTTGTATTATTTGAAATTTAGTCAATGCAATCTCTCTTGAAGCTTGTGAAGCACCCTTGCTTTTTTGTCCCTATCTCTTCCTTTCTGTGACAGGTTATTTGCAGGCAGGTGATCTTTGGGGTCTGTGAAGTTGGCTTTCTCAACTTCTACATGGTATCAAAGCTCTAGAACTACTACTTCCTATTGGTGTTTTGAAGGATTTTTTGGAGCTTCAAGGGTTTGGGGTTTTCCTTTTTTGATCCAAGAGGTGGGAATTTTTAGTGCATCTAGGGTCAAATTAGATCTCCCCATTGAATCCAGAGTTGCCAAAATAGTCAAGATTGACCTTTGTTTCATCAAATTTGGCTTTTATTTGTTAGATATGTGAGGGTTTGAAGAAACAGTTTTTTTTCCAGATCCAGGGGTGCTCAATTT
>VDFB02000013.1:92298983-92330458 GCA_007258455.2 Sequoia sempervirens
ACAACCTTCAATGTCTTAGTTGACAAGTTTAAACGGTAACAATTTGATCCACCATTGCGAACGAGGAGGAGCCATGGATGCTCTTTGAAATTTTTTCTCCTCCAAGTTAGGAATTCATCAGCAGATAGTATGTTGTTCCAATTACAGCACGTTGAACAGAACTGGACAACTGATTCTAAAGGAAGCCACTTCACTATGCTCTCTGTTAATTCATCCAGTAATTGAGACCAGATTGGATATATAACCTCCATTGCAGAACTGTCCTACGAAACAATATTCTCGGCAATGATAATATTCTTCAAATCAGCACTATACTATATAATTTCATTATAAAAAAGGCATACATATAAATACTAGTTAATACTAGCACTTGAACCGTTACTAGGTGGAATGGGTGCGTCGATAGGGAAATGTGGGGATTTTATTAGTTTCATACGTACTTGTTTTATATGTATATTATTTGTATAGTTTGGGTGTGTTTGTAATTTGATTTTAAGTTTATAATGTATTTGATGTTTTTTAATTAATTTTTTGAATTTGATTTTGTGATGTATTATTAGGATGAATAAAAAGATGTGATGTATGACATAATTATAAACTAGCAGTTTCATGTAGAAACACACAACGATGAGCCAATAGGCAGAGATGGACAAGAGAGGGAGGGGACATGCGAGCAATGAGGTTGGCAGAGTTCAGAATTTGTTGTGCTAGATGCAGAGAACATGACATAGCGATAGATAAAGGGTTGAATATTACCGAAGGGGAAATACAATGAACAATTTAGGATGAAACAACACAGAGAACAATAATCACTAATACGTATTGTAACCAAACATAGAATCAATAGCATAAATTATTTTATTCTGTTGCAACCATAACCAGAAAATGAATGCCATAAATCAAACAAGATTGATCTCAACAACCACTTGGATGCAAAAAGCCACAATACAGCCCAAGCTATACAATAATAATTGGCAAAAACTCCATAAAATGAACAATTTAATTCTTACATATATATATTGATATTAAAATGTACCCAATATATGAAGGCCAGAGGCAGAGGGATTTTCACACAGTAAAAATTAAAACTTAAAATATATTTTTCATCAACATAGAGCTGCTGCTCATAATTTTCTATTTCTTCACATTCGCTTTTTCATTCCTCTATAAAATTTTTTTTACAAATGCCAATACATATAGATAAAAAATCACGTGAAAATATTTTTCCACAGATGAGGAGGCTCGACAAAGATTTAATACAAATTATCTAACTAACTTTTTCCCGTCAAAACACATTTAATAAAACATCCCTTACAATAATATTAAAACTTAAATATTAATTTTCCCGTACTCCGAAATTTTCTGGCGGTGGCAGCTTTATCTAAGGTTCCCCGCGGTATCGCAATGGGTAAAACCCATATTGCGATATTGCGGGCAGCGGTTAGTTGAAGGCCTGGTAAATAGAGGCGGTTAAAATAAAACAAAATATTATGGAAGTCTCCTGCGGTATCGCGATGGCTATTTTATTGATTGCGATATAGCGGGCAATGGTTGGCGGTGACGGCGATGGTTAGGTTTATATTCCAACACTCCCCCTTAAACATAACTGCGCTGTCCACCATGCCCAATCTATTTCTTTGAAAAATAAAATTATCTCTTTCCAGTGGCTTTGTAAAAATATCTGCACTTTGCTCTTCTGATCTGCAAAATTCTAAAAATATGTCACCATTGTTAATTAATTCTCTGATGAAATGATACCTGGTATCAATATGCTTGCTTCTCTTATGGAAGACTAGATTTTTTGAAAGAGCTATTGCTGAATTGTTATCACAGTAAATTTTTGTTGCCTCCATTTGTTCATTTTGTAATTCTTTCAAAATTCTTCTCATCCATACGGCCTGACATGTTGCACTTGTGGCTGCCACATATTCTGCTTTAGCTGATGAAAGACAGACTATTGGCTGCTTCTTTGAAGACCATGAGACAACTCCAGTCCCAAAATTAAATACATAACCAGACGTGCTTTTTCTGTCATCAATGCTGCCAGCACAGTCATTGTTTGTGTATCCTATGAATTTGAACTCATCTGAACTTGAATACTTAATGCCAGAATTTATTGTTCCACTTACATACCTTAAAATTCTCTTCCCAGCTTTCCAATGGGTGTCTTTTGGTGTTTCTATAAACCTGAAAATCAAACTTACTCCATACATAATGTCTGGCCTTGTGGCTGTGAGATACATGAGACTTCCAACAAGCCTCTTAAACAAAGTTGGATCAACATTAGACCCTCTATCATCCTTGCTTAGTTTCAGACCTGTCACTATAGGTGTTGGTGCTGGTTTGCACTTCATCATATTAAACATTTTTAAAATGTCATTTGCATATTTTGACTGTGAAATAAAAATACCATTTTCATTTTGATTCACTTCAATGCCCAAAAAATACTTCATCAGACCTTAGTTTGTCATTTCAAATTCTTTCTTCATGTCTGCCTTGAATAGATCAATTGACAAATTTCTAGTGAAAATTAAATCATCAACATATAAGAATACTATCAGTATTTCACCTTTTTCATTCATTTTTGTATACAATGTGGGCTCACTGCTACATCTATTAAATCCATTCAGCAAAAGATAACTATCTATTCTACTGTACCAAGCTCTTGGGGCTTGCTTCAATCCATACAGTGCCTTTTTCAATTTGTAAATTTTGTCTTCTTGACCCAGAATTTCATACCCAGGTGGCTGATCCACATAAACTTCTTCTTCTAAATAACCATTTAAAAAAGCTGACTTTACATCCATTTGAGATACAGACCACTTATTCTGAGCTACTAAAGCTAAAATTATCCTTATAGTATCCAATCGTGCTATAGGTGCAAATGTCTCATTGTAACCAATTCCAGGCTGTTGTGAATAGCCCTTTACAACCAATCTTGCTTTAAGCTTCTGAACTTCATCTTTTTCATTCAATTTGGTTTTATAAACCCATTTCACTCTAATGACATCTTTGTCTTTTGGAAGACTGACAAGATCCCATGTCTGATTCTTTTCAATTGATTCAATCTTTTCATCCATAGCACTTACCCATTTATCATGTTTGACCGCATCTTCAAAATGAACTGGATCTTCTATTTGAGAATAAAATGCAGAAAGAGAAATCTGATCTGAATTATTCTCACCTTCATTTTGCTCATATATATCTTTTATGCTTCTAATTTTTTGTCTTCTCAGACTTGCCAATGTAGGATTTGACATATCACTTGAACTTGTGGAATATGGACTCGATGGTCCTGCTGTAGATGGTGTTTGTTGTCCTCTTGTTGGACTGCTTCCTTGAATGATTGAAGTTGTTCTTATAGTCGATGCTGGTGTCACTTGTGGACTACTTTGCTGAGCTTGAATGGGAGTGGTAGGAGTCATAATAGCTGGAATATTTGTTGATATTGAAACTTCATTGTCCTCTTGAGGTATACTGGCTGAAATATTTGTTGTCTTCTCTATGCTTCCATCCCATGCTTCATCTTCTACAAATCGTACATCTCTGTTGATTATAACTTTCTTTGTTGTTGGATTATAGAGCTTATAAGCTTTGGATTCTTCACTGTATCCAACAAATATACATTTTTCTCCTTTGTTATCTAGCTTCCTTCTCAATTCATTAGGCACATGTGCATATGCAACACATCCAAATACTCTCATGTGAGTAACACTATGTTTTCTTCTTGTCCATGCTTCTTCAAGTACCATATTCATAACACTTTTTGTTGGACACCTATTCATTATATAGGTTGCACAAGATATTGCTTCTGCCCAATATTCATTTGACAAATGTTTGGCTTTCAACATGCTTCTAGCCATTTCCATGATTGTTCTATTTTTCCTTTCAGCTACTCCATTTTGTTGAGGTGTGTATCTAGTTGTGAATTGCTTGTGAATTCCATGATCTTTGCAAAAATTAAAAAATTCTTGAAATATATTCACCACCTCTATCTTTTCTCAACACTTTGATATAATAACCACTTTGTTTTTCAACCAAATTCTTGAACTGACGAAACAAATCAAATAATTCATTTTTCTACTTTAGAAAATAAACCCATGTTTTTCTTGAAAAATCATCAATGAAAGTCAGAAAATAAAAACTACCACCTATTGAAGGTGTTTGCATAGGTCCACACAAATCTGAATGTATAATTTCCAAAGGGAATTTTGGTCTAGTTGACTTTCTTGCTGAAAATGATTCTCTATGTTGTTTTCCTAAAATGCACCCTTCACATACCCTTTCTGGTTTTCCTATTAAAGGTAGTCCCTTGACCATGCCTTTCCTATGAAGTAAATTTAAACCTCCAAAGTTGAGATGCCCAAATCTCAGATGCTATAACCAGTTTTCATCTTTTATCTCAGCTTGAAAGATTGTCTGCACTACTGCTGTAGTTTCTTCTCTACCCACTTGTGAATTCATTAAGTGTTGTACTTGAGCATAATTTATATTCAAATCTGGCCTTATCTTTAAGGGAAACATTCTATTGTTTGTCATTCTGACTTTTGCAATAAGCTGGTTGCTTGGGTATTTGTCTAAAATTGTGCACAGACCATTCTTGAAGGTTACTCTATACCCTTTTTGAACCAGTTTCCCTACACTCATTAAGTTATGTTTCAGACCAGGCACAAAATACACATCTGAAATATACTTTTTCTCCCCCTGTTTAGTTAAAATATTGACATCTCCTTTTCCTTTGACTGACACTTTGTTGTTATTACCCAATGTAACATCAGACTTTACATTCTCATTTAAACTTGAAAACATTTCTAGATTCCCTGTCATATGATTGCTACAGCTTGAATCTAAAAACCATACATCTGTTTCATTTGCTTGAGCAACATCACAAGCTAAAGACATTGTGCTCTTATCTGAATTCTGATTTTGACCTTCTCTTGAAAAATTTGCATTTTGTCTATTATTATCATACTGCTTCTTTCTACACTCATTCATATAATGCCCATATTTTTTATAGTAGTGACATTGGACTTGAGATTTATCATACTTTTGATTTTGTGACTGATTCTATGTTTGGTTTTGGCTTGAGCCTTGATTGCTGCTTCTTCCATTTGAACTTGATAGACTGTATCTTTCACCTCTGTAAGAATTTCTTCCTCTTCCTCTTGATCTACCTTTGCCTCTTCCTTGACTGACGGAAGCTTGAGTTTTGAAAGCATGCTCCAGTGATGTATCTGCTGACCTTTTCATCCTATGTTCATGAGAAATTAGAGATGCATATAGCTCATCAACTGAGAACTGTGAGAGATTCTTTGTCTCCTCTATAGCAACTACAACCAGTAGAAATTTTGTGGGAAAACTCCTTAAAATATTTTCAACAACTCTGTTATCTTCCATATTCTCTCCATGAGACCTAATTTGATTAACCACCCCAATGACTTGTGTGTAGAATGAATCTACAGATTCATTGTCCTTCATACATATTGTTTCAAAATCTCTTCTCAGCATTTGTAGCTTTGCTGTTTTAACTTTTGCCATGCCTTGATAGGCTATTTGAAGTATGTCCCATGCTTGTTTGGACTTTGCTGCTGCTGAAATCCTTGAAAAAATGCTCTCATGTACAGCTTGAAACAGATAAAATAAAGCCTTTGAGTCCTTCTTCCTTGTATCTTTTAATAAGTCTTTCTCTACTTGTATTAAAGCATTGTATGCTACTGCATTTGCTGGCTCTGGAAATCCATTATCAACAAAATCCCATATATCTTGTGAGCTAAATAGTGCTTTCATGGTAATTGACCAGTACTCATAATTCTTCCCATTAAACTGTGGAATTTGTGGGTTTGTCAAGCTTGTGCTTGCTGCCATTTTTGAAATTTATCTAGATAATCTTCTTCGATAAAATTGACTTTGATAATCGAACTTTCTTTGATACTACGTGAAGGCTAGAGGCAGAGGGATTTTCACACAGTAAAAATTAAAACTTAAAAAATATTTTTCATCAACACAGAGCTGTTGCTCATAATTTTCTGTTTCTTCACATTCGCTTTTTCATTCCTCTATAAAAAAAATTACAAATGCCAATACATATAGATAAAAAATCACGTGAAAATATTTTTCCACGAATGAGGAGGCCCGACAAAGATTTAATACAAATTACCTAACTAACTTTTTCTTGTCAAAACACATTTAATAAAGCGTCCCTTACAATAATATTAAAACTTAAATATTAATTTTCCCATACTCCGAAATTTTCTAGCGGTGGCAGCGTTATCTAAGGTTCCCCGTGGTATTGCAATGGGTAAAACCCATATTGCGATATCATGGGAAGCGGTTAGTTGACGGCCTGGTAAACAGAGGCGGTTAAAATAAAACAAAATATTACAAAAGTCTCCCGCGGTATCGCGATGGCTATTTTATTGATTGCGATATAGTGGGCAATGGTTGGCGGTGATAGCGGTAGTTAGGTTTATATTCCAACAATATAGCGTAAGGTAGATAATAGTAATTAATAATACGTAATGTAACTAAACATAGAATGAACAACATGTATTGTTTTATTTTGTTCCAACCAAAACCAAAAAATGAAACCCATAAAATAGAGCCTTTTCAATAGCACCTTCTACAAAATGAAACAATATAGCTTAAGCAATAGAACTGTAATCAACAATGCCCAATTGAAGCTAACTCAACGTATACAAGATAGAGAAATTTAAATAACATAGTGTGCACAAGAGAACCCTAACAAAAATAGAACAATATAGGCTAAGATAAAGAACAATAATCAATAAGTTTTTTGATATTTTCTCAATAGTATGGGTTTAAAAATTGAAAGGACACAACCTTTTGAAGAGGACCCCATTGAAAGCAATGTCCAATGGAACCTAAGAGAAAGTGGATTAACATTAACTATTTTATTCCATGACAACCATAGCTTGAAACATATGAATCCTATTTGAATCTTATGTCAAAAATATAGAGATGTGCACATAAAATATATAAAATAAAACACAAAAAAATGAATCATGGTTTCCAACCTTCCATATTCGGCCATGCAACCTCATGGATTGTCATCAAACCACCGAGCAAGAATATATGTTCTCGACCACTCTGATCAAGGTTGGAATGAAATTTGGTTATCACAATCAACATACAATATATTAGGATCTAATTACCATATGACCATTGCAACTAATTTTGCAATTACTTCATCAAGTTCACCATTATAGTTGGAGTATGGTCTGGGAAAATAACAAAAAAATTGAAGTTTAGTGTGGTAAACATTTGTATTTGAGACAGAATAAGTAAATCAATAGCTTTAAAGAGCTCTATAGTGTATACTAAAAAATATACAATACACATGTAATGCGAGGTATGAAATAAGTAAAATTTAAGCATACTTGTGCATGCGCTACATCCCTGCAAGTAGAGAAGAAAACAAGAGCTGGTATGCACCCTACCACTTCAATCAGTGATACAAGGAATGTTTCTACCACTAATGAGTATAAATAAAATCATTGGAATCCACATTATGGCTTGAGTATGATCTAGAAGAATAAGAGAAAAGTACAAATATTAGTGCAGTGATCATCTATAATTGATACAACACATGTAAACCAAGAGATATCAAATTTGATTATTTTATAACATACAATTTGCTATGACCTTGTAATGCAAGGAATGAATTAAAAAAAACTTAGACAAAACTTGATGTATGTCACGAAATGCACTTTCAACATAAGAAAGCAGTGCTCAATGTCTACCGTACCATATTGGGTCATGAAGCACCATGCGCTCTCACCAAACCCCCAAGCAAGGAAAAATAAATTTCTCGCCATTGGCATCAATGGTGAAAGCAATGTGTAGGAAACTACTTACTTAATGCAAGCTCTAAAGGCATTGAAAGGTCCATGCATGATGATTGTTTGGGTTGAGTATGGTTGCAAACATGAAAGAACAATGAAAAATTTAGTGTACTAAACACATACCATTGGTAGACGATAAATCAATAAGGAAGTATAAAGACTTATAGATTTCATAACAAATTGTATACAATGAAGGTGGAGTAGAAGAGTGCAAGAAAATAAAATGTAGGCATACCTTGTGCAGGGAATCAAATGGAAGACTTGGTGAATAAGGGAGGCTTGCTTTGCACCCTTCCACATTATAGCATCAAGCATCATGGATTTTCACCAAACCTTTGAGTAGAGTAATTTTTTGTCGATGAGTTTAATCTATATCCCAGTACATAGATTTGCAATCTAAAATGTTGTCAAAAAAATATCGTTAAACACAAGTGAAATTAGAAGTTTATTACAACAACCGTGTGCCATTACTACAAAATATTTAGATGACGAAATAAAAACAGTTGTATAGTTGGTAAAAATAATATCTAATATATGTGGAATAAAATACATGATATAAATAGGATGCATGTATACCTTTTGTAGAGAGTAGCAAACAATATTTGTACAATTGAATGTAATTGTCTTCTAAAACTTGGCAATTTTATTAAGCTGAAATCACTATTATCTTCTTAAAGAAATATATAGAGTTGTGACATTTGTCACAAAGAATTTTCAATTTAATTACTAAAGAAGAGATGGAAAGAATGAGGTACAACCTTACCTTGTATACAAATAGAATATAGTTCCAACTCAAACAACATAGGAAACTTGTGAGCATAAAGATATGCACAATTATGAAGATTTGCAGTAATAACTAGAAATGTTTCCAATCTAAATTTGTTAGAATCTAAAATTTTTAGAAAGAAATAATTCAAGTATGATAGCTTTGGAGGGGGGACTATTTGGTAAAGCACACAAAGATATTGAGAACAAAGTTAAATTTTAGATAATTGATGTTTGTTGCTGGCAAGAAGGGGAAACATAAAGCAATAGTTGAGTAGCAACTTATCGTAGTGATGTTTGTATAACTTAAATGATCGAAATGTTGGGTAAACTAAATAGAAGTGGGAATGAAGGCTACTGTGAAAGAATTGAGACAAAAAGGAAAAGGAGAAGTGGCGTAGTCACTGTGAAAAAAAAAAATTCATGATGGTGGTAGTGCAAAACATTGTTGGAGACAATCCTCTTCTTTAATTCAAAGTGCATTGTATTTGTTGGAATGCATTCTAGAATACCTGTCAAAAGAGAAAGGTGGATGTATGTGTATTCCTACTAGTGATTTAAAATGAGAGAGAGTTGTGAATGTTAGTCCTTGCCTTTCTTTAGTTCCAATATCGATTGTAGCTTTCTCTAGTGTTAAGCCTTGAGATTTATGGATTATTATAGCATAGGCCATTGTCAATGGGAGTTGTCTTCGGCTGCCTCATGTGATTGGGATAATTGGGATGAATATTGGATTGTCTTGATCCCATGTTGGCCCAATGTAGCTCTAGAAGTCAACAAAAAAATATTCAGGAAGTTGAGGTTGTTTAGCACCCCTAGAATATACAATAGCCTTCACTAAACCCAATGATCCATTCATGAGGCCAACTACTACCCAAAGATTTTTTGTCAAAATTACTTGTTGAACAATTGAAAGAAAGATTTCAACTTGAAGTTGTTCATCATTGGCATAATCAAGTGCATTTTGTTGGGAACATTCTACAACACTAATTGCAATTCAAACACTTAATTGCTGTAGCATTTTTCTATTGTGCAAAGAAACCAAGCTATTCATTGGGAATAAGTGTATAGGCTAAATGAACTCCTAGTTTTTCTTAGATGTAAGCATGGATTTTTTTGAATTCATAAGAAGTTTCCAATTAGACAGGCATGTCTGTCAGTTTCTAATATTCATAAGGAGCATACGAAACTATTGTTGTGATTTGGATTTCCCAGGCTGGCAAAAGATAGTGTCAAGCATAACAACAATATTAAAAGTGTTCTAAAGTGCCAATGCTATGGACTGAGAACTATAGATAGGCCCATCCATAATAGGGGGTAGTTGTTCCAAGTCATCCATGAGTATAATAGAAACACCACCAAATGGCTACAAATGTCTTCCAGGGAATGCTTGCTGTAATCGACTATCTATTTTTAGCAACTTGGGACCCAAGAAACTCATTTCATCAATTAGTATGTACTTAATATGTCTGAAGTCTTCTTGAAATATGGTCAATGGTTTTCCTTTCAATGGATTCATATCTTTTATTGGTATGTGAAGAGCAGTATGCATTGTGGAGGTATGAACATTGTAAGCAACAACACCTGTTGGTGCCAAAACAAGCAAAGGGTTGATTTTTTGACTCAACGATTGATTTAGTGCTCTTTGAATCTTTTCAATCAAGAATGATTTACCTATGTTAGTTGTTCCTTGAATGATCATATGAAGCAAAGGCGATGAGGGTGGGACAAGGTGGTGTTGTTCAATTATTCTCAAAGCAATCTCCTATCTAAGAGATAGTTGATGACAAAGGGCTGGCATTGCAAAGGAGCAAAGGGTGTCTTCAATTTTATGCAATTTACTTGTTGAAAAAAAATTCAAAAATGCTATTAAGATTCTCGGGAACATGGTAGTTGTCCCACGTATGGTGCAAGTCAAAGTCCTACCTACCCAAGATCTATAGTTGGTAAAAAAAACATTGTTTGTGGCACCAAGTCGAGAGAGAAACTCCCATTCATATTGATCTATACGTGGAGGAGACTACGCATTATTAGTGTCGCTATCACTACCCTCCCCATCAACAAGGGTGTTATTAAGTCTATTCACATGCCAAGCGACATAGCCAACAACATGAAGTAGCCTCCAATTCTATGTTATGCTTTCTCTTTTAAGCTCTATGTTAGTCTCCACATTTTGAAAAGGTTTGTATAGTAATAATTCTGACCAACAAAATTTTTCATAAGCATCACTTTGTTCCAATGGGATGGTCTTGAAAAAAAGGTAAACAATGATGATTGCATGTTGTGGATGAGCACACCAGGCTAGACCTTTGCGATTTTTGCAATATGTATAGAGTTGTGTAGAATGAATAAGGGATATTTCCTCCATTTCAAGTGGTCTTTGCATGTAGGAATGAATATAAGCACTGGAAAGATCATCACCATTGTCAACTATTTTCAATCGATGGAACATTTTCCTACTAATGTTCAAAGACAAGAAATGCCAACTTGAGATGAAAAGGGGAAAATTTTGAAGCATATGGTGTGTTTCTTGTGCACGAATGTCATGATTAGCAACCAAATTCATCATGAATTTTTGGTATGCAAGCAACGATTTATCTATAGATGAATTTTTATTTGCAAGCCTTTGCGAGATATCAATGTAGCTTTCAGATTTTCTCAGACTTCGATGCATATTTGGAAATGTAGTTTAGGAAAAAAAATTTAGATAATGCTGGTTGGAAATCAAAATTTTCTCACTATATTGCAAGCATCTTAGGCTTGTGGATATTAACACACTCATCATTTCTTGCTGGTTTGTATGTTTTTTTTAATTCACTATCAATTGTCAATGTCAAAGATGGTTGTGTATTCCATGGATCTTTGTAGTGACAATGTAATTGTTGGCCTTTTTTCCTTAGGAAAGTGTATTGAGTGCACTTGTTATGCCTTTGAACCATGTTTAATAACTATTCATAGCCTGCCATTAGATCCATAGAAGAAATTTGTGTAGTATTAAGAAGACATGGGTCATCCAAGGCTGAGTGGAGGATCTTTGATATTATTTGCTTTGGGGAACAAGGGTTCCATGTTGAAACATAGAGATCAAAGAATCTTTCTGCTTGTTGAAGCTCATGTGGGTTGGACCAATCAAGCATGTCCATGTTTGAGGCATCTGGGAGCCACAAGAAACCATGTACATGTGCCAACCCATGATGTTGCCACTCATACCTATACCAGTAGTCCTTTGTGGGGAAAAGTATCTCAATAACCTCTTCATAGAAAATAGTGAATCGCAGGTGCATGTACAAGGCTGTTATGTGTGAGTTTTGCACAATCTTCTTTGTGAAGTTCCTTTGGGAGTATGGTGAATCAAATTGGGTATGAGGCTCAATCACGCTATGCAGATCAAGCCATTTTGTATCTATAGAGCTCAAAGTAAAGAAAAGAATCAGTGTACCAAGTTGGTGGATCATTGCTACAAGCTCTTGTTGGCTCTTGGCCTAATACGAGTGGGTTCCTCACAAGGATGCACCAAAGCGAACAAGTTGGTTTGCTATTTGGGTATTTGTTGTGTCCTAAAGAAATTTTTGCAAAGCAAGAGTTGACTTTGGGATTCTTTCCTCCAATTTTGTTTTCATAAAAATTGATGATAATTGTTGGCTTCGATGTCTCATTATCAAATTATAAATGTAACATCTAAATCTGACATGCCTCCCAAATCTATATCATAATATCTCTTTAAGTGCAAGGCATATTCATGTAAGTGAATCTACATTGTTCTTGATTGTAGTGGCATTGCCATACTAGTGGAGAACAATATTGGAAAAGCCATACTTAATAACCCTTCTTTATTATATTCATTGATAGGGCTAGAATCTATTTCAGGCCAAGGCAAGGTATTTTGAGTAGTGTCTTTAATTTGTAAGGAATCTCTAATTGCCTACAATTCTGTAAGAGTGTTTGGCATCAATTGAATAATGATGACAAGTCTTGAAGGTCAACTTCTTGATCAACAACACTTTCTACAGCTGCCATTGATTCATTTGGGCCATGCATCGATTCTTCCATTATGTGCAAGAGATCAGAAATGTCAATACTTGTAGGAGGCAACAAATTTAAAGCATCACAATCTATTGCAACATCACTTTAGTATGGGTCATTCTCAATTTTATAAATTAATGCAGCCATGACATTATGTTTGTCAATGTAGCAATCATAGTTTGTCCCCTGCATGCCAATTCTTCACACAATGACAACTTCAAGATCATGTAGTTGATGTGGAAACAAAGTTACAATTTTGGTGATGTCTTGTGGGAAGCTTATAGTATGGCCACTATATTTGTATTGGCCTCCTCTAGCATGCATTACTTGTAAAACAAGAGCAACTTTGGCTATAAGCATTTCTTCAACTTGAGTAAGCTTTGCAAGGACAGTTGGTTGTGTCCCTGGATCCAGTTTTTTGTAGGCTATATCTATAGAAACCCTTTTCAGAAGTACAACACATGTAGCCAATGCTAGCATTGGATGTTCAGACTCTCATGCTAGCATAACTCTCATTGCAAATAGAACAAATTTTCACGTCAGACAAAGCATCAATGCACCAACGAAAGGATTGCATTGCTATACTGGAAGGTTCAACAAACATGTTACCTTAGGGTAGGGTTACCAAAGATGTGGTTGGAAAGGCATGCCCAACAAGGGGTTATGACAATGTACAACCAGGTATTGTGGAAGAGGATTCATAGTGATGGGTGTGGTTCAATGGCAAAGGGGTGCAAGTTGAGGGGGAGCAATAGTGAGCAAATGTTACTGGTGAGCTTGCTTGCAATAGCAATGTGCCTAGCTAGGCTTGGGATAGGAAGCCAATTGGGTCTCTAGCACTTCTCCATTGTGACTACTTGGCTCATCGATCTGTGGGTATCCGATCTTTGTGGTGTGCATAATAAAGCTGGTTTCTTTCATGCTTTCCTGCCTTTCTACGATCTACACTTGATGTGGCGTTGAGACCTGAGGAAGGCTATGATTCCTACAACAATAATATTAACAACAGTAAAATGGTTGTAAACACCAAGTTAAAGGACAATGGAATAGCTATAACAGTTAACCTAATTGAATATGCAACAAAGTAGCCAAAGGCACAATAGCGCCAATATGTATACATAATTGTATGTATTCATATGCATTGTATTTAAAAGTGCTTTCAAACTCCAAATAAAAAAACAAGAACGCAAGAAATCAATCTCATTGGGCCAGTGGCTAATTCAAAACGAAATGTATCGATTGCATTACTAAATTTGCATATGGACAAGAATTAATGGTAACACCATGCATTGAAAAGACTTCTTTCCAGAAGAGTATTATTAGTGTTAAACCATGTCACATATACTAGTAATTTGTGAAGTATAATATGATACATAGTTTGATACTTAAATACTCTTCTGAAAAAGAAGTCTCTTCAATGGTATTGGGTCAAGTATCTCCACAAATTTCTGCCATGCAATCAAACATGAAATGAATGTTCCTCATTATTGCAAATATGGCACCTTCCATTCTAATGATTACTTTAAAAACCTACAAGTAATAATAACCAAGGCATGAATATTGATATTATGCATTACATGAATATATGCAAATTTTCTTCTTGTAGATGCACAATGATGGTGCAAGGGAGGGAAAATTTACAAAATAAAAAATCAGCATGTAGACAAGAAATTTTTTGCTATAGTCACTTATTGAAAATAATCAAGATAAACATACATGGAAACATGTGTACAAATGTATATATGCATATGCAATATGTGTTCAATGCAAAGTGTCATGAATGGAAAGTACTATGCACTATTAAGGAAGATTGTAGTGTTGATGTTGCTTATCATTGTGAATTGTACCTTCCTTCATGACAATCTCCATCCAAAATTAGTTCGGTTTTTTCATTGGAAATGAATATATATACATATAAATATACATATACATATAGTAGAACGAAGACAAAAATTTCCAATAATTTATGGGTTTTGCTACTTGGACATAAAAGAGGATGTCTACACCAGCTAAGAAAGAAAAAATGAAATTAATCAACAATAAGGTAATGCAAAATGAAATAGACCAAAGAAATACTCACTCTCCACTATATAGTTATTACTAAGACATCACAATCAACAATATACATTGGATGCATATCTAGCGATTTGCTAGCTGTCAAATATAAAACATTGTAGAAAAGTAAAAAAAAATGAAAATTACAAACCTGTACATTCACAAATACTTTTTGCAGTAGTGATCCATCAACAACAACCAAAGCATGTGCATATGTAAATGTATTTAGAAATGTAGCTATACATATGAAATTTTTTTAATGGAGAGTGAAATGAATGGAAAGTACAATGTACACTTTAAAGAAGAGTGTAACATCACTGCTCCCATGGTTGTGCATCGTACCTTTATTCCTTCCAATGACCATCCATAAAAGCTTCATGTTTTCCATTGCATATGCAAATAGACATAGACATATACATATAAAAATATTACAATGAACACAAGACATGCTTGCAAACACCAAATCAAAAGAAAAGAAGATGTATTGTCCACCCTACCATATTGGGATTACAATCTTATCAGTGAACATTTATATATACAAAGAGATATACATATGAAATGGAAAAAAAAAAAAAGGCCTGCTCTCTACCCTAGCATATTGGGTCATGAAGCCCCATGGGCTCTCACCAAACCCCTAAGAAAGAATATAGATTGTCCATCACTTTTATCAACGGTGGAAGCAATCCTCCAGATCACACATACCATACATCCTATGATTGCAAAAATTCTGTTTGTGAGCCTTTAAGAAATAATGAGCAACAAATAGAAAATTTGAAATGAAAAACAACAAAAGAAGGCCTACTCTCCATCCTACCATATTGGGTCATGAAGCCCCATGGGCTCTCACCAAACCCCCAAGCAAGAACATATATTTTCCATTAGTTCTATCTATGGTGGAAGCAATCTCTCTCATCACACAAGAAACAACTCCTTTTGTGAGATTCTAACAAATAAGAACCTAAAAGGCACACTTAAAAACTATGCCAACAAATACAATCCAATTTCATTGATTGGATGCATATAGAGGGACTTTCTATTTGGAAATATACATACTAAAGAAGTATATGTAGAAATGTACATGCATGGCATTACATGTAGACAAAATAGATATATAGATTATTGAGAACTTATAGATATAGACACACAATGTTACATCTGTTGGAAAGGGCAGATGGACTTCAACCTTCAAAGAAGCTCACAATATTGGCTCATAGTTGTCGAAGGAGCTAAAGTTAGAGAAGAACACCAAAAAATTCCTTATTGAAATTGCATTGAAATTTGCAAGTGCTTTCGCTATCTTTGCTCATTTTTTTGAATAGCAGACATTGTCATAACCATTATCACTACACAAACATCATATAATAGTAAATTTTGATGTGAAGAGGACGAGCTTCTGTGAAGGTTGAAGTCCAATCGCTTACTGTGAAGTTTTTTTTGAAGATAGCATCAACATATTTTTTGTTTTTTGCATAGGGCAATGACTCCAAGAAGAATAGAAAAGTGTTGGCAATGACACTAATAATCAGAGTGATGCACAATGTATGTGCCATATGTACATATATCTATCTATGCAAAGGAAACATAGACACATGCATACGGGAAGAAATATTTTGAATATTATTTCACTTGTGGTTTGCAGGTTGCTACAACCTATATTTCTTGATCTCTGAACTAACATTGTTGATTATTCCCAATTTTGATATGTTGTTGTTGAGAGAAGAATATACATTTTTTTGGAAGAAAAAATATTTTTTAATCTATGGTCAATGTCTTATGCCTATCATTTTGCAAGAATATGTTACTGTGATTGTTTTTCTTTAAAGGTTCTGTCCACCTGGCTTTGTGCTGAAACAAATATTGTTTGATTTATGGCATCCATTATGTGGCTATGCCTGCAATGTAGCAAAATAGTTAATGTTATATAGGTTACATCTCATTGCATTAGGTATTGTTGATTACTGTTCTTTGTAATGGAAGAAAATAGTCAATCCTATACACTTTCTATTAGCTTCCATTGGGAATTGTTGACTATAGTTATGTTGCTTAAGCTGTATTGTTTCATTTTGGAGAAGGTGTTGTTTGGAAGGCTGTATTATTTCAATTTTAGAGCAGGTTGTGTTGAGAAAGGAGTTTTTTTGTATGGGTTTGATACTGTCAATTTTTGATGAGTTTCTCTTTAATGTTTGCATTTTTGTGGGTATGTTTGCAACAGAATAAAATTGTTGAGGTTATCCAGTTTTTGTCAATTGTTATTGTATAGGTTGAGCTATATTGTGGCTTTCTTCATCTGGGCCATTGTTGAAATCAATACTATTTGATTTATGGCTTTCATTTTCTGGTTATGGTTGTAACAAAATAAAATAATTAAAGTTGTTGATTCTATACACATGCATATGTACACATATATACATACAAAAATCTTGATATATACACACATATACATATATATAGATACATATATATATATATACACATACATATATGTACACATTTATATATATATACATATATACACACACACACATATATATACCTATATACATACATACATACATATATATATATACATAGATACATATATATACACTTAAATATATACATAGAAACATATATATATATATATATATATATATATATATATATAGATACACACACACACACACACACACACACACACACACACACATATACATTAGTTGAATTTCCCTCGAGACATTGTATGCAAAAGGCTATATTGTTTGTTATAAAAAATATTATTTCATTAATTCTTGGCATTTTTTGGCTATTCTAATTTTCAAAAGGTGTTGTTGAGAAAATACTATATTGTGTGTGAAAATGACTATTATTTGGTTTAAGGTTCACACTTTGTGTGCATGGTTTTGCATGGGTTCCTAGCTGTCATTTTTTGTGTTTTGCAGCTTTCTCCATTTGGCGTGGTGTCCCAACTAAAAAAAAACTACTTTCTCAATATATTCATTTGTGAAAAAAGCTTATCCATAATTGATTCTCAACACAAACCCATCACAAATAGAACCAATATAACCCTCACAAGAGCACCCTGTTGAAAATTAGCAATGATAAATGCATCAAAAAATATGCTCATTTCTGAACAAAACCTTTTAGCAAATTGAAACAATGCATCCCTATCAATAGTACTTTCTCAAAAACAATACAATATAGAAAGCAAATTGACATAAATTTTGAAAGCCGATGAACACACTTGCACCTTCACACAAGCTTTCCCTCTTCACTCACAACCACCTTGAAGAACAAAGTAAACCCAGACAATGACACCCAACAATGCACTTTCAAAAATTACACAGTTGTTCACTTTGTTATCCGATGAATTTTAAGAGAGATGATACTGGCACCATAGCTAGTACAAGGAAACCATACAACAATTAATACTGATGCCTTTTTGCTGGCCTCCTCTATTGTTGTGCCAAACATTTTTTTTTTAAGAAAAGACAATCCGCTAGATTCTCAATGGTGTTGGGGGCCTAAACATTGGGAAGGATGACGAAAATTCCAACCAAAGTTCACCAAAATGGGAGGACAACCTACCAAATTTTCCCCACCACCAAAGGGATAGAAAAAAAGATAGACACACAAGAATTCTAACTAGAGTTCACATAATTAGCCAATAAAATTTCAACATATTATCTCATTTATGATTTCCATATGGCAGCATAGACAAACCACATCATCTACACTTGTTAATATATCTACTTGTGGAAAAAATTGTATGTATGTTTACATTTACGTGTGCATATAGATAAATATACATGCATGCAATTGAAATATCCCTTGGTATAGAAGTTTTTGCTATAGATATGTGTAACTATATGTATGTGCATTGGATATCTGTACGTTATGCATGAATCATAGAATATCTTAATAGAGTTCTATGTACATATATATGTGTATCATGTATTTTTGTATGTAAGTATCTATGTATGGGTATCCATCTAATACTTTCCAAGTGTTTTTTGATACTAATTTTCAATCTATAATGATAGTGTCATACTGGATATGGATGTCATATGGTACTTGGCTATAATGTTTATTATGCATGCCATGTAGCTCAATCCACAAACCACTGCTGAACAATGCTTTATTAAGAATACCCTAAACTACTCTTGTAGTTTGGTGAGTTTTAAATGCAAATAATTATTGCAACCATCTCCAATGTATGCAACACATAGAGGAAAACTCTGTGCCATTTTTTCATTTACCGTGTGCAACCTGTGGTACACTAATCTGGGTAGCGGGTGGTAGGTGCATTATAACTTTGGCCAACATATTTTGTCAGCCTCCTATTTTTTTTCCTTCCAATGGCTATGCAGAAGGTGGCAGAGGTAGTTATTGGCTACCTTTGGAATATGGTGGGACATTTCCTACTACATGGGTAGAGGAGGCTAGTTAAATTAAAAGTTGGTTCATATTAAAATTAATTATTCTATGCAGTACGTGCAGTGGGAATGGTTCTAACAAAACCTACCATTTATCGCCTCACAGAACAAAACAAATGACTGGGAAAATATCCATAAGGAATTGTTTGGTATCATTTTGTTTCTATACACACTATCAAGGCCATGAGAAAGCATGACATGCTTCTCGTAGAGTGCAAGCTCAATCAACCTTTGTACATCCCTTGCAAAGCTGGGTAGAGGTTATTTTGTGGTTTTTGCATGGGGCAATGGTTACAAAGAAAAAGAAAAGTGTCACTTGTGATAACACACCCCTTTCTCAAGAAAACCTTAGCATTCCCAACAACACCTTCTTGGAAATCAATAGTAGAAAATCCATACAAAAATATACATACACACACACACACATACATATACTAGGAAATTTTTAGCAAGGAATTATTTGGTGTCATTCTATTGCTATACCTGATATGGGAGCCATGAGCAATGAGGCTAAGATTCTATGAGGATTTAAGCTAGATTAAGCTTTGTGTAGCTTCTACAAAGGTGGTTGTAGGTTATTTTGTCTTTTTTGAATGGAGAGATGGTTGCAAATGAAAAATCAAAGTGTCACCTCTAATAATATTTTGCCCTTTTTTGTGTAGGAAAATTACTGAGAAAACATGTGTTTGAAGAAAGTGGGAAGAGCTCCATGTTGAAGAAACCCTTGGCGATTTTGCTTGATTTGTGGTTCACACACTGTACTAGGCTATATTGCTTGATTTTCCATAAAGTACTGTATATATATATATATATATACACACACATACATATTTACATAAAAAAATCCACACATATACATACATACATACATACATACATACATACATATATATATGTATATGTATATGTATATACGTATAGATATACTCAAAAATTTTCAGCAAGGCATTGTTTGGTGTCATTCTATTGATATACCTGATATGAGAGCCATGAGCGATGAGGATAAGCTTGTGTGAGGAGGTAAGCTAGATTAAGCTCTGTGCAACTTCTACAAAGGTGGTTGTAGGTTATTTTTATATTTTTTGAATGGAGAGATGGTTGCAAATGCAAAAGAAAAGTGTCACCTCTCATAATATTTTGCTCATTTTTGTGCAGGAAACTTAGCGAGAAAACTTGTGTTTGAAACAAGTGGGAAGAGCTCCATGTAGAAGGAAACCTTGGTGATTTTTCTTGATTTGTGGTTCATGCACTGTGCTCAAGGCTATATTGCTTGATTTTCCATAAAGTACTGTTGATTGTTTCAAATATCTTTTTCCATCTATCATTTTGGTTTTCTCTACATCATTTTGCATGGATTTGATATTGTGATTTTTCTTGGTTTTCATATATATATGTACATATATATATATGTGTGTGTGTGTGTGTTTATATATGTATATATATACATTTGTGTGTATATACGTAGATATATACATACATATGTATATATATATGTGTGTGTGTGTACAACTGTCACCGCTACATGGATATCATAAATGAGTGATGCGAGCATACTTCTATGAAGGTGCAGGTGCGTTAATCGGAAATGGAATTTCTGTTGAGCTGGTTGGAGGGAATCTTGTGCTCTTTGTATGTGTCAATGGTTGCAAAAGGTGAGGGTCGTGACAATTCTTGTATATATATGTATATTTGTGTAAAAATATCTATGTACACCCTTACCAATATTCTTTAATTTGTGGTTCACAATATGTTCCAAAGTATTTTGCTTGATTTGCAAGAAGGTACTGTTGATCGCTTGAAGTCTTGATAAGTTGTTGTTCACAAAATACTATATAGTTTCTAAGCACACAATATTACCTCCTTTTTGAATTGCCATTTTTTTGTATGGTTTTCCATGTATTTGAGGCTATCAATTTTTGTGTGTTTCTGTTTATGGTCTCTGTGTTCGACTATGTTTGTAGAATTGGGGGAAGAATGCATACTGGAGACAGCTGGCAAGTAGAGGTCTGTTTGAACCAAGCAGGAAGAGTTGGATGTCAGTAATACTGTTTGCCACATTGTTTGATTTGTGGTTTGCAGTTTTTGGAACCCTATACTGTCTAATTTGGAATAAGGCACTGTTAATTTCTTCAAATTTTGATAAGCTACACAAACAAGTATATTTTTTGGATGGGCTTGTAATTGCTAACTTTTGACAAGGTGTTGTTGAGAAGGGTATATTGTATGAATTTTTCGATTGGGTTTTGTTGAGGCATGAGTAAATATCAACTCTAGTTTGTTTTTGTGACTCTTTGTGGGTTTCTGTTTATGGCTTCCATTTTGTGGTTATGTTTCAAATCCAATATAATTATCCATGTTATGCAGTGTTTTTTAGTTAATCTTCTATATCTTGGGGTATGTTGTCTCATCATCAAAAAGGTGTTGTTGAGAAGTCTTCCAATTCTCATTAAGGTGATATATTTGTTGGATTTTGTTCTGTGGTTATGGCCACAATGGAATAATATAGTTAATCCTATAGACTTTGTGTTAAATTCCATTGGTCATTCTTGATTATTGTTCTCTTGCTTTAGTTATATGGTTTAATTTTTGAGAAGATATTGTTGAAAAGTCTCTATTGTCTCGATCTTCAATGACGTTCCATTGAGACAACAATATATTTTTGAATGGGTTTGTTACCATCAATTTTCTATGGATTTTTCTTTAAGGTTTATGTTTTTGTGGCAGCGAATTTCCACTAGTTTGTAACATAAACAATATTCGTCAGATACCATGTTCCTTTTCTATCTGTGGTGCATCTTTATTGGTTAATAAAACAAGATAGCCTACCCAAATTCTTCAAAAATATCTATTATTAGTAAGGAAAAGCATGTATTCATGACACATGTTTCATTTTACACATTCAAATTTGCACAAGAACCTTAAAAAAAGAGAAAAATAAAATGGTCTCAACATCTTCTCAAAATTAGAATAGCCAAAAAATTCCAAGAATTAATGAAATAATATTGTTTATAACAAACAACATAGCCTTTTGCATATAATGTCTCAAGGGAAATTCAAATAATGTATATATATGTGTGTGTGTGTGTGTGTGTGTGTGTGTGTGTGTGTGTGTGTGTGTGTGTAACAACTGATATGCAAGATGGGTGGATATCCCCTATTTGTGTGAACTTTGGTTAGAATTTTCATCATCCTTTCCATCTTTTGAACCTTATTGTCCAAGAGGGGTCCGGTTGGAATAGAGTTGGTTGATATCTTTTCATTTCATTTTCAAATGAAAAGCATTTGGCACACCAATAGATAGAGCCAACAAAATTAAACACTAGTTGACATCAGGACTAATTTGCATATGGTTATTGTTTGATTGCTATGGTTTGAGACCAATAAAATAATCAATGTCCTTGTTGAAGAATAGTTGTTGTCTGTCTAGACCCCAATAACGGTTTGTTACAAGAGAAGGTTGTATATCAAAAATCCTTTAGATCATACAAAAATAACCAACAATAGGCCATTGTGAAGGAAATGAACTATTTTATCACTTTACAACCATCCCCATAGGACAAAAAACATAGATCAAATAGGAATCATCATTAACTTATAAAAAGAACAAACATATCAAGCATAAAATATGAATATTGTTTGCATCTAATTCCACACACATATATCTCCACACATACAGATGAATAATGTGTGTCTAATTTCACAAACACACATAGCTATAATACATATAGATGGTCTCTACAATTAATTTCACATACAAACATATTCACAGTGGAGGAAAGAGTAATAAAACACTACAAAAGAGAAACATCCTTTTCTCCATGCATATATCTTTAAGGAATAGACCATACATATACAACAAACACATGGAATAGATGTATTTGGAGTTGCAAAACAAATTCCACATCAATTTATACATCTTGAAAGTTATTTGAATCAACATATATGGACTTTCAAAAAAGCACCAATCTAAAGTTAGCAAAGCAACTAAATAGTCTATTCCATTTACAAAAAAACATTGTTGAATGCATGTCTATAGCCCCAGATTATAACCAAAGATAGAGGATGATAGCCAACAACACCTTGCAAAGTACAATAAGGCCAACAACCTCTTGGCTGGTCAGCAATCCTTCCATATCACAAATTTTCTAGTAGACAAGGAAAAGGTGGCAGGGGTGGATGGCGCAGGCTGGGAAGCTATAAAACAACCATCAACAATGCCTTGTAGAAAACAACATAAGCTATATAGTGGTGCAAGCATGAAAACAAAGCAAAGGACTTCAATGAAACAATCATGATTTCAACAAAGACATAAAGTAATTTTGCAATCCGTTAGCAATCAATAGATGCAACAACTATCAACAAGTCTATAATTACCAATGGACAGTGCATAGGAAATATTGCAACAAAAATAAATCTATATGAAACTCCACTAAAAAGGAAGACACATAAATAGCTAAACATAGGCTACTCCCAAATAGCCAAGAAACAAAGACATGAAAGCCACATAAATATGTCAAATATAAACAAGCCAAACTACACACTAGGAAGGCTGCAAATGCAAGAAAAACATGTTTCTAGTTTGGTCAATGCACATGGGAAACAACCAATATAGGTGGGAAGAACATAGAATAAACAAGGATCAGACTTATAGGATTAGGGTTTGAAAGGTGTCGAGCAACTTGGGGAGATCCAGAGTCCACTGACATTACTGTAATTGCTCTTTGTAAAAGACATAATTGCAATGCCAGTGGTTGGCCACAAGTTCTATTGTGACAAGAATACAACAGCCAAAGATTGAATTAAACCATCAAAAGCTAACAAGGCCCATTCTCAATTTTTTAAATAGAAAACCTTTCTACATTCCAAATTTTTTTGTTAGCACATCTAAAATATAATAAAAAAAAATAATATAAAAAATTGACATATACAGATCTCTCCATAAATAATTTCAAAAATAATCTATATTCCTCCAACACAACTAACCTAGAACATACACTTTCCACTGATGTGATGAATGGTGGCATCAATCTTCCATTTATCAACAAAATAAAACTTATCATTCCAAGAATGACACAACAAAAAGTAACATACCAATCACTATATATCAATATTTTTTGCATCCACTGTGACATACATACATATCTACACATAGAGGAGGAACAAATTTTTGATTCATGTTGTATGTTTTATGGCCATCATTCCAATATGGCATTCTTCATTGTTATACTCTAGCCTAGGCTACATCCTATCATTTTGAACAAGGTGTCATGATAATGCTATATTATTTCAATTTTAGATAAGGTGTTGTTGAGAAGAGATTGTATTGTTTGCACATCTAGGAGGTATGAATTATTGATTCATGCCCTTTGTTTTCTGACCATTGTTCCAATATGGCATTCTTCATTGTTATACTCTAGCCTAGGCTACTTTGTATCCTTTTTACAAGGTGTTGTGACACTACCATATTGTTTCAATTTTAGATAAGGTGTTGTCCAAAAAAGGTTGTATTGTTTGTTAATATCAGTATTGTTGCCAAACTCAAGAATGGCTTGTTGGAATGATAGCCTGTATCTTAAGTGTGACATGGAGGATCTGTTTTACCATTGATCAAAGTGGTGGACAATGCATCTTGTTGCTCAGGGGATTACTTTCAAGTTCTGCTTGCAATGGAGTAAAATGGTTAATCTTATACATATTGTGTTAGATTCCATTAGGCATCATTGAATATGACTACTTTATAAGAATATTTGATGCATCTAATAGAAGACATGTATATTTATCTAGATAATCCAAATGAAATTAGTCAATATGATTGTCAAGAATTCCTTTTGGGTAATAACATTAAAACACTCCTTCAACTAATATGGTAGGAAGGAGATTAGGCCTTCTTTTATTTTCTATATATTGCATTCTACTGTATGCACCAAGTATGGATAAATTATAATTACTTCATTTGTCCCATTGGAACTACAAAGCAAATTATCCATGATAAAATTTATAACTTTTATATTCCTTGATTTACATATTGTCTATGAATTAGATATGATCACTTCTCTATAATTCACACTTTCTATACACAAAAGATGTAGATGGTCTTGCATTTCCAATAAAATTTTTACATAACATATTAGCTATAAGTTTTAGCTTTCTATTGCAGTGGTCGTAGTTGAATAAAATAAATAATGCTTGTGGTTGCTAAACTTGCAAATATTTCAACCTTGGTCAACATTAGTAGTAATACCAAATCAAATACAACAAATCAAGCATCCATATGAGATATTGAATCATGCTTAAACAAACAAAGTGATAAAATACCAAAAAGGCTAGGCATGCTCAAACCTATCCCATAGTGGATTCATGCTATTGTGGAAAATAGCCCTTTCCCAATCCTTTGCTAAGATCCATGATGAAAATGCTATGAAGAATGATATGGAATGCTAAGATGGATTTAAATGACAATGATATGGAGAAAGATCTCAAGATTATGGAGGATTTGAACAATAGAGGAGACCTATATTTATGGCCAAAAGTGATAAAAGAATGCCAAACATGGAGGATGTGAGACTAAAGATCCACCAATGAGAAGAGGCCACTTTTCAACTTGTCATGGGTTGATGCATGAGCACATTTTGGTCAATGTGCCAAAGAGAGGGAGATTTCAAATTTGAAATTGAGAGTTAATGCTAAGTTTGACTTGTGCAAGGGACATGTAAGAGACATGTAAGGCCTCATAAATTCTTTTTTGGGTGTACATGTCCACTTGTTGAATTCAAACTTGAGGTAATATTCCTCAAAGATGTCATGTTGATGGAAAATGTTGATTTCAATAAATCAATAAATTCATTTATTGGTGCAAGTGGGAAAAGCTAGAGGATGTGACATGCATTAGATTAGATTTAATCAGGGTTAGCTTAGACAATGATTAGTTTATTTGACCCACTTAACTTGAATATTTTGATTTATTTAAATAAAAAAGGATGGAAGGTGATTTCATATTTAATTAAATAAAATGATTGATTTATTTAATTAAAAGGATGGTGATGTCAGGATCAAGTTGATTTATTTAATATAAGTTGGTGACTTTAGGAGATTGATAAATAAACTTGATTTATTGGTTGAATGGATGAATATGACCTAATTGAATGCATTATGTCAATTTTGCGTGTCTACATTTTTCCCCTTTTTGAAGCAATGTACTTGCTGCCTTGGTTGAAAGAATAAACTTGCCACGATCAAAATTCAAAAAATTATGATTTTTTAGATGCCCTAGCAGAAAGTGCACTAGTACGTTGCCCCCTCAAGAGATCAAGTGAAAAGATTCAATTTGAGGGTCAATCTCATGATAAAGTGGTTCAAGATGGATGGCTATGGATGATGATGCAAATGAGATAGCTTTAATATGCTTAGAATAATAAATCTATATTATCCTAAACAACTTAAATGATGATATGATGTGATGATGGATGAGATGGATGATGTGATATGTTGTGATTATGACAATGTATGATTTATGCAAATACTTAGACTAACAGATCTATATTATGATGATGAACGTGGATGTGAGATGAAATGCTGAATGTTGATGATTTGTGGATGCAGGATGGATGCACTAGCGATGATGATAAACTACTCATGACGTGATGACAAGAGGATCCAAAAAGTCCATGATCTGACAAGACTTTATTAAAGATAATGATGATGATAGATGGAGGATGATGATGATGGTTCGCTTATCAAGGATTGGGATTTTAAAAGGGCTACTTACCTTATGTTTGATAACACGCATAAGCACGATGCATCAAGGTATACAAAACTAGGATGGCATGGTACTTAGTGTGATGGACTTTGACTCGACAAATAGATAGGAGTATTCTTGTTCACACCTGACACACGAAAACCTTGCTAGGATGCACTTTAGAAGTTTCAAACAATTCAGACCAAAACATGGAAAGGTATAACCAATCAATGCAATAGTCAACAAGTTGTCTAAAACATCCTCTATACATATCTAATAAAGAAAGTATTCACCAAGTTATTTTACAAGAACGTCCAACAAGCACAACAAACAAAAGGATAATGATCGTTGCCCCATTCCTATCTCTCTAAATCCTTCATTTGGATATCATCGAGAGGTCCTTGGAATGAGCGCAATAAGATAAAACAAAAGAAAAGATCAAGTACACAAACAAGTCAATGTTCTTCATATCTCTAGCCAAAGGGATTTGTTTTGATAGGATAAGATCCAAAGGTGATATCCAAAATGATGCCCATTTTCAGAACGATATATCCTAGGACATGCATTGTATAGGATGATGATGGTTTGATAAGTTGATTGATAGGCTATTGATATAAGGTTGAATGACATGTTTGAAAATGATCAAGAGTTTGAATTTTCATTTAAAGATTTGTTGTTTGCTCTTGATTTTCCCAACAAGCTTCTGTTTCTACCGACCATTGTGATTGTTTCTATTTTGTTTTTCCAAAGGATAGGCAGCATTAGTTTATTATGGATGATTGATTATTGTGGGTGTAAGCGAGATGAGATGGATGGATTTTTTCAAATATTTAGATGTTTTTTACATTTTGAAATGTTTTGAGGCTATTTTTTAGTGTTTTTTGATTTTCCAAATGTTTTGATTTTATTTTTGAATGATTTTGCTTTTTCATATGTTCTTGGATTTTGTATTTTTTGAATGTTTTTAGATTTTGATGTGATTTTGGATGTTTTTTATATTTTTCGTGGTTTTGTAATGTTTTTGGATTTTGATGTGATTTTGGATGTTTTTGGATTTTCTGGTGTTTTCTAATGTTTTTGGATTTTATTCAATGTTTTCTAATGTTTTTAGATTTTTGTGTGATTTTGACAATTTGGATATGGACATGTGTGATGATATCAGTTCTCTATTTGGGATTTTGTTGAAAACCAAGCTAAGGTTGATTTATTGAATCGATGGATTGATGATGATGATATGTTCATTGTTGAGGATACACAACAATGCAAGGACTTGATTGATCAGGATTGATGATGATAACATTGTTGAGGATGTAAAACAATACAAGGATTGATTGATTAGGAATTGATGATGATAACATTGTTGAGGATGCACAACAATGCAAGGATACTGTTAAGCAACACAATGATCGAGAAGGATATCCCAAGATTATGGATTGATTGGATTCGATTGATTAGGATCGTTGAAGCTTGGTTTGGAAAGAAAGATGTTTGGATGATTTGATAGTGATTGTTTGGATTGATGTTTGATGAAATATGACAATTGATAAGAAATATCTGCTTGTCAAAATATGCCATGGGCTAGTGCTTTGGACTTTGGATTAGAAATGCTTTGACCAATTTGATTTTACATTTTCCAATGTTTGGATCACCATATAAGGTGAAGGATATAGATCAATATGTAAATATCTGCCCCCAGTGTCTAGCAATGTATGGAATCCAATGGGTGGATGCCTGGATAGGTGCATGGATGGATGAATATGGTAAGCATGCAAAGGATGCTAAGGATTATCTTGTGATAAGATAAGGTGTTTGAACAGAGGAATGCTTCATAGCTCAAATAATGTTGCATAGGATAAGCTCAATGAAAATGGCCCATGTCAAGATGTTTACCATAAGCAAGCATAAAGTGTGCACCAAAATTTCATCAAGATCAAGATAACTAAGATGATGGATGTAGATATATGTGAATGGATTGGATAAATGGTTCATGGATGAATGGATTTATTATGGATAAGATGGATCAACTGCTAGATTTATTATGGATGGGATGAGATGCTTCCACCTGAAATAGTGCACACAGATGTTTGATTCTACTCATGATGCCTATTTTTCAATTTTTCATCATGGTCTTTCCCAAAGCGTCACCATAGTGGTTCTCACTAGAGGACGATTTTCTCTTTATTATTTTCAATCATTTTTTTGACTTTATTGGATTTTCATATTTTTTTTATTTTTTTAATTTTTTTGATAGATTTTAAACTCATGCTAAATCACAAGGTGTTGCTGATGTAGATGCCCCTGTCATAATGTGCCATCGATATTTTGCTCGAAGAGGTTGCTTTGCTAAAATATGTGCACTTGAATACAACTTTTGAGATTCTTGATCTGCTTCATCGATACTGGAGTTAACTTTGTCTATGTGCGCACATCATGATAGAGTGCCTTCTAAATCCTTATGATGAAGGGTTATTGCCAATACATGGTCAATATGAGAATTGGATATCATGTGTGGAGGCGTGGATGGAGTGCGTTTAGGGATAAGAGATGGATTGGTTGATAGTTTGGAACCTTTGACTCTCCAAACTTGGGAGATGAGCAATGATGGGTGGATATGACAGTGTGAAGGGAATTAGGACCAACTGCTTGATAAACTTTGTACATCACTTGAAAAGCTTTGTTTTCCTTTTTTGGTCATCTTTGACTAATAATTTTCCCTTTTTTATTTTTCCCTGTAGTTTCTTTGACTAATGGAGTTCGATAGGGATGATCTTTCTTCGTATTCTTTGGTATCCATGTGTATTGGATTTTTCCATTATGCTTCTCAACTTCTTTTTCTTTGATAATATTCTTTGTACTTTGATTCAAATCTTCCTTTTGATGTTGGTCCCAATTCGTGGATGGGGTGATGGGTGGATGAAGATTCATGATGTGACTAGTTGTAGTATTGGCATCGGTTTCATCATAAGCATTCTTTGTGATCCCTATGTTGATGTTTGCTTGAGACAAAGTTGCCCCTAGTATGGTGGTAGTAGCACCTTCATTCTTTGATTCTATTTTTTTGAGAACTTTCGTTTAGAATGCGTTCTCTGATAATTGACCACTGTAGATGATGTTATTGGAATTTGTTGTTATGCTAACTTCAAAATTTCCTATTCTGTCTGACCTGTTTCCTTGAGTGGATAATGTTGGGTATATTTATTCCTGATTTCCTCTATCTGAATTTGAGATACATCTAATCCTGATGTTGACAAATTTGTTTGATTGTACGAATCAATAACCTACTCTTTTTGTGTAACAATGTCAGGAATAAAGGGATCCTGTTTTGAATGAAGATCATCTACATGTCCATCTATAGAAAGCATCTCATGTGTAGATGGTAGAGTATGTGCCACATGGATATGATCATCTTACATAGATAGGAGAGTGTCCATTAGATTATTGTAGTATCTTGAAGATACAAATTCTTGATCTTGAATGATTTCATAGTTGCTTTCGACATGCTTTGGATCAAGCTCTTGACACGAACTAGTTTTAAAGGATGGATTTCTTATAAAGGGTTCTTGGATGTCATCATAAAACATGGTAAGTGGTTCAATATCCTCATGTGTAGAGTTTAGGCTTCCTTCAGTATCTATAACCACGAGGTCGAAGGGGGTCAACATGTCTTGGAAAGGACCATTGCTAGACTTTGGTGAATGGTGTTGATCATGCTTTTGAATAAATATTTGAGATATGTCCTCTAACTCATTAGGCGATGTAGAGACATTTTTGTCATGATCATTGGTTAATGGATCATGCATTATGTCAATAGGATTAAATAATCCTAATACTCCTTGAAATAGATCACTAAAAAGTGGCTCTTGATGTATGGTGAGTTGATCATCAGATGGGGTGGAAACATCTTCAAGGTTCTCATTGATGGAGAGATCTTGATCATTGTTTTCAACAATTGTGATGGAGGGATTTCCAATGTCTTCAATGATAGTGTCAAACGATCTTGAAATTTCTTGAATTGGATCATTATTGGGTATTGTTGGTGGATTTTGATTATGATTGAAAAGTGACTCTTGACCTATGTTGATTTGATCTTTGGATGGGGTAGAATCATCTTCCATGTGTTCATTGATGGATAGCTCTTGATTATGTGATCGTTGATTTGGATCGATACATGGAGTCATTAATGTTGTGTTGAGATTTTTAACAACATTTGCTTGTTGGGCTTCGTATTGGGCTTTAGCTTGCAGTTGCACTTGAGTCTGGGCTTGTGCTGATTTTTGTGTGTCTAGATATTGTTGGATGGCCTTTTGGTAGGCTTGGTGAGCTTTTAGTGCAATGTTATATTGTATTGCTGTATTTGGTTTTGGTGGTAGTGGTGGTGGATTTTGGATTGTGTTTGATGTAGTGACAAGTGGTTGAAATACTTTTGAAGTGATCATAGTAGTGAGGGGTTGAGATATGATGGGTGTGAGAGTGATGGTTGGAGTGATCGAGGTGATAGGAATGGTCGGAATGACTGAGGTGATAGACCCTTGGGAGACCATATTTTGATTTGTTAGGATTGATGTTGATGGTAGATTCAAAGGTTTTGATGTGATGGATTGATTGGTGTTAGGTGGATTGATT
>VDFB02000013.1:92330558-92346253 GCA_007258455.2 Sequoia sempervirens
TTTAAAGGATGGATTTCTTATAAAGGGTTCTTGGATGTCATCATAAAACATGGTAAGTGGTTCAATATCCTCATGTGTAGAGTTTAGGCTTCCTTCAGTATCTATAACCACGAGGTCGAAGGGGGTCAACATGTCTTGGAAAGGACCATTGCTAGACTTTGGTGAATGGTGTTGATCATGCTTTTGAATAAATATTTGAGATATGTCCTCTAACTCATTAGGCGATGTAGAGACATTTTTGTCATGATCATTGGTTAATGGATCATGCATTATGTCAATAGGATTAAATAATCCTAATACTCCTTGAAATAGATCACTAAAAAGTGGCTCTTGATGTATGGTGAGTTGATCATCAGATGGGGTGGAAACATCTTCAAGGTTCTCATTGATGGAGAGATCTTGATCATTGTTTTCAACAATTGTGATGGAGGGATTTCCAATGTCTTCAATGATAGTGTCAAACGATCTTGAAATTTCTTGAATTGGATCATTATTGGGTATTGTTGGTGGATTTTGATTATGATTGAAAAGTGACTCTTGACCTATGTTGATTTGATCTTTGGATGGGGTAGAATCATCTTCCATGTGTTCATTGATGGATAGCTCTTGATTATGTGATCGTTGATTTGGATCGATACATGGAGTCATTAATGTTGTGTTGAGATTTTTAACAACATTTGCTTGTTGGGCTTCGTATTGGGCTTTAGCTTGCAGTTGCACTTGAGTCTGGGCTTGTGCTGATTTTTGTGTGTCTAGATATTGTTGGATGGCCTTTTGGTAGGCTTGGTGAGCTTTTAGTGCAATGTTATATTGTATTGCTGTATTTGGTTTTGGTGGTAGTGGTGGTGGATTTTGGATTGTGTTTGATGTAGTGACAAGTGGTTGAAATACTTTTGAAGTGATCATAGTAGTGAGGGGTTGAGATATGATGGGTGTGAGAGTGATGGTTGGAGTGATCGAGGTGATAGGAATGGTCGGAATGACTGAGGTGATAGACCCTTGGGAGACCATATTTTGATTTGTTAGGATTGATGTTGATGGTAGATTCAAAGGTTTTGATGTGATGGATTGATTGGTGTTAGGTGGATTGATTTGGATGGAGTGATTGGTGCTAGCTAAAGGGGGAAGCCCTAAACCAAGGAATGATGTTGATATGGGTAATGGTGGTGGAGATGTCTCTTAGCAGAGTGACTCAACTATTTTGATAAGTGTAGCAATTTAATCTCACCAAATTTGATCTTGATTTCAATCTTGAATTCCTTGATATAGTTGATTTGGCTTTTGTTTAAGCAGATTTGGAGTGTGTACTTGTGTTTGATTTTGGACAATGTTCTGATTTGGGATGATGATAGGTTGAAATTGAAGATTGTTGATGTTGGGAATCACATTGCCTTGACTTGGAGTTGTTAACATCTTGTTTTGATTTTGAACAATATTCGCATGATTTGCAAATATTTATCCCAAAGTTTTCCGGATTCATGTTTGGAAAACTTGTACTTGGTACATGCTCATTTGGCATGTAGGACTTTGTGGATGACATTGTTCATTTGAAGGCTCATGCATTGATTGTTTGGTTGGTGGACTTGTAGGTTTGGACTTGCATTTAAATATACCATTGGGAAAGGTGTCCAAGACTTTTATTTGGGCATACTCACATTTGTGCTATTGATATTTGTCAAAGGTAATGATCCCATGTATGGTTTGTATAGTTGTGAGTGTTGATAATCGAGCAGCATTGTAAGGATTTGATAGCTTAGTTGACTTTGATTACTCATGATGTATGGATCAAGTTTATATTCCATGTTCCTCTTGTGTTTTGACCTTGTTGCGAAAGTGAACTGTAATGTGTTTTAGACCAATGATGAGATGAAGGAAGAAAAGAGGAAATGATACGAGTGTTGAATGTTTAGGGACTTTGGATCAATGCTAGACTTAGGGTTTGATTTTGATTGGTTTGATTTAGATAATGAACTTGTAAACCCTAAGATGTTAGATGCTATCTTAGGATGAACTTGATCAAAGGGGTGCTAATTTAAATAGAGGTATGAGAAAGGATGCATTCCCATACTCCTAACTAAACAAGGTGGTTTAGATCTTGACGATTTACCCAAGTCTAGAATGATGTTTCCAAAGCTCTAAAGTTTGTTTGATGGGATGGATTTTGATAGATGTTTGGAATTTGGATGAAGTGTTTGATTTGATCCTAAATGAACCTAGGAAGGACTTTTTTACAAGACCAAGAAAGTGAAGAACATGTCTATCTCTAAAAGTATTTCAAAATCAAAAGACCAATGTTTGTATGAAAACCATATGACCAAAAGATGCCAAGCACATATGTGGGGTCCAATTGATTTAATCTTTTCTAAATGGATTATTTTTACCACAAACACACTCTTGATTAGATTTTGAATCTAGATGTCTAATGTCTCAACTTTCCCCTTATCCCACAAAGTGTATTATGTGGAAACTGAAATTCAAGATACTATTGTTGACCTTATAGAGAAAATTGAGATGAAACCAAAATGTTTAGAAGCCTCTAAGGATACGAATCCCAAGGGAAAACAATAACATGTGAATTTGTTCAAGGATATTTGCTTCTCCTAAGGGGTTTGAGATTTTATGCTCATGTTGAATGTTTGTTTTCAAATGTTTTTTGATAAAAGCATTGTGTTTTCAAACTGACTCACAAGCAATATAACATTCTAGCTCAATTGGTACATTTTTCTTGGTGGGCTTGCCTCATGCCCTTCATAGAAGAGATGATTTTACATGCAACCAAGGAAAGAGTATAAAGGTATATTAAGAATGAAGTCTTAACCTCTATACTTTAACCAAGATCGGACATGGCAAGTAACTTCTTGGAATCTAAGTTCCAATGCACCACTTTGATAAACTTGGTGATTGAGTTATTAGGCCACTACAAACAAGGGTTCTATTTTAGACTTCATATTCATGGAGATTGACCCATACGACGAGAGTCCCCTTTTGGATCCATCTCGTCAGAATCAACCACGTGATATTGGCGTTTACTCCAATACCCACATTTATATCTTGGTTGGAAATACTCTTGGCTTTAGAGTGTAACCAGTTGATTCATTTCCTTGGGAGAGTACTTTTTCCCCAAGGAAGGCCCTCTAAGATAGAAAAAAGTGAATAAATTTATTCATAGTTTGATCAACCCTTGTTTAGAAACAAAGGGAGAACACATGCAATAAATTTATCGACACTCGCACAAGATTTTGTTCAATTTTTAAACCCAAATCGAAGTGTGGAGGCAATATTTTATGCAAATTAATGTCATCAAAAAGAATTTTGGTTCTCAAGATCACCGTGAAGCATGAGAGAAGTGCATACTCCTTTTTAGATGAGATTACTTTGAATAAGATATTATGAAACATGAAAAACACATGGTCATTTTAAGCCTCAAAGTAATGATGAATTCGTTTTAAGCACCAAAAAATAAAATGTGAAGAATTTTTTGTTCAATTTTTTTAAATCCAAAACCAACTTTATTTTGTGTCCTAATGTTCATTTTAAGCCTTTGTAGCGAAAATCAAAACATTCTTTTTAGAGCCCAAAAGTATGTGAGTTGATCTAAAACAGAAAACTAAAGTGTAAAATAGAAGCCTTAAGAATTTAAAAATGCTTTGTTGGTTTCAAGTTCCAATGTTCAATTTTCTTTAACTCAAATTTGCTTGATGTTTTTGAATTCCTTCACCTGCTACATCATCATCTTCCAGAATTCTTGCAAATCAATTATTGAGATATTTAAATCTTGCAAGTCAAATATCGATATATTCATGAATCATTTTTAAAAAAATCACTCAAAAGAACATATGTTAAGAAGTGATCATTCGCTGATTCAATAGTTTGCTAATTCTGTATTTAAAGAAAACATTAATATTAGTGTAGATAAATATCAAGATCTAGTTTAAACAACAATATGATATTGTTCAACAATGGATATAGAAAGCAATTTTAAGATAACACACACTAATGATTTTTTACTAATTTTAAGATTTCTCTCTAAAACATTTCCATGACAGAAAACACCAATGAACTTGCATTCATCACCTTGATAATAGCCCAATCTTCATATACAAAAAAATGTATAATCTGTATGTATCCTTAATGTTGTAGCTTATTAGGTCATCATCCTATTAATAAACATGTATATAGCCTCTTTGCTCACACAATCTTATCAAATGTCAGTAAAACTAGTCAAATACGTAAAAAAACTAACTCTAAGCACAAGGCTGGTGTTCTGTCTTTGTCATGTTGTATTCACTCCCATTGAGTGTCAGCAGAGGTTGTATGAAATTATGAGGACATACTTCCACCTCGAACACTAGAACTTATTGTCGATAATAAGGTTGATGTTACACTTAGTAATAAATGGAACATTTGGAAAATATTGCCACCTACCAATTAAATCAATTTGTATAAACAAAAAAAGTGGTAGGTGATGCATGAGTCAACATAAATAATGCCGCATACACCAGTGGTAGAAAAATTTTAGTTGTAGCATAGGTTATCACCAATTTCAAAATAAAATGGGCGCCAAAATGCATTGGCAATAGTTCAATTTCAAAATAAAGTTAACCGTACAATGCAGTCCCATATTTATCGCCTTCATTAACTTAATTGCATTGATAGGATGGCATATTAGAGAATTAATTTTATATTTAATGATGCCACCTGCTAGGGCATCTCTGGTGAATAACAAATTGGAGGGTTCCAACATAATTACTTCCTATGACTCAACCATAATAGACACCGACGAAGCTCGAGACTTGCACCTGATCGTGATTGCTATTAACAGTGACATTGAATACCACCATTTACATAAAGAGATGTAGACAGGCCACTAGTTAGACATTAACATCCACATATGACAATTGACTAGTTTTAGCGCATGTGAGCTTGCAAAGTTAGTAAGCCTAGAAAGAAAGCTACAGAATGGTTAGAAATATTATTTTTTATGGATCAATAATTTGGCATGTAGATGAGATGATACTATGCTACTGTGTAAGAAGCAAAGAACTGAGAAAAATGAGAAATAAAAATATACACTTGCTTGTGGAAGAAGAAACAAACATCTAGTCAATAATGTCATAGTCTTATTAGTCAAATCATTCTCTTAGAAGCTAACATACCTAGCAATCAATGGATTTGTAGGATGTTGTAGTTATATCTATTGCATATCAATGAACAAAGATCTATAAGGTGATTGAGAACCCTTAAAGTTTCACATGACATTGACCGTCTTGGTGTTTGCGCCTTCTTTAATTTCTTACCCCTTCACCAGCGCTCTCAGCGCCTTAATGTCTCCTAGCATGATAGAACATTTGTGAGGCCTTTTCATGTTCAGATTTGCATAGGTTTGGCTGAAAAGTGAAGTGCTCGAGTTGCACAGGCTGTAGGAAACCCCATGGACTCAAGTTCTGCTAGTAGCTCTTTATTAACCTCTGCAGCCACCATATATGTGCCTTAAGACATGGGAATATATTCTCCAACTATAGCTATAGATGAGCTAGGAGAGGGATCCTTCTTCACCTCTAAATCAATGGGCTTAGCAGGCTCTGTGGTTTTTTCAATGAACTCTGTGTGGCTAGTCCTCTTCGTGTGTAAGTCACTCTTGCTCTTAGAGCGGCAAGGTTTTTCGCAAGCAACGTAGATTAGATTAAGCACAACTTCAGTCAATTCAAAGAAATTGGCATGGCCTGTGAGCTCGATGTGCTCTTGAGCTTCCTTCAAGAAAAATGTGGTGTAGCTGATATAAGATATGCAACAAAATAGATTTTTTGAAAGGCTTTATAAATTTTTAAGCAAATGTAATTGACAGGTGTAAAGTTGCATCACACAAGATTTTGAAAAAAAAATTCAAAATAATGCAAATTGGTAGACTTTAAGTTGTGCCCATAATGCCATTCAGAAATACTTTCAAACTAAATGCCATTAACATGTGTAAAATCAATTTTCACAGCATATGACTCTTGTAGACAAGCTTACAAAATATGGAAGCATAGATAAGGCTAGTGAACTGTTTGACTTTTCTTTTCTTCAACAATCAGTACCCCAAATAGAAAAGTGTGAACAAAATCACCTGTAGAGGCCTTATCATTTCTGGCACTACATATGATGCATGAGATTTGAATGAATTTTCATCAGGATTTAAAAAAAAAAACACAGTGACAACAATCTGTAAGTATGAATAAGTCTAAATTGAAAAAAAAGGTAGAGTGACAACAATGCTGCGAGTTCACCTCAAAATTTTTTTAAAAGAGGCGTATGTGCAGGATCATGATGGGCTAAAAAGCGGTAATATTATGGGTTTTTGTAGGGTATCCATCGACGACTTTTTTTACCCAAAATTGATGAAACAAAAGGGTTTTTAGAGGAGATTCTAGCTTTCCACCAATATAAATTATACTTTAATTTGAATTTAATAAATAATTATTATTCATTTTCTATTAGAATTACGACTAAAGTCCTAATCAATAGGCTGATTGAAAACATCTATAACTTTCAAATGGTATCACATTTTTGAATCCAAAACATGCCACATTTTATGCTTCACATACTATAGGATTAAAAAATAAAAATAAATTTCATGAATTTTTGACCAAGTTAAGGTGGTCGACATACAGTTTTTATATTTTTTAAAAGTTGTAATAAAAATTCATAATTAATTATTTACTTGGAAAAATTTACAAAAAATATGCATCACATCCGGACATGAGTCCTCTACTTATATAGAAAATATTATTAAAAAAAATATTATCATTTTATTATGGTTAGGGTGGTGAATGACACCTACTTTATTTTTTTTTCCCTAAATTTAAGTACTACTGCTATGAAATTACAAATTTTCACCAAATAGATATAATTTATTTTTAAATAAACCTAGTAGTTTAGAAACTACATTCAATTTTCTATAGATTCTATTCTTACATATTTTTAAATAATTAAGATAACTTATTCAAATTTTTATGTCAAGTTGGCTAAAACTGATTTTTCCAATTTTTGCCACTTAAGGGCCTATTTTTTTCCATGATGATCCTGCATATACCCAGAGACTTTTTTTTGTTTCAGATATTAGTTATAATATGACCAATCTTCATGTGAAATAAAATCCATTCCAACTAAGATACAAAATTTGGAAACATTAGCAGCATGTTAGATGGTGAAATTTTCAAACAAGCATGACTCTATGCCCTCCTAGCACCATAATGTGGTTGCTAAACCTGCAAATATTTCAACCTTGGTGAACATTAGTAGTAATACCAAATCAAATACAACAAATCAAGCATCCATATGAGATATTGAATCATGCTTAAACAAACAAAGTGATAAAATACAAAAGAGACTAAGCATGCTCAAACCTATCCCATAGTGGATTGGTGCTATTGTGGAAATAGCCCTTTCCCAATCCTTTGCTAAGATCCATGATGAAAATGCTATGAAGAATGATATGGAATGCTAAGATGGATTCAAATGACAATGATATGGAGAAAGATCTCAAGATTGTGGAGGATTTGAACAATAGAGGAGACCTCTATTTATGGCCAAAAGTGATAAAAGAATTCCAAACATGGAGGATGTGGGAATAAGGATCCACCTATGAGAAGAGGCCACTTGTCAACTTGTTAGTGGTTGATGCATGAGCATATTTTGGTCAATGTGCCAAAGAGAGGGAGATTTCAAATTTGAAATTGAGAGTTAATGCTGAGTTTGACCTATGCAAAGGACATGTAAGATACATGTAAGGCCTCATAAATGCTTTGTTGGGTGCACATGTCCATTTATTTTTGAATTCAAACTTGAGGGAATATTCCTCAAAGATGCCATGTTGATGGAAAATGCTGATTTTAATAAATCAATAAATTCATTTATTGGTGCAAGTGGGAAAAGCTAGAGGATGTGACATGCATTAGATTAGATTTAATCAAGGTTAGCTTAGATGATGATTAGTTTATTTGACCCATTTGACTTGAATATTTTGATTTATTTAAATCAAAAAGGATGGAAGGTGATTTCAGATTTAATTAAATAAAAGGCTCGATTTATTTAATTAAAAGGATGGTGATGTTAGGATCAAGTTGATTTATTTACTATAAGTTAGTGACTTTAAGAGATTGATAAATAAACTTGATTTATTTGCTAAATGGATGAATATGACCTAATCAAATTTATTATGCCAATTTTGCGTGTCTACAATTGTATACAGTTCATTCCATTTTTGCATATTCACCACACTAAACTCCACACTTTTTATTTTTAATTCTTGTAGACCATAACCTAGTCATAATGTGGCAATTGATAAACTAATGTGTTACAAACAACCTTTTAGAATAATGATAATGTGTCATAGAAAAAAATACCCTTTGCTTGACATGAGATAATTCATGATAAATGGACTTAATAAGGCCTTAATTTAGGTGTTGTGAGGCATTCTATGCATCCACACTAAGTTTTAGACCTTTATAAATTAAATAAGATACTTTTAATGAAGTCTTGTGAATGTGTTGTGAAGTGTTGTAAGACATTTCTACATTATTCTAGACTCTATTTAATATAATTCACCTAAAAATCACCCTTTGACACATAAACAAGTCCTATTTTTAAGTGTTGTTAAGTCTTATAATCAAGATTCACACCTTTCTAGGCATTTTCCCCTTATTTATCTATTTCTTATGTCTCATCTGACCCATTTATACACTCATATGCTTTATTTAAGTGTATTTTTTAATATACTCCTGACACACAACATTAAATAGCATTTAATTCTCGATAACTAAGTTTATGTCCTAGGTGGGACCCATTCTCCATGGGTGGTGAATGAGTCTACCTTGGCTGTAAAATTCAAAATATTTCAAATTTCTTTCGAGATTTATTCAAAATTATGCTTCATGTTAGCCTGTGATAATGTATGAATGGGTAATAAGGCACAAGATTTGTATAAATAAGCATATTTCACCTCATTTTAACATCTCCTACACATACAATTCATTATTACATCTTTTATCATCTATTCTCTCAAGCAACTTAGGGTTTCTTCATTAGAAGTCTTCAAGCTAGCATTCTAAAGAATTCAAGGGATGATTCTACATGATTTGCTGTAGACATCAAGATCAATCATAAGTGTAAGGTAAATTATTCCATTTTTTCATGCTTTATTCATTTATCTCATCAATTTGGTTTAATTACCTAAAAGGGGTTTGACCAAGGCAAACCCCCATACCTTAACAATCAACATTTTCTCTTCTTGTGTTGTTTGTTTGCAGATTTAGGTTTATTGGAAGCTTAAGAATAATTGAAGATTTCATTTCTAAGTTTTTAAGTCTTCTCCTCTTCATTCAAGTCAAATCATCAAGGAAAAGTCACTTTCAGACCCGATCCTGACATTTTCTTAAGAAAATACATGTAGAAGGTGGATTTGTAGATTTGAAGCTACAGATACTACATTTGACTTTTTAGATCCCTGAAGGAAGAGTAATTCACCATGCATGGTGAATGAGTTTGATCTATGGGTTTGAAATAGGATTTTTTCAGAATCTAGCTCTTTGTGTTAAGAAACTTGTTTTTAGGAGATTTCATCAGAATAGGGACTAATTCACCATAGGTGGTGAATGTGTCATTTTTGGCTTAAGTGACATCATCAATCAACATTTCAAACATTCCAGATTCAACAAAGTTTCGCCGAGTGCAATCTAATTTCACTCTTTTGTTTTTGTTTTGCATATTTCATTCTTTTAGTTTATGTTTGCATATCATCATGTTTTTTCAAACAAATCATATTTCATTAGTTTTGCATATTTAATCATTCTATTGTTTAGCTTATTTGCATTCATTTCATTCAATTTAGTTTCCATTCCATCATACAGATATTATACATCTTAATTTGAATGAACCCACTAGCATTTTTGGACCTAATCTCTCTGTCCTTTAGGTGAAAAACCCTATAAGAGTTAGTGAGCCCATTGGGTCCAAAAATCGACACTTTATTTTGGTGAACCCGACTTTTTGAATAATTTACATTCTAATTTGGTGTCTTGCATCATAGATCTAGCCTGCATTAGGGTTTTCATAATTGATTTGCATGCCAGGTGTTAACTCTTGCATTCATGAAAAGTGTATTTAGGTTGTATTTCTTGCATCTAAATTCACTTAGATTTATTGTAATTTTGCATTTTTCATTCTAGTATGTGTTTTGACTCTCTGAATTCACAAAAATTAGTCTAAAATTTCTGAATTTTTTGAAAAAGGTTCATATTGGGACTCATTCGCCACCTTGGGTGAATCAGTCCCTTTTGGCATGTAAAACAACATTTTCCAAATCTCAGATATTGGTTTTTTAGCTTCTAATTGGTGCCTTACCTTGTATATAATAGTTTTTTTCATTACTGTAGCATACATTTTGTTCAAATTTGATTAAATTAGCTCATTTTAGACATTGTTTCATTGCATTTAATCATGTTTTCTTTCACAAGATGTGCTCTTGATTTGGTTAAATATGGATTTTATAAGAACACTATCCCCTTTTATGAGTCTACTTTTGACTCCAATAATAGGGAATTTAAGATTCAATCCATTAATGAAATTCTTAATTTTACATTTCCTATTGGTGAAAAAGGTAATGTAGACAATCATAATTATCATACTTGCTCTTTCGATACCTCTCCTATTAGTGAGGAAAATATCTTAGTGCAAAATGTTACAAGTCTTGATTGTCTTGATTGCCCATTTCCTAATTCCCCTTTGGATGATTTTACACCACAAGAGCAAGAAATTGTAATTGTTAGAGTAAAGGTTTTAACTTAATTATGTTAATTAGGTAACCTTTATTCCTCTCTTAAGATTTAACTTGTTTGCATATTGTGACATTTAATAACTATATTAATTATTAAATGCCTACCTATTAGGCTTACTTTTAGGTTTTGGATGATCTCCTTTTAAAAGGATTGATCTCTTTGTATTATTTGAAATTTAGTCAATGCAATCTCTCTTGAAGCTTGTGAAGCACCCTTGCTTTTTTGTCCCTATCTCTTCCTTTCTGTGACAGGTTATTTGCAGGCAGGTGATCTTTGGGGTCTGTGAAGTTGGCTTTCTCAACTTCTACATGGTATCAAAGCTCTAGAACTATTGCTTCCTATTGGTGTTTTGAAGGATTTTTTGGAGCTTCAAGGGTTTGGGGTTTTCCTTTTTTGATCCAAGAGGTGGAATTTTTAGTGCATCTAGGGTCAAATTAGATCTCCCCATTGAATCCAGAGTTGCCAGAATAGTCAAGATTGACCTTTGTTTCATCAAATTTGGCTTTTATTTGTTAGATATGTGAGGGTTTGAAGAAACAGTTTTTTTTCCAGATCCAGGGGTGCTCGATTTTTTGGAGCATTTTGACCCCAAATAGACCTCACCATTGCGTTTGGAGTGGCCAAAAACCTAAAGATCGACTGTAAACCCTCCTATATTCGACGTCAGCTATTTGTGAGGCAAATTTTTTTTATTCGTACGACCTTGTTCGTTGTCTGCAGCAGTTCGAGGTGATTTAAAAAAAAAAAAAAAATCATTTGATTTTTTTCTGCAAATTTTTTAAAAAATCATTCAAAAGTTTTTTTTAGAAAAACTTAAAAAATTTGCAGTTTTTCATTTAAAAAAGTTTTTCTTTTTAAAAAAATAAAATAAAAAATTACCTGGAAGGTACGTACCTACACAGGGTACTATGCAGGTACTAACCTGCGCAGGTCAGTACCTGCGTACCTTCCCATGGTCACCATTTTTTTATGAAAAAATCAATTTTTTTATATATATATATTTTTTAACAAAAAAAAATATAATTTGTAAAGTTTTTTTATTGTTTTTCTTAAAAAAACATTTTTTTTAATAAGTGCAGTTGTGCAAATCTGCCGACAGCCATTTGGATATCAAATTTAGGCCCAAATTTTTGCTGCGATGACCATATGATCGTCAAATTTAATCCAACACTAGTTTTTTTCCCCTTTGGAGCTGCTTTCTTTCAGAGGCCATAACTTGGGCATACGCTATCATTTTTTGGAAAACGAGATATCATCGAAAAGCTAATTTTGTCAAATTTATAGTGGTTTGGGTCTCATTGCTTCATTTTTTTGTTGGTGTATTCTACAACTAGTTGAAGTCAAAGGATCTGTTTTCAGTCCCTAGCTCATAACTTTTGACCAGTTTCTCCATTTTTCATGCTCTTAGCGACATTGGAAAGAGCTCTTCAGTTCCATCCATGAAATTTTTCCAGATTGTTCTTTAGGTATATTTTATTCATGTTTTTGTGTTTTCACATTCTAGTGGATTATTTGGACGTTTTAGCCCTTGGAAACTTTTCGTTTGCGTGGGATGACTTGTTGTTGGCTGTTCTATATGGATTTCCAATTTTTTTGTTCTTTGTGGGTATTATGAGCATTATTTGTAAGTAATCTTCTATGTAAACACATTGAGATAAAGTGTCACATTATTGTACATGTATTTTGGGGATTTTGCACATAAAGTTGTGCCATATTTTGTACTTGCATTGTATTATAAAGTGCCATGGGGGGGTTGTGTAGTGCCTTTGTTTTTTCCATCACACTTTTGTCTGGTGAGTGTCCCTCCATGACAACAGTGGATCCATATGATTCCAGCCTCATGCATGTGTGCTTTGTTTTTCACCACTTTTTCAATTGCAGGTGCTTTCTTGTGCACTTTCAGATGTTTTTTTTCTCCTTCATGCACTATAGGGTGCTACACAGCATTTCAGTGTATCTGTCAGACTCTCCTAGTCAACATTATGGGGAGGTATTATACTGTTTGTTGGGTGCTAGCAAGAAGTTGAGTCCACTTTTTGGGCAAAAAGTGGAAGTGTTTTCCCTGATTTTTAGAATTTATCACATTTGACCTTAAAATTTAAAGCACTTAGAGATGGAATCTTGAAAAATGTCACTAATCATAAAATGTAGTACTCAGAGTCTAGTTTCCAAATATGTAATTTATTTTAAAACCTAGATGATACAAATTGATTTTCAATAGGCGTTTCTAAAAACTACTGTTTAAAAGTCACTTTGTTTTTTACAGTACCATGTACATGTACGGAATCCATATTTTGACTTGAATAATCATATTTTTCTAAATCTTTTTGGGAAAATATTTTTAACTCACTTAAGCACGTTTTCCCTATTTTTTTGTATTTTTTTATTGAATATTTAGTTTTTTGTTAATTTTTTATTGGCCATATTTCATGTTTTGAGAAATCATCATGTACGTCACACATAAGATGACCTAAACTTATCATTTTTTGATGATTTATTTTTTCAAATTGAAAAATTGTCTAAAGTATGTTCACAAGTAAAAAATCCAAAAATTATTTTAATAAAAAAGTTATTAAAATACTAAAAACCACGATAATTCAAGTTTATGGACCTTTTTCATAAAATAAATTAAAAATTAAAAGAAAATTTACATATTTAGAATCTACACAATCTCATTTAAAATGGGTTTTAATTTCATAAAATAATTCTAAAAAAACCCCCATCAACCATATTGACATAGTCAGTTTTTTCTCTCAATATTGACATGACCTTGTACTTGTAGGTCTAAGGCTAAGGGTTGGGTTACCATGCATTTTCTAAGCCTAAATCCAAATGAGAAACATGGATTATGATTTTCAAACCTTTTGGAATGAGTACCCACTTTATAATGGGTACCTATTCTAAAAAATGAATGACTACCATTTTAAAGCTGAAAAATGGCACTTCCACTAGAAGTGGACTCAACTGCTTTCACTTACCCTCATGCTAATGCTTCCTTGGTTTCTTCTTGGAAGGAATATTCCATTCTTAGTTGATCAATTTTCTTCAGACTATTGGTACTTGTGCCATCTATATCTTCATTCTAGGTGTTTGCGTTTGTTTGTGATCTGATTCAAGTAGTGTTGTTGGGGGCACTCATGAATATTGTTGTCTTCTTGATCCTGATCATCCTATCTTCAGAGGAGGTTCTTCAGCACCATAGTAGTCATCTTTTAATAGTTGTTTGCAACTTCTTATGCTTCAGTGATGTTCTTCATGTCTTTTATCTCTTTTTGGAGTAGAGTTTTTCCCATGAGGTTTTCTCTATTTCTCCACTTTATAGAGATTTGGTTGTATTCAAGTACCTGATCAGGCCTAGTTAACTTTGCTTTCTTGCACATGTTTGTAGCTGCACTCTTGCTCATCTTAAGGGGGGGTGTTAGAGTAAAGATTTTAACTTAATTATATTAATTAAGTTACCTTTATTCCTCTCTTAATATTTCACTTTAGTTTGCCTATTGTGACATTTAATAATTATATTAATTATTAAATGTCTACCTATTAGGGTTAATTTTAGGTTTTGAATGATCTTTTAAGGATTGATCTCTTTGTATTATTTGAAATTCAGTCAATGCAATCTCTCTTGAAGGTTGCAGAGCAAGCTTGCTTTTTTGTCTCCATCTCTTCCTTTCTGTGACAGGTTATTTGCATGCAGGTGATCTTCATGGTCTGTGAATTTAGATTTATCAACTTCTACAGTAATTGCATTCCTTAGCATTACCTTAACAAATCCCCAAGTTCATGATAGTTATATTTTTCCCTCTTCTAATACTCGACACAAAGAGGATAGTTTAGTATTAGAAGATATCCATATTACAAATCATGATAACTTTGATCTTCCCTTCCCTAATTTTCCTATCCTTTGGGATGATCTATTTGAAAATCATAGTAGTCTTTCTCTTGATGCCTCCACTTGTGATGAAGCTACTTTACAAATAACATACTTAGATCACATTATTACACGCTCTCCTTGTAGGGTAGATAATATGGAACAATAGAATAACACTTTAATGACAATAGATATCCCTCTAAATGATTTCTCTCCTCCTTATTATCACTATCCCTCCACTAATAATTCCATTATTAGTAATGAAGTTGCTATGCAAGAAAAATCCCTTCCTTGTTACAAGGATGTGGTATTTTCTTCTCCTACCAACTCTTCTCCTAAGGAGAATACTACTGTTCTAGATTGTGACAAACAAATGGTCCTTCTTTGTCGTCTAAGTGAGCTTTCTCATTAATCTCCAAACACTCATAATTTTCCTTTGTTAGATTTTTCCTACTCTTGTCATGAGGAAGATAACATCTCACAAACTCTTGAGTCTTACAGTGAAAGTATGACCTCACCCCCTATGCAAGATATTTCTTTTCCTATTGATCAAGAAAGTATCTTGTCAAGTCTTCTACATTATAACTCAATCACTCTCCCTCCAAGAACTTGAAATAAATGTTATTCCACGAATTCATATTGCGCATATCGTAGAGTTCATAGTCATTCCACTAATGAATGTAATTCTTTGAGAAGAAAATTATAGGATTTTTAGGACTTTGGTATGCTTCCCTATGTGGGGGCATCCACTTACTCTTTATTTTAATACTAGCATACATTCCATCTACTCTTATTGGGCTCACCTTTAGCCTACACTAAGTGCCAAGGGAAAAGGGTTGTTTAACCTGATCCTTGTATGTCACTTGATGTTTCATTCTTTGGATAGCCGTTAAATTTTCATGAATACATAAGAGCAAGCTTGAGATGTGGATGACATGTCTTAAGTTGGTTTGCATATGATATACTATTCTCTCTTCATGACGTAGCTTACTGGAAACATATGACTTGGCATA
>VDFB02000013.1:92346353-92385086 GCA_007258455.2 Sequoia sempervirens
TTTTTCTTGGTGGGCTTGCCTCATGACCTTCATAGAAGAGATGATTTTACATGCAACCAAGGAAAGAGTATAAAGGTATATTAAGAATGAAGTCTTAACCTCTATACTTTAACCAAGATCGGACATGGCAAGTAACTTCTTGGAATCTAAGTTCCAATGCACCACTTTGATAAACTCGGTGATTGAGTTATTAGGCCACTACAAACAAGGGTTCTATTTTAGACTTCATATTCATGGAGATTGACCCATACGACGAGAGTCCCCTTTTGGATCCATCTCGTCAGAATCAACCACGTGATATTGGCGTTTACTCCAATACCCACATTTATATCTTGGTTGGAAATACTCTTGGCTTTAGAGTGTAACCAGTTGATTCATTTCCTTGGGAGAGTACTTTTTCCCCAAGGAAGGCCCTATAAGATAGAAAAAAGTGAATAAATTTATTCATAGTTTGATCAACCCTTGTTTAGAAACAAAGGGAGAACACATGCAATAAATTTATCGACACTCGCACAAGATTTTGTTCAATTTTTAAACCCAAATCGAAGTGTGGAGGCAATATTTTATGCAAATTAATGTCATCAAAAAGAATTTTGGTTCTCAAGATCACCGTGAAGCATGAGAGAAGTGCATACTCCTTTTTAGATGAGATTACTTTGAATAAGATATTATGAAACATGAAAAACACATGGTCATTTTAAGCCTCAAAGTAATGATGAATTCGTTTTAAGCACCAAAAAATAAAATGTGAAGAATTTTTTGTTCAATTTTTTTAAATCCAAAACCAACTTTATTTTGTGTCCTAATGTTCATTTTAAGCCTTTGTAGCGAAAATCAAAACATTCTTTTTAGAGCCCAAAAGTATGTGAGTTGATCTAAAACAGAAAACTAAAGTGTAAAATAGAAGCCTTAAGAATTTAAAAATGCTTTGTTGGTTTCAAGTTCCAATGTTCAATTTTCTTTAACTCAAATTTGCTTGATGTTTTTGAATTCCTTCACCTGCTACATCATCATCTTCCAGAATTCTTGCAAATCAATTATTGAGATATTTAAATCTTGCAAGTCAAATATCGATATATTCATGAATCATTTTTAAAAAAATCACTCAAAAGAACATATGTTAAGAAGTGATCATTCGTTGATTCAATAGTTTGCTAATTCTGTATTTAAAGAAAACATTAATATTAGTGTAGATAAATATCAAGATCTAGTTTAAACAACAATATGATATTGTTCAACATTGGATATAGAAAGCAATTTTAAGATAACACACACTAATGATTTTTTACTAATTTTAAGATTTCTCTCTAAAACATTTCCATGACAGAAAACACCAATGAACTTGCATTCATCACCTTGATAATAGCCCAATCTTCATATACAAAAAAATGTATAATCTGTATGTATCCTTAATGTTGTAGCTTATTAGGTCATCATCCTATTAATAAACATGTATATAGCCTCTTTGCTCACACAATCTTATCAAATGTCAGTAAAACTAGTCAAATACGTAAAAAAACTAACTCTAAGCACAAGGCTGGTGTTCTGTCTTTGTCATGTTGTATTCACTCCCATTGAGTGTCAGCAGAGGTTGTATGAAATTATGAGGACATACTTCCACCTCGAACACTAGAACTTATTGTCGATAATAAGGTTGATGTTACACTTAGTAATAAATGGAACATTTGGAAAATATTGCCACCTACCAATTAAATCAATTTGTATAAACAAAAAAAGTGGTAGGTGATGCATGAGTCAACATAAATAATGCCGCATACACCAGTGGTAGAAAAATTTTAGTTGTAGCATAGGTTATCACCAATTTCAAAATAAAATGGGTGCCAAAATGCATTGGCAATAGTTCAATTTCAAAATAAAGTTAACCATACAATGCAGTCCCATATTTATCGCCTTCATTAACTTAATTGCATTGATAGGATGGCATATTAGAGAATTAATTTTATATTTAATGATGCCACCTGCTAGGGCATCTCTGGTGAATAACAAATTGGAGGGTTCCAACATAATTACTTCCTATGACTCAACCATAATAGACACCGACGAAGCTCGAGACTTGCACCTGATCGTGATTGCTATTAACAGTGACATTGAATACCACCATTTACATAAAGAGATGTAGACATGCCACTAGTTAGACATTAACATCCACATATGACAATTGACTAGTTTTAGCGCATGTGAGCTTGCAAAGTTAGTAAGCCTAGAAAGAAAGCTACAGAATGGTTAGAAATATTATTTTTTATGGATCAATAATTTGGCATGTAGATGAGATGATACTATGCTACTGTGTAAGAAGCAAAGAACTGAGAAAAATGAGAAATAAAAATATACACTTGCTTGTGGAAGAAGAAACAAACATCTAGTCAATAATGTCATAGTCTTATTAGTCAAATCATTCTCTTAGAAGCTAACATACCTAGCAATCAATGGATTTGTAGGATGTTGTAGTTATATCTATTGCATATCAATGAACAAAGATCTATAAGGTGATTGAGAACCCTTAAAGTTTCACATGACATTGACCGTCTTGGTGTTTGCGCCTTCTTTAATTTCTTACCCCTTCACCAGCGCTCTCAGCGCCTTAATGTCTCCTAGCATGATAGAACATTTGTGAGGCCTTTTCATGTTCAGATTTGCATAGGTTTGGCTGAAAAGTGAAGTGCTCGAGTTGCACAGGCTGTAGGAAACCCCATGGACTCAAGTTCTGCTAGTAGCTCTTTATTAACCTCTGCAGCCACCATATATGTGCCTTAAGACATGGGAATATATTCTCCAACTATAGCTATAGATGAGCTAGGAGAGGGATCCTTCTTCACCTCTAAATCAATGGGCTTAGCAGGCTCTGTGGTTTTTTCAATGAACTCTGTGTGGCTAGTCCTCTTCGTGTGTAAGTCACTCTTGCTCTTAGAGCGGCAAGGTTTTTCGCAAGCAACGTAGATTAGATTAAGCACAACTTCAGTCAATTCAAAGAAATTGGCATGGCCTGTGAGCTCGATGTGCTCTTGAGCTTCCTTCAAGAAAAATGTGGTGTAGCTGATATAAGATATGCAACAAAATAGATTTTTTGAAAGGCTTTATAAATTTTTAAGCAAATGTAATTGACAGGTGTAAAGTTGCATCACACAAGATTTTGAAAAAAAAATTCAAAATAATGCAAATTGGTAGACTTTAAGTTGTGCCCATAATGCCATTCAGAAATACTTTCAAACTAAATGCCATTAACATGTGTAAAATCAATTTTCACAGCATATGACTCTTGTAGACAAGCTTACAAAATATGGAAGCATAGATAAGGCTAGTGAACTGTTTGACTTTTCTTTTCTTCAACAATCAGTACCCCAAATAGAAAAGTGTGAACAAAATCACCTGTAGAGGCCTTATCATTTCTGGCACTACATATGATGCATGAGATTTGAATGAATTTTCATCAGGATTTAAAAAAAAAAACACAGTGACAACAATCTGTAAGTATGAATAAGTCTAAATTGAAAAAAAAGGTAGAGTGACAACAATGCTGCGAGTTCACCTCAAAATTTTTTTAAAAGAGGCGTATGTGCAGGATCATGATGGGCTAAAAAGCGGTAATATTATGGGTTTTTGTAGGCAACTTGGACGGACTACCTTTTTACCCAAAAATTGATGAACAAAAAGGGTTTTAGAGAGAGACTCTTAGCTTCCACCAATATAAATTATAATTTTTAATTGAACTCAACAACAATTATTATTCATTTCTACAGGAATTACGACTTCAAAGTCCTAATCAATAAAGTCGATGAAAATGATCTATAACTTTCTTAAACGGTATCACATTTTGAATCCAAACATGCTACATTTTATGCTTCACATACTATAGGATTAAAAATAAAAAAAAATAAATTCTGCATGAATTTTTGACCTCGCTAAGGTGGTCGTGACATACCAGCTTTTATATTTTAAAAGTTACAATAAAAAATTCATAATTAATTATTTACTTGAAAAATTTACAAAAAAAATATGCATCACATCCAGACATGAGTCCCTTCACTTAAGTATAGAAAACATTATTAAAAATATTATCTACTCTTATTAAGTGGTTAGGGTGGTCGCATTGCATACCCACTTCTTATTTTTTCCCCAAATTTAAGCAAGTACTACTACATTGAAATTACAATTTTCACCAAATAGATATAATTTATTTTAAATAAACCTAGTAGTTTAGAAACTACATTCAATTTTCTTCATGACTCATTCTTACATATTTTTAAATAATTAAGATAACTTATTCAAATTCTTTATGTCAAGTTGGCTAAACTGATTTTTCTCTCAATTTTTGCCACTTATGGGCCTATTTTTCCATGATGATCCCCGCATTACACCAGACTTATTTTTGTTTTAGATATTAGTTATAATATGACCAATCTTAGTGTCAAATTAAATCCATTCCAACTCAGATAAAAAATCTGGAAACATTAGTATCATGTTAGATAGTGAAATTTTCAAACAAGCATGAGTGTATGCCCTCCTTCTAGCACCATAATGTGGTTGCTAAACCTGCAAATATTTCAACCTTGGTGAACATTACTAGTAATACCAAATCAAATACAACAAATCAAGCATCCATATGAGGTATTGAATCATGCTTAAACAAACAAAGTGATAAATTACAAAAAAGACTAAGCATGCTCAAACCTATCCCACTGTGGATTGCTGCTATTGTGGAAAATAGCCCTTTCCCAATCCTTTGCTAAGATCCATGATGAAAATTCTATGAAGAATGATATGGAATGCTAAGATGGATTCAAATGACAATGATATGGAGAAAGATCTCAAGATTTTGGAGGATTTGAACAATAGAGGAGACCTCTATTTATTGCCAAAAGTGATAAAAGAATGCCAAACATGGAGGATGTGGGACTAAAGGTCCACCAATGAGAAGAGGCCACTGGTCAACTTGTCAGTGGTTGATGCATGAGCACATTTTGGTCAATGTGCCAAAGAGAGGGAGATTTCAAATTTGAAATTGAGAGTTAATGCTAAGTTTGACTTGTGTAAGGGACATGTAAGAGACATGTAAGGCCTCATAAATGCTTTGTTGGGTGTACATTTCCACTTGTTTTTGAATTCAAATTTGAGGGAATATTCCTCAAAGATGCCACGTTGATGGAAAATGCTGATTTTAATAAATCAATAAATTCATTTATTGGTGCAAGTGGGAAAAGCTAGAGGATGTGACATGCATTAGATTATATTTAATCAAGGTTAGCTTAGATGATGATTAGTTTATTTGAACCATTTGACTTGAATATTTTGATTTATTTAAATCAAAATGGATGGAAGGTGATTTAAGATTTAATTAAATAAAAGGCTTGATTTATTTAATTAAAAGGATGGTGATGTTAGGATCAAGTTGATTTATTTAATATAAGTTGGTGACTTTAGGAGATTGATAAATAAACTTGATTTATTTTTTGAATGGATGAATATGACTTAATTGAATGCATTATGCCAATTTTGCGTGTGTACAATGCTATACAATTCATTCCATTTTTGCATAATCACCACACTAAACTCCACAATTATTTTTAATTCTTGTAGACCATAACCCAGTCATAATGTGGCAATTGATAAACTAATGTGTTACAAACAACCTTTTAGAATAATGATAATGTGTCATAGAAAAAAGGACCCTTTGCTTGACATGAGATAATTCATGATAAATGGACTTAATAAGGCCTTAATTTAGGTGTTGTGAGGCATTCTATGCATCCACACTAAGTTTTAGACCTTTATAAATTAAATAAGATACTTTTAATGAAGTCTTGTGAATGTGTTGTGAAGTGTTGTAAGACATTTCTACATTATTCTAGACTCTATTTTTAATATAATTCAGCTAAAAATCACCCTTTGACACATAAACAAGTCCTATTTTTAAATGTTGTTAAGTCTTATAATCAAGATTTACACCTTTCTAGGCATTTTCCCCTTATTTATCTATTTCTTATGTCTCATATGACCCATTTATACACTCATATGCTTTATTTAAGTGTATTTTTTAATATACTCCTGACACACAACATTAAGTAGCATTTAATTCTTGACACCTAAGTTTATGTCCTAGGTAGGACCCATTCTCCATGGGTGCTGAATGAGTCTACCTTGGCTGTAAAATTCAAAATATTTTAAATTTCTTTCGAGATTTATTCAAAATTATGCTTCATGTCAGCCTATGATAATGTATGAATGGGCACTAAGGCACAAGATTTGTATAAGTAAGCATATTTCACCTCATTTTAACATCTCCTACACATCTACAATTTAATATTACATCTTTTATCATCTATTCTCTCAAGCAACTTAGGGTTTCTTCATTAGAAGTCTTCAAGCTAGCATTCTAAAAATTCAAGGGATGATTCTACATGATTTGCTGCAGACATCCAAGATCAATCATCACTGTTAGGTAAATTATTCAATTTTTTCATGCTTTATTCATTTATCTCATCAATTTGCTTTAATTACCTAAAAGGGGTTTGACTAAGGAAAACCCCCATACCTTAACAATCAACCTTTTCTCTTCTTGTGTTGTTTGTTTGTAGATTTAGGTTTATTGGAAGCTTAAGAATAATTGAAGATTCATTTCTAAGTTTTTAAGTCTTCTCCTCTTCATTCAAGTCAAATCATCAAGGAAAAGTCACTTTCAAACCTGATCCTGACATTTCTTAAGCAAACACCTATAGAAGGTGGATTTGTAGATTTGAAGTTACAGATACTACGTTTGACTTTTTAGATCCTTGAAGGAAGACTGATTCACCATGCATGGTGAATGAGTCCCATGTATGGGTTTGAAATAGGATTTTTTTAGAATCTAGCTCTCTATGTTTAGAAACCTGTTCTCGGGAGATTTCATTAGAACATGGACTAATTCACCATATGTGGCAAATGTGTCTTTTTTGGCTTAAGTGACATCATCAATCAACATTTCAAACATTCCAGATTCAACATAGTTTGGCCGAGTGTACTCTAATTTCACTCTTTTGTTTTTGTTTTGCATATTTCATTCTATTTGTTTCTGTTTGCATATCATCGTGTGTTTTCAAACAAATCATATTTCATTAGTTTTGCATATTTAATCATTCTATTTTTTAGCTTATTTGCATTCATTTCATTCCATTTAGTTTCCATTCCATCATGCACATATTATACATCTTAATTTGAATGAACCCACTAGCATTTTTGGACCTAATCTCTTTGTCCTTTAGGTGAAAAACCTTATAAGAGTTAGCGAGCCCATTGGGTCCAAAAATCGATGGTTTATTTTGGTGAACCCGACTTTTTGAATACTTTTACATTCTAATTTGGTGTCTTTCATCATAGATCTAGCTTGCATTAGGGTTTTCATAATTAATTTGCATGGCAGGTGTTAACTCTTGCATTCATGAAAAGTGTATTTAGGTTGTATTTCTTGAATCTAAATTCACTTAGATTTATTGTAATTTTGAATTTTTCATTCTTGTATGTGTTTTGACTCTCTGGATTCAAAAAAATCAATCTAAAATTTCTATTTTTTTTGAAAAATGTTCATATTGGGACTCATTCGCCACCTTGGGTGAATCAATACCTTCTGGCACGTAAAACAAAATTTTCCAAATCTCAGATATTGGTTTTTTAGCTTCTTATTGGTGCCTTACCCTGTATATAATAGTTGTTTGCATTACTATAGCATACATTTTGTTCAAATTTGATTAAATTAGCTCATTTTAGACATTGTTTCATTGCATTTAATCATGTTTTCTTTCACAAGATGTGCTCTTCATTTGGTTAAATATGGATTTTATACGAACACTATCCCCTTTTTTGAGTCTAATTTTGACTCCAATAATAGGGACTTTAAGATTCAAACCATTAATGAAATTCTTAATTTTACATTTCCTATTGGTGAAAAAGGTAATGTAGACAATCATAATTATCATACTTGCTCTTTCGATACCTCTCCTATTAGTGAGGAAAATATCTTAGTGCAAAATGTTACAAGTCTTGATTGTCTTGATTGCCCATTTCCTAATTCCCCTTTGGATGATTTTACACCACAAGAGCAAGAAATTGTAATTGTTAGAGTAAAGGTTTTAACTTAATTATGTTAATTAGGTAACCTTTATTCCTCTCTTAAGATTTAACTTGTTTGCATATTGTGACATTTAATAACTATATTAATTATTAAATGCCTACCTATTAGGCTTACTTTTAGGTTTTGGATGATCTCCTTTTAAAAGGATTGATCTCTTTGTATTATTTGAAATTTAGTCAATGCAATCTCTCTTGAAGCTTGTGAAGCACCCTTGCTTTTTTGTCCCTATCTCTTCCTTTCTGTGACAGGTTATTTGCAGGCAGGTGATCTTTGGGGTCTGTGAAGTTGGCTTTCTCAACTTCTACATGGTATCAAAGCTCTAGAACTACTGCTTCCTATTGGTGTTTTGAAGGATTTTTTGGAGCTTCAAGGGTTTGGGGTTTTCCTTTTTTGATCCAAGAGGTGGAAATTTTTAGTGCATCTAGGGTCAAATTAGATCTCCCCATTGAATCCAGAGTTGCCAGAATAGTCAAGATTGACCTTTGTTTCATCAAATTTGGCTTTTATTTGTTAGATATGTGAGGGTTTGAAGAAACAGTTTTTTTTCCAGATCCAGGGTGCTCAATTTTTTGGAGCATTTTGAGCCCAAACAGACACCGTGGCGTGAGTGGCTAAAAACCTAAAGATCGACTGTAAACTCGCCTATATTCGGCTTCGGCTATTTGTGAGGCAAATTTTTTTATCCATATGGCTCTGTTTGTTGTCTGCACGCAGTTCGAGGTGATTTTTTGAAAAAAAAAAAAAAATCATTTGATTTTTTTCTGCAAATTTTTTTAAAAAAATCATTCAAAAGTTTTTTAGAAAAACTTAAAAAATTGCAGTTTTTTTTGTTAAAAATAAAATAAAATTGTTTTTAAAAAAATAAAATAAAAAATTACCTGGAAGGTACGTACCTACACAGGTGCATGTACTACCTACACAGACCTGTGCAGGTGTACCTTCCCCCATGGTCACCATTTTTTTATGAAAAAATCAATTTTTTTATATATATATATTTTTTAACAAAAAAAAATATAATTTGTAAAGTTTTTTTATTGTTTTTCTTAAAAAAACAATTTTTTAATAAGTGCAGTTGTGCAAATCTGCCGACAGCCATTTGGATATCAAATTTAGGCCCAAATTTTTGCTGCGATGACCATATGATCGTCAAATTTAATCCAACACTAGTTTTTTTCCCCTTTGGAGCTGCTTTCTTTCAGAGGCCATAACTTGGGCATACGCTATCATTTTTTGGAAAACGAGATATCATCGAAAAGCTAATTTTGTCAAATTTATAGTGGTTTGGGTCTCATTGCTTCATTTTTTTGTTGGTGTATTCTACAACTAGTTGAAGTCAAAGGATCTGTTTTCAGTCCCTAGCTCATAACTTTTGACCAGTTTCTCCATTTTTCATGCTCTTAGCGACATTGGAAAGAGCTCTTCAGTTCCATCCATGAAATTTTTCCAGATTGTTCTTTAGGTATATTTTATTCATGTTTTTGTGTTTTCACATTCTAGTGGATTATTTGGACGTTTTAGCCCTTGGAAACTTTTCGTTTGCGTGGGATGACTTGTTGTTGGCTGTTCTATATGGATTTCCAATTTTTTTGTTCTTTGTGGGTATTATGAGCATTATTTGTAAGTAATCTTCTATGTAAACACATTGAGATAAAGTGTCACATTATTGTACATGTATTTTGGGGATTTTGCACATAAAGTTGTGCCATATTTTGTACTTGCATTGTATTATAAAGTGCCATGGGGGGGTTGTGTAGTGCCTTTGTTTTTTCCATCACACTTTTGTCTGGTGAGTGTCCCTCCATGACAACAGTGGATCCATATGATTCCAGCCTCATGCATGTGTGCTTTGTTTTTCACCACTTTTTCAATTGCAGGTGCTTTCTTGTGCACTTTCAGATGTTTTTTTTCTCCTTCATGCACTATAGGGTGCTACACAGCATTTCAGTGTATCTGTCAGACTCTCCTAGTCAACATTATGGGGAGGTATTATACTGTTCGTGGGTGCTAGCAAGAAGTTGAGTCCACTTTTTGGGCAAAAAGTGGAAGTGTTTTCCCTGATTTTTAGAATTTATCACATTTGACCTTAAAATTTAAAGCACTTAGAGATGGAATCTTGAAAAATGTCACTAATCATAAAATGTAGTACTCAGAGTCTAGTTTCCAAATATGTAATTTATTTTAAAACCCAGATGATACAAATTGATTTTCAATAGGCGTTTCTAAAAACTACTGTTTAAAAGTCACTTTTTTTACAGTACCATGTACATGTACGAAATCCATATTTTGACTTGAATAATCATATTTTTCTAAATCCTTTTGGGAAAATATTTTTAACTCACTTTAAGCACGTTTTCCCCTATTTTTTGTATTTTTTTATTGAATATTTAGTTTTTTGTTAATTTTTTATTGGCCATATTTCATGTTTTGAGAAATCATCATGTACGTCACACATAAGATGACCTAAACTTATCATTTTTTGATGATTTATTTTTTCAAATTGAAAAGAATTGTCTAAAGTATGTTCTCGTAAAAAAAATCCAAAAAATTATTTAATAAAAAAGTTATTAAAATACTAAAAAACCCTGATAATTCAAGTTTATGGACTTTTTTCATTAAAAAAATAAAAAATTAAAAAAATTACATATTTAGAATCTACACAGTCTGATTTAAAATGGGTTTTAATTTCATAAAATAATTCTAAAAAAACCCCTGTCAACCATATTGACAGTCAAATTTTTCTCTCAATATTGACATGACCTTGTACTTGTAGGTCTAAGGCTAAGGGTTGGGTTACCATGCATTTTCTAAGCCTAAATCCAAATGAGAAACATGGATTATGATTTTCAAACCTTTTGGAATGAGTACCCACTTTATAATGGGTACCTATTCTAAAAAATGAATGACTACCATTTTAAAGCTGAAAAATGGCACTTCCACTAGAAGTGGACTCAACTGCTTTCACTTACCCTCATGCTAATGCTTCCTTGGTTTCTTCTTGGAAGGAATATTCCATTCTTAGTTGATCAATTTTCTTCAGACTATTGGTACTTGTGCCATCTATATCTTCATTCTAGGTGTTTGCCTTTGTTTGTGATCTGATTCAAGTAGTGTTGTTGGGGGCACTCATGAATATTGTTGTCTTCTTGATCCTGATCATCCTATCTTCAGAGGAGGTTCTTCAGCACCATAGTAGTCATCTTTTAATAGTTGTTTGCAACTTCTTATGCTTCAGTGATGTTCTTCATGTCTTTTATCTCTTTTTGGAGTAGAGTTTTTCCCATGAGGTTTTCTCTATTTCTCCACTTTATAGAGATTTGGTTGTATTCAAGTACCTGATCAGGCCTAGTTAACTTTGCTTTCTTGCACATGTTTGTAGCTGCACTCTTGCTCATCTTAAGGGGGGGTGTTAGAGTAAAGATTTTTAACTTAATTATATTAATTAAGTTACCTTTATTCCTCTCTTAATATTTCACTTTAGTTTGCCTATTGTGACATTTAATAATTATATTAATTATTAAATGTCTACCTATTAGGGTTAATTTTAGGTTTTGAATGATCTTTTAAGGATTGATCTCTTTGTATTATTTGAAATTCAGTCAATGCAATCTCTCTTGAAGGTTGCAGAGCAAGCTTGCTTTTTTGTCTCCATCTCTTCCTTTCTGTGACAGGTTATTTGCATGCAGGTGATCTTCATGGTCTGTGAATTTAGATTTATCAACTTCTACAGTAATTGCATTCCTTAGCATTACCTTAACAAATCCCCAAGTTCATGATAGTTATATTTTTCCCTCTTCTAATACTCGACACAAAGAGGATAGTTTAGTATTAGAAGATATCCATATTACAAATCATGATAACTTTGATCTTCCCTTCCCTAATTTTCCTATCCTTTGGGATGATCTATTTGAAAATCATAGTAGTCTTTCTCTTGATGCCTCCACTTGTGATGAAGCTACTTTACAAATAACATACTTAGATCACATTATTACACGCTCTCCTTGTAGGGTAGATAATATGGAACAATAGAATAACACTTTAATGACAATAGATATCCCTCTAAATGATTTCTCTCCTCCTTATTATCACTATCCCTCCACTAATAATTCCATTATTAGTAATGAAGTTGCTATGCAAGAAAAATCCCTTCCTTGTTACAAGGATGTGGTATTTTCTTCTCCTACCAACTCTTCTCCTAAGGAGAATACTACTGTTCTAGATTGTGACAAACAAATGGTCCTTCTTTGTCGTCTAAGTGAGCTTTCTCATTAATCTCCAAACACTCATAATTTTCCTTTGTTAGATTTTTCCTACTCTTGTCATGAGGAAGATAACATCTCACAAACTCTTGAGTCTTACAGTGAAAGTATGACCTCACCCCCTATGCAAGATATTTCTTTTCCTATTGATCAAGAAAGTATCTTGTCAAGTCTTCTACATTATAACTCAATCACTCTCCCTCCAAGAACTTGAAATAAATGTTATTCCACGAATTCATATTGCGCATATCGTAGAGTTCATAGTCATTCCACTAATGAATGTAATTCTTTGAGAAGAAAATTATAGGATTTTTAGGACTTTGGTATGCTTCCCTATGTGGGGGCATCCACTTACTCTTTATTTTAATACTAGCATACATTCCATCTACTCTTATTGGGCTCACCTTTAGCCTACACTAAGTGCCAAGGGAAAAGGGTTGTTTAACCTGATCCTTGTATGTCACTTGATGTTTCATTCTTTGGATAGCCGTTAAATTTTCATGAATACATAAGAGCAAGCTTGAGATGTGGATGACATGTCTTAAGTTGGTTTGCATATGATATACTATTCTCTCTTCATGACGTAGCTTACTGGAAACATATGACTTGGCATAGACCTTTTTGAATTAGCTCTCATGTCTTCTTCTTTCTTTTCTACTTTAAAGAAATTTCTCTCAGTAATGGTGCTCACAACTACTTTAAAGTGGGGGCACACATCAGCACTTGCATTTTCATTGCATGATTTTATTTTCTTGCGATTTCATTTCTTGGAGGCATTAGGTACAATGTTGTTCAAGATGAGACCTTACATTTTTCCTCTCTTATAAACAAGATGATATCATTTTCACTTCCCTCTCTTGGATGCATTGGGCTTGATGTTCCTTGAGGTGACACTTTGCATGAATTAAGCTAAATCTCTTTGAGATTTTTTTACATTTTCTATTGTTGCATTTTATTTGGCCACCTTGCATAACACAACTTGCATGCTTGTAGTGTCGTATTGTTTAAAGCTTGACATTTACATTTTCTTTTGTTTTGTGGTTCCTTGTTAAAGTTGTTAGGAGGTATAACTTTGGCATGGTGGAAGCCCAAATCGCAACATGACTTTCCCTATAGCCACCCTTTTTGTTTGTGAGTGCATGCCAACTAGCGTATGCTACTCTTTACTCTTTTCTTTTATGTTTTTGGTCCTTCTCACCTCATGGATGACTTGAAAGTCTGTGGGCCTAGAGTGAGTACATCTTTTCAATTTTATCTCTCTTTTTATCTTACCCTTGTATGATTTTGTATCTTGGGGGATTGGTATACATGTGGATCTCTCTTGAATGTCTACTTTAGTGTGAGTTTGAAGTAGGTTCATCCTCTCACTAAAGTGGGTGCTTAATGTGTCATAGAAAAAAAGGACCCTTTGCTTGACATGAGATAATTCAGGATAAATGGACTTAATAAGGCCTTAATTTAGGTGTTGTGAGGCATTCTATGCATCCACACTAAGTTTTATACCTTTATAAATTAAATTAAATACTTTTAATGAAGTCTTGTGAATGTGTTGTGAAGTGTTGTAAGACATTTCTACATTATTCTAGACTCTATTTAATATAATTCACCTAAAAATCACCCTTTGACACATCAAAAAGTCCTATTTTTAAGTGTTGTTAAGACTTATAATCAAGATTCACACTTTTCTAGAAAATTTCCCCTATTTTTTATGTCTTTCTTATGTCTCATTTGACCCCTTTATACACTCATATGCTTTATTTAAGTGTTTTTTTTAATATACTCCTGACACACAACATTAAATAGAATTTAATTCTCGAAATCTAAGTTTAGGTCCTAGGTGGGACCCATTCACCATGGGAGGCGAATGAGTCCACCTTGGCTCCAAAATTCAAAATATTTTAAATCTCTTTTGGGATATCTATTCAAAATTATGCTTGATGTCAGCCTGTGATGATGTATGAATAGGTACTAAGGCACAAGATTTTTATAAATAAGCATATTTCACCTCATTTTGACATCTCCTACACATCTACAATTCATTATTACATATTTTATGATCTATTCTCTCAAGCAACTTAGGGTTTCTTCATTAGAAGTCTTCAAGCTAGCATTCTAAAGCATTCAAGGGCTGATTCTACATGATTTTCTATAGAAATCTAGATCAATCATCATTGTAAGGTAAATTATTCCATTTTTTCATGCTTTATTCATTTATCTCATCAATTTGGTTTAATTACCTAAAAGGGGTTTGACCAATGCAAACCCCCAGACCTTAACAATAAACATTTTATCTTCTTGTGTTGTTTGTTTGTAGATTTAGGTTTATTGGAAGGTTAAGAATCATTGAAGATTGAATTTCTAAGTTGTTTAAGTCTTCTCATCTTCAGTCAAGTTAAATCATCAAGGAAAAGTCACTTTTAGGCCTGATCCTAACATTTTCTTAAGTGGACACCTGTAGAAGGTGGATTTGCATATTTGAAGCTACAAATTCTACCTTTGACTTTTTAGATCCGTGAAGGAGGACTAATTCACCATGCATGAAGAATGAGTCCCATCTATGGGCTTGAAATAGAATGTTGTCAAAATCTAGCTCTTTGTGCTTAGAATCCTGTTCTCGGGAGATTTCATCAAAATAGGGATAGATTCACCATAGGTGGTGAATGAGTCCTTTCTAGCTTAAGTGGCATCATCAATAAACATTTCAAACATTCCAAATTCATCACAGTTTGGCCAGGTGCACTTTGATTTCACTTTTCTGTTTTTGTTCTGCATATTTCATTCTTTTAGTTTGTGTTTTCATATCATCATGTGTTTTCAAAAAAATCATATTTCATTAGTTTTTCATATTTAATAATTATGTTTTTTAGCTTAGTTTCTATTCCATCATATGAATCTTATACATCTTAATTTGAATGAACCCACTAGCATTTTTGGACCTAGTCTCTCTCTCCTTTAGGTGAAAAACCCTATAAGAGTTAGAGAGCCCATTGGGTCCAAAAATTGATAGTTCAGATAGTGACTACAAAACTAGTAACAATGGTCAAATTGAAAATTAGATCCTAATGTACTCTATATTGATCGTAATAAGCAATATTCATTTCACAAATGGCCACAGTGGTTGGCAATGTATATTCTTTATGTTACATTTTGAACAAGCTATAGTATTTATTTTTTGATAGAAACTTGTTGTAAATGCTAGGGTCTATCAATATTTCCCAATGACCCATCCATGAAACACTACATTTCAAGTAGACATATACACATATACACATACATATATACATCTATATATATACATGTGTATCTTCATATATATATGTATATATATACATATATACATACAAAAATCCACATACACACACATATATACATATAGATATACATATGTATATATAGATACATATATATACACACACACATATTTATATATACATATATATATACAAATACACACACACACACATATATACATATATACATACATATACACATTTGTATACATATATACATATATTTACACACATTTTATGCTTTGCATGTACTAGGGATCGTTTTAATAACAACTTCCCTTTAACACCTCATGGAAGAAAATGAATCTTTGGGAAATTTTCAATAAGGAATTATTTGGTGTTGTTTTGTTGCTATACCTGATATGAGTGCCAAGAGGGATGAGAGTAAGCTTCTATGAGGCTGCAAGCTGGATTAAGCTTTGTGTAGCTTTTGTGAAGGTTGGTGGAGGCTATTTTGTACTTTTTGCAAGGGTGGATGGTTGGAAATGCAAAAGAAAAGTGTTGCCTATGATAATATTTTTCCCTTTTTTGTGTAAGAAAGTTGGCAAGAAGATGGGTTATAAGTTTGGCAAAATTTTCGTTCGCCTCCCATTTTTTTTTTTTCCTTCCAATGGATGTGGGAAGCTAGTGACCACAATTGTTGGCTGCTTTAAGAATAGGGTTGTTCACATCAACATTAATTGTTCTATTCTTTGCATGTAGCACCGATGGTGATAATAACAACAACCATTTAACACCTAACAAAACAAAACAAATGTTTGGGAATTTTTTAACAGGGCATTCTTTCAATTTTTGATAAAATTGTGTCGAGGAATCAATATATTTTAACTTTCATTTCCCACTATGAATCGTTATGATTTCCTTTTTTATTAATTCATCGATATATATATGTGTATATATATATATGTATATATATGTATGTATATATATGCCTATATATATATCATTTCTCCATCTAGGTCACTATTGAATCCAATATTGTTTAATTTCTTGCTTCCATTTTTTGGCTACAGTCATAATAGAATAAAAAATAGTTAGTGCTCTACCTCACGCTATACCATTTCATTTTTGGAATAGTATACAAAAATTAATTTTGTTCATTCAATGTATATTTTAATATATGGCTTTTGTTTTGTGGCTATGGTTAGAACAAAAGAAAAAATAGTTAATTCTATGCCTTAGGCTATATTATTTCATTTTTGGAATAGTATAAAACAATTAATGTTTTTGATTCAATGTTTTGTTACATTAGGTATTATTGATTATTGTTCTCTGCCTTAGGCTATAGCGGGTATATTTTAATATCAATATATATATATATATCTGTGTGTGTACATATATATATATTTATAAATATTTCAATTTCCCATGGGTCTCTCTTTATGGCTTGCATTTAGTTGATATGGTTAGAAAAGGGATATATATACATACATATATATATACATACATATATATATATACACATATCCATATATATACACATATACATATATACATACATACATAGATATACACACATATATATACACATATTTTCGTAGGGTTTTTCTTTTATGTTTGCGCTTTGTGGGTATGTTTGCAACAAAATAAAATTGTAGAGGTTATGGAGTTTTTGTCGATTGTTATTGTATACCTCGGGCTATATTGTGGCTTGCTACATGTGGATGGCTGTTGAAAGTAATGTTTAATTTATGGATTTCATTTTCTAGTTATGGTTGGAACAAAATAAAATAATTAATATTGTTGATTCTATGTTTGGTTACATTAGGTATTATTGATTATTGTTCTATGCCTTAGACTATATAGGGTATATTTAAATATATATATATATATATATATGAAACATTAAAATTGTTAAGGTTATGCAGTTGTGGTCAATTCTTATTGTATAGCTCGGGCCATATTGTGGCTTTCTACATCAGGGTGGCTATTGAAACCGATGTTGTTTGATTTATGACTTTCATTTTCTGGTTATGGTTGGAACATAATAAAATAATTATATATATGTGTGTGTGTACATATTTACATATATCTATTTATATTTGAATGTCCCATGGATCTCTTTTTATTGTTTGTATTTAGTTGATATGGTGGCAAAAGGGAAATATATACATACACACACACGCACACATATATATACATATATACATGTATACATATACATATTTATATATACATATAAATACATATATGTGTTTGTACGGTTTGTGTTTGGTATTTGCGCTTTGTGGCTATGTTTGCAATGGAATAAAATTGTAGAGGTTATGGAGTTTTTGTCGATTGTTATTGTATAGCTCAAGCTATATTGTGGCTTACTATATGTAGGTGGTTGTTGAAAGTAATGTTGTTTCATTTATTCCTTTCATTTTTTGGTTATGGTTGGATCAGAATAAAATAATTAATGTTCTTGATTCTATGTTTGGTTACATGAGGTATTATTGATTGTTGTTCTCTACCTTAGGCTATATAGGGTATATTTTAATATCAATATATATATGTAAGATTAAAATTGTTAAGGTTATGGAGTTTTGGTCGATTCTTCTTGTATAGCTCGGGCTATATTGTGGTTTTTTGCAACTTGGTGGATGGGTTGTAGTTTGCTCAAAATTTTTGTTAGCCCTACCAGTTTAACCTACCAGCTTGAGGTCTCTGTTGCCATGCAAAAGGTGGGGGAGATAAGCATTTGGTGCAACAATAGAGGAGGCCATTGAAATGATGGGGCTATAGAGGAGGCTAGTGAAATGTCACTAGCATTGATTGTTGTATGGTTTATGTGTAGTGGTGATGGTGCAAGTAACATTTGTTTTATAGTGGGTATCTTTTAATATCAATATATATATATATATATATATATATATATATATATATATATATATATATACGTATATATGTGTACATATATACATATATTTATATATATTTCAATTTCCCATGGGTCTCTCTTTATGGATTGCATTTAGTTGATATGGTGGCAAAAGGGATATATATACATATATATACACACACAAATATATATACACATATACATATATACATACACACACACATGCACATTTATATATATATACATATATATGTGTACATATATACATATACTTATATATATTTCAATTTCTGATGTTCTCTCTTTATGGTTTGCATTTAGTTGATATGGTGGGAAAAGGGATACACACACACACACACACACACCCACATATATATAAATTTTTGTAGTGTTTTTGTTTGATGTTTGTGCTTTGTGGGGATGTTTGCACTTTGTGGCTATGTTTGCAATGAAATAAAATTGTAGAGGTTATGGAATTTTTGTTGATTGTTATTATATAGCTTAGGCTATATTGTGTCTTGTTGCATGTGTGTGGTTGTTGAAAGTAATGTTGTTTGGTGAGGGTGCAAGCTAGATTAAGCTTTGTGTAGCTTCTGTGAAGGTGGGTGGAGGTTATTTTGTGCTTTTTGCAAGGGTGGATGGTTGGAAATGCAAAAGAGAAGTGTCGCCTATGATAAATTTTTTCCTATTTTTGTGTAGGAAAGTTGGCAAGAAGATGTGTGTTTGAAGCAAGTGGGAAGAGGTGAATGTGGAAGAAACCCTTGGTGATATTGTTTGATTTGAGGTTGGAGGTTATATTGCTTGATTTTCCATAAGATATTGTTGATTGTTTCAAATACCTTATCTAATTTATGGTTCGCATTTTGTGTGCATGGTTTTGCATGGATTCAAATTGTCATAAGGTACTATTGATTGCTTCTAATTTTTATTAGGGGTTGCTGAGAAAGGACTATATTTTCTATGAAAATGAGTATTGTTTGGTTTAAGGTTCGTGTTTTGTGTTTATGGTTTTGCATGGGTTGTTATCTGCCATTTTTTTGAGTTTTTCGGCTTTCTTCATCTGTATTAGTCTTTAAACCAATATTGTTTGGTTTATAGCTTCTAGTTTGTGGTTATGGTTGCAATGAAATAAAATAGTCAATCGTATCCACTTTGTGTTAGCTTCCATTAGGAATTGTCGATTATAGTTGTGTTGCTTAAGAAATAATTTTTCATTTTGGAGAAGGTGTTGTTGAAAAGGTTGTATTTTTTCAATTTTTGAGGAGGTTGTGTTGAGAAGGGAGTGTTTTTTATATGGGTTTGTTACTATCAATTTTTGTAGGGTTTGTGTTTAATGTTTGCATTTTGTGGGTATGTTTGCAATGACATAAAATTGTAAAGGTTATGGATTTTTTTTTTATTGTTATTGTATAGCTCGAGCTATATTGTGGCTTTTTGCATGTGGGTAGCTATTGAAAGTAATGTTGTTTGATTTATGGCTTTCATTTTCTAGTTATGGTTGGTACAGAATAAAATAATTAATGGTATTGATTCTATGTTTGGGTACATTAGGTATTATTGATTATTGTTCTCTGCCTTAGGCTATATAGCGTATATTTTATTATCAATATATATGTAAGATTAAAATTGTTAAGGTTATGGAGTTTTGGCCAATTCTTATTGTATATCTTGGGCTATATTGTGGCTTTCTACATCTGGGTGGCTATTGAAACCAATGTTGTTTGATTTATGACTTTTGTTATCTCGTTAGGGTTGGAACATAATAAAATAATTAATTTTTTTGATTTTATGTTTGGTTAAATTAGGTATTATTGATTATTGTTCCTTGGCCTAGCTATATTTGTGTCATGTTTACCCAGAATTTTTGTCAACCTCACTGTTTTTCATCTTTTCTGGCACTGGGGTAAACTTGGCAGATGGGTTTTACTTTGGTCAAGATTTTTGTTAGCCCTACTAGTATATATATACATATATACACATATACACACAAAAACACATATATATACATATATATACACATTTATTGCTTGTTACATATACATATATATATATATATATATATATCTTTCTATATATATATATATATAATATATATATATATATCTGAGATATAGAGGCGATTACTTATAATTTTGGTTATAGTACTTTGGCCTCGGTTTTTCTGGCCTTCAATTGTCGTTGGAAAAGATTAGGTAGAGGCAGTTTTTGGCTACTTTCGAGAATGGGGTGATGTTTATGTGCATATGGATAGAGGCTGCAAAAATTAAATGCCTAGTTCACATCAACATTAATTATTATATCGCTGCATGTGACTGGAAATGGATCATAATATATAGCGATAAAATGGAAACCATAAATGAAACAATATAGCCAACACAAATGAAAATTAGACAATCCCTTGTAACAAAAAAACAACATGGGTACCTTAGCATTAACTTTTACTGCATTCAATATGCATACAAAGACAAAAGACTTGAAGGAAACAATATATCAACACTCACCTGGAGATGGCTAAATGTGCAAAACACTAAAAATAATAGTGACAAATACATACAAAACAGACATAAAAGTGTCGAAACCTTGAGTCAAAAAATATTGTTGTGAACAAACTATATACTCTTTTTCCAATAGAACCCTATCAAAAATGCAACAATATACCATAAAACAACACAACTTGTACAACATTAACTATTTCATTGGGTTGCAACTATCATACACAAAAACACGGCTTCCAACAGTGGCTCACATAGAAAACCCACAAAAAGACAGAAAGCTCCCAGTAACAGACCGCCTCAAAACCTTCACCACGAAAACGTGAACCCTAAATGAATCAATATTGGTTTCAAAGGTAACCCAGATGGGGAAATTTACCAAAAACACAGCAGATTAACTATTTTGAAGCCATTCACACAAAATGGAAGCCATAAATGAAACAATATTTCCAACATTCACCCACATGCCAAAACCCACAAAACACAAGAAATCTCGATTTCAAGATTCACCAAGAACACAACGGATTAACTATTTTCCAACCATTCACACAAAACCAAAGCCATAAATGGAACAATATAGCCAACAATCACCGACATGCCAAAACCCACAAAACTATAGTCTTTTCAATAACAATCGACACAATGAAACAATATTGGTTTCAAGAATAACCCAGATAAAAAACCCACAAAAAACACACAAAACACAAGAAACAAACAATATTTCCTTCCAGCAATGGCGACTACATAGAAAGCATAAACTGTACAATTTAGACTAAGCTACAGAGCAACTATCAACAATCCCCTTTCAAAAATAACATAAACTATTTTAGAAATACACGACAAATAGTTTTTTCCAATATGCACCTCTTCTTTCTTCCTTCAATAACACCAGGCTTCCTACTTGCTTTCTCTTCCCTCCTTTCTTTTTCCATGGCCTGCAAAGAACACATGGGAGATTATCACAACCCACTTTTGGAACCATCAGCATGCAAAAAGGCAAAGATAACCTCCAACCAGCTTCACATAAATTCCACGACCATTCAATGCACTTGTACTTCGCCAGAAACATTCCCTCACGCCCCTCACAGTACCTTCAACAACAATATAACCAAGCACCCAACAATCGTTGCTCGATAGCGCACAAACATTACGTTTTGTTTTTGGAACTTTAAAAGCGATTTACTTGCACCATCACCACTACGCTGGAAACCATACAACAATCAATGCTGGTGACATTTGGCTGGCTTCTCTACAACTCGTCATTTCAATGGCCTCCTCTATCATCGCCGCGAAACACTTATCTCCACAACCTTTACATGGAAACAAAGACCTAGGCCGACAACTTAAAGGCGAACAAGGCTGACAAAATTCTGACCAAACTTCGCGTAACCCATGCCAAAATTACCCGGTGCAAGAAAGAAGTCAAAATATGGTGAGGTTGACAAAATTCTGAGCAAAAGGATTGACACAATAGCCTGTCGGTTAAATAAAAACAAAATGAGATTTATTTAGAATTTATTTTTTAAGAATGTATAATTTTAAAATATTTTGGATCATATATTGATTGTTTGCCCAAAATGTGTTATATCTAATTAAAATTATCTAAATTTTTGCCTATTAGATACCTTGTCCAAAGACATATTCATGGAGTCCACGTATGAAATTGTCCTTATGTATAGTCTTTTCTCATGAATTTGATTTAGTTCTTAGACATACTTCTTTTTTGTTTACTTAATTCACACTGCTCTATTTAGCTCCTTTTTCTAGCTAGGGTATTCATAGTATTGAAAGGCATCTTGGTACATTGGCATATTACTAGATCACAAGAACCATTCCCCTAGATCAAACCCTTAAGATTGAAGAACATTGAAGACAACATACATAATGCATATTCCTTCATTCTTTTTAAGCACCAAATTAAAATTTGTTGGGGCTTTATTACTCTAAAGTCTACGTCTATATGATTCGTTAAAGAGATGTGGATCAAGTCAATGTTTGCCGGGTATTTAGTGTTTTGGTTAGTGTATAGTTTTATAAATATTTTGGGGAAATTTACTTTGTGATTTATTATTGGGATGAGGTAAAAAAAATATGATGTGTATGGCACAATTAGAAATAAATAATGTGAGATTTGGTTAGACTTTTATTAAAAATATATATTTTTATGAAGATTTTGGATATGATGATTGCTTGCCTCAAAATATGTCACCATTCAACCTAATAAAGAAATTTGATTTTATGTTTATACTTCATCAAAAGATAAATTCCCAAGCCAATATAAAAATATGACTATAAACTAATTTTTTTTTCATGAGTTTTGTTTAATTCTCAAACATACATCTCTTTTGTATACCTAATCCAAACTACCCTATTTAACTATTTTTTCTATTTTTTTTTATTAATACTTATGTATGGATATCCTAACTATTTTTTCTGGTTAAGAAACCCATAATATTAAAAAGTACATTAATATATTTTCATATTTTAAAGTCAAAACGACCATTCGTCTAGATCAAACCATTACGAATGGACCCAAAAATACAAAAGAAAAAATTAAATAAAAGAATGCATTTTCCACTTCGGTTTTGACCTAGGAATATGGACACTATAGACCTACGTGAGGAGCAGCAAGCTAATGCTAGGTTTTCCCTATTCAGGGGAGTGCAAACCATCCCATTACATTTCCCTACGTGCTCTCCTACTACCGCCATGACATTTCTTAACCCTAGCTGCTGCATAAGGAGAAGAGGATAAGAAAATAAGACCAAAACCTTTTGGTGTTTTAATGTAGGGTTTCAGATGAAATTGTTTAAATATAATAATTATATAAATCTACATGCCTTTATAGTTTGAATTTTCTATTTGAAAGCCCCCTCCTCTTAAATATTTATGGCAATTATTGGTCTACACTACGAATTTCCTCCTCGTTTTGATGATTACGATAAATGTAGGTAACGCTGCCTTTGCTTCCATTGTATAGTGTAAAGACAAACAATAATAATAATAACTTAATCGCTTCCCTTAAGATAAAACTACCTATAGATATTAAAGGGCTAGTATGCAATCACATACCTAATATTTATAATTATGAATAGCTTGTAAGGGTCGGTGTGAGGATGATATGGTGGTTTAAATGAATTCGTATTAAGGTTAGATTGTTAAGATGTTGACTTAGATGCAACATCAAATTTATATTTGTCTTGGTTAGCCTAAATTGTAAGAGTCAATTAGTGCTTCAAACATTTTTTTATTAGACCATGACATAACCATAATTGTTGGACTAATATTATCTTTCTAAGTAAAGAAAAGGAGTTGGCCTAGAAAAAGGGTCCATTATTTTTTGTATTAGAGAAACACATCTTGTAAATGTATCTTATTATCGGCTTAGTTTCAAATTTTTAGGATTTTTTTATTAATCTAAAATATAGAAGTAAAGTTAAGTTTTGATATTTAAATTTAGTTTCTTGGAAAATTAGAGTAAATTTAATTTAAATAATCATTTGGTTGGAATTTCAACAATCAATCATAAATACATATGTATAGATATCATTTCACATATACAAGTTAAAGCCACATTATCATGGTCAAAATAAATTGGCATTAGGTCAGCCACAATAACTTATAGGATAATTATTTCTACCATATGTATCAACTTGGAGAAATGCAAAAGACATTTTTTAAAATGGTAATTTCTATGTGTAAACTAGTTCTTTGAACTATAGGTTCCCCTAGCAGGCTAAGTGTTTTGGCTAAGTTCTTAATTGGTTCAAATCGAAGTTGTCATCTTCTCTAAGTGGTAGATCTAATATATTACTAGGGTTTAATATTGTTTGTTGAAATGCAACTAACATGCATGTTATTTTTTTGAAATGGAAATTTCTATGTGTGAACTAGTCATCTGAAATATACATTCCCCTATCGAGCCAAGTGTTTCAACTATGTTCCTAATTCGGTCAAATGGGAGTTTTCAACTTCCCTAAGGGGTAGATCTAATCCATGGTCAGGGGGTAATATCCTTACTTGAAATTATTTTATTTATTATAAAATCAAGTTAGGTAAATTGGGTGAAATTTTTGTGTAGTTAATTTAATGTTGGAATGTCAATTCCTCTAAAACCTAAATTATTAATTTTCATATGAAAGTTAGAGTCTCTATGTATAGATATAAAATGAGGACAAGGAGGGACTTGGATTGTTTTATTTGGCTAGTTCTTTTGTACAAGGTGAAACAATGGAAATGTGGTGGTCAACCTTTTAGGAGATGGAACACTGGGGTTAGGGCCTATTTCACTCAAGTTTCACTCAAGGAAACCCTAGAGATTTCAATCCAAAGATAGAATGAGAGAGAGAGATCATCAATAGGGTGTCATAGGGTATGTTTAGATACTAAAAAGGGGTTCACCACCAAGCTAGGGCTTGGAAAGACCACTAACATGCAAGATCTAATGACGAAACCTAATGCATTGTAAAACTCAAATGAATGACCTAGAAATGAATATAAATCCAAATAGTAAATTGAGAAATTAGAGAGGTGCACATATAATAGATCAAAACAAGGTTTTGAACGCTTAAAATATTGACTTTAATACATACTAGGACTCATACGCCAAGCTGGGCGATTTAGTCATAGATTAGGGTTTCTAGGTAGGAACAAAAATCTGACAATGATCAATCTAGAACTCCTGAAATCTAGAAAGTCACTATACTAGGACTAATACAACAGAAGTGGCATGTCATTCCTACTCAACTTTTTAAGAGGTTCAAGGTTTGAATCTAATCTTCTATCTCTGCTCTTCCAATCTTGCTCTTCAACATGTCTTCAAAATATATGTGCAAATCACATGCTAAAGAGAGGGAAAATGTTTTTGTGCTAGTAGGAAGGGGTTTGGCTTGGTGAAACCCCATTTTGATAATCAAACCTTTACATGAAATGAAATAGGAGGGAGGAATGATGAATGAACAAATATGTAATGTTACAACTCACCAAACCCTTGAACAAGATGTTGCAAACATGTATGAAATGGCTAGCATGAATGTGGATCTTGAATTTTCCTTGAATGTTGTATATCTTGAATTGAATGCTTGTTTGAATCATGAAACCCTACATCACAAATGTTAGCTCAAAAGAAAATATGATGCATGATGACTTTGACATGATGCTTGATACTTGAATAATGCTCTAAAACACTTGATAATCAAATCTTGAAGGATCTTGAATGCTCTTGTAAACACTTGTATTCTCTTGTGAACTCAAATTTACTATAAGGAATGCTCTCATGAAATTCTTAGTTTAATTGATTTCTTTCTAGGTGGAAAATGAGTGAAATAACCTTGTATTTATAAATTTTTATGCCAAATTTCCTAAAATTACATCACTATGAAACAACATCATATCTAGGAGAATAAAATCCCTCCAAGAATTTGAATTTAATTTAGGTCTAAGCTAAGTGGGACTCATATGCTAGTTGTGGTGTATGAGTTCCATTAGGCTAAGCTTGGGACACATTTTTCAAGAAAGACTTAGATTTATGTGAAATCTAGATTAGGGCCCTGACATTTAGGTGGGACCCATATGCCCAAGGTGGTGTATGAGTCCTAGATCACTAAATCTTAGCCATACAATCCAAAACACATGAAATATGATTGGATGTTTCTAAATATCAGGATTAATCTTGGAAAGATTCATTAATTAAGGAATATGGATGCAAAATAAGGTCAATTACAGCATAAAGAAGCCCAATTAATTAAAAAAACCTAGATTAGTGTGGAAGTGTAAAGGTACACTTTACAACACCCTAAATAAGGTACAACTAGGTATATTTAGTTTACAAGGGGGCAAGACCTAATGCGAATGTGTTAAACACATTACAACACTAAATCAAGGCAACATTAAGCTTAATTTAATAGGGAGGCCCAAACAAGTGCAAAAATGTAGAGGGATACATTTTTCATTACTACAATTTAAGGTGACAGTCAAGTGTAAAGGCGAGGAACTAATTTCTAAAGTAATCATGTTTAATGAAAGTAAATGTGATGGATTAGATATCTTCAAGATTTGAGTCTTGTATTTGGAATTTGACCTCTTTTTCCTAATGTAGATATCCTTAAGGGAAGGATTCTTTAATTTTTTGTACCTTGAGATGTTATGTAGACCCTTAATCCCACTAGGAAAACTCTTAATAAAGACTAGTAAAATAGACTATGTACACCTAATATCAGTTCTTCCTTCCTCATTCCCAAGGTGGTGTGTTTATTGTGAAGTTGCACATGCAATACTAGAAAGTACAATCACTAGCAATTTAAGTGAAACACAATATCTTGTGAATTTTTAGCTTTTGAAAAAATGATTTTCATTTAGTGGGTATGTCCACACATGTAAAATATGAGCACTATAATTTGGTATTATAGACATAGGTTGCAATACTAGAGACTTTCATAATCATTTGATTCTTAATTATGTGAGTATTGATAACCTACTAGATACCTTGTCATATTTAGAATAACTTATGAAATGAACAAAAGTAAATAAATTTGTCTAAATTTAACCTCTAATAAACTAGTTTGAAAATGCATTAGGAGGATGAAGACTGACCATATTAAAATGTTTATGTGGGGTTTTTAATCACAAGATTAATATGACATGAAATTGAAACCTTATGCAAATAAATAAAGAAAAAAATTATAACAATATGATAAAGATAACACAATGACTTGGCTAAATTGAATTATAACATGTTTAAAGAATGTTAGCTATTATGGAGAACCTTCTTATCCTTTTCTAATCCTAAACCTCATAAAGTGTTGAAAATTTCAACATGAAATGAAACCAACTTGTAAGAATCATGCTCAAGGATATTCATAAACACAAAAATTGGATTGAAGTAATACTAAAAATTCAGAAAAAAACTCTCTGCAACTTGGTAGTGTCTTTAGTGAGAGTTTAGTCAGCGTGGTGGTGGGGGAGCCTTGGCCTTCCCCATGAAGGTATTGTCCTCCATACCCCGCGGTCTTTGTCAACATTTAGTGCCTTCTGATTTCTTTTGCCTTGTATTTTCTCCAGTTACATGTATTTTTCGAGGCCTAGTTTCCTTATTTTCTCTAGCCTAAAAACCCATTCATTCGTGTGAACTGCCATGGAGGGGGCATGAACCCTCTAATCTCCGTGGGCAATTCTTGAAGGACGAGGGGGAAATTAATGAGATTAATCACCGTAAATACTTTCATGATGCCCTTGGTTTTGAAACATCGGTTTTCCGTAAAATGCTAAATTTGTTTCTGAGTTAGTTGGAGCGGAAGGTGAAGCTCTCGACAATGGTGGACCGCAAGGTATGTGCTCTCCAGACACTACTATAGTTTTTCCCAATAATAACATACCTGATACAATACACAGTGAGAGGGGTAGGCTCTCTGGGGTGGCAGTGTTTTTTGCTGCTATTAACCCTAATGCCCTCCCTACCAGGAAATGCCTAGATAACTAGTTTAACATTGTTTTGGAATAAGAAATGAAATATTCAAATTTTTTTCAGCAGGATGATTCAAAAAGGCTTGTTTTTAATTTTCTTCAAGAATCATGAAACGCAAATGAATGTTTTAAGACAACCCTACTAGAGCATAGGGAAAGTTGTGTTTAGGGTTCAAGGGCCCTTTCCCTGCTTTAAGCTACTAAACATAGAAACCATGGAGTTTTATCAGTCCATCCCATTCTTTAGCGATGCTCTAAAATTTCTATTTTTTGACAGAATGAAAATTGATAGAGATTTTTCTTTTCTATTTTTTTAAAACAAATTTAATGTAATAGATAAGTTTTAATTTATGTAACCTGGATCAAAATTTATAGTAAAATTTACTTAAGGTTATTAAGATTTCTAGTCCATATATGGAAAGTATTTGATATCTATGCTTTTGATTATCTTTGCAGTTTCTATCTGTTTTATTTAAGTATTAAAAATGGTTCAAGATAATAATAATATTAAATTTAGTTTGAAAAAATATTTGTAAAAATTATTCAATTGTTTAATGTTTGAGAATAATTTTTAAATGGTTCATTTAAATATTTTTTCTTACATATTAATACTTTGTACTAATCAACTGAAAATTCTAAAAAATACATTACAATTTTTATTTTAATAATTTAATGTAATTTAAAAACATATATCTTGTTAATTTTTTTTTACTATTTTCTAAATTAAGTTCTTGGAATTATTGTGCATATATTTTAATGTTTTTCTTTGTAGGGAGAGCATATTAAGTGTGTGCCTCAAAAGCACACATATATATAATTTTTTTCTTTGTTGAAAGAGCATATTAAGCGAGTGTGTCTAAAAGCACACATATATAATTTTGGAGTTCTACTATTGGAGCTAATAAGTGATGTTAAGCCAACATAATAAGTGATGTTAAGCCAACAACTTCAAGTTTATTTGAGAATGGGTTGTCACTTTCATAGCAAGCAAACAAGGCACAAATAGAGAACAACTTGACAGAGCTCCTTGAAAAATATTTATAATGATGAACAAGTTTATGTTGAAATAAAGATAGTTATAAAATGGAGAATCATTTGTACACATAAAAATCCAAAAATGAAGTCTGATATAAAAGATATAATTAAAATTTTGACAGAATGAAAAAATTGAATATACTAATTTCTCTATTAATGAAACACAAATTTCAATATTATGAAATTCTAAATGATTCTTCTTAATCCTGTTAACATGTAAAATACAATATTTTTGATACAATCTAATAAAATTTAAACTACACTTTTATTTCTACTGAAATCTATAAAATTTAATTTTTTATTTTATTGAATTGAATAATCTATTTTCTCTGCAAAGAAGTCGGTGGAAGGTTTATTCAGGTGATTGTGAAAGCATGAATTGAAGGCTGATAGTCATTATAATGACTATTTATATCTGATCCAGTGGTAAAATATTTCTTATACGAATTCTTCGCAATATTATTACAATTTTTTTCATTAGCTTTATTGTCACGAATTTTCTCCTTACCTGGTTTGAGCGGATCAACTTTTCCAAGTTCATTGATAATAAAATAGTGTATTGCTTCTGCTCTTAATAGGGATGTATTCATGTAATGTTATGTGAATTCAGATAAGACGATACTCAGACAATGTTAAAATATATATTGAATAAGTTTGACCGTAGCATTAGTTTATACTTCTCGCCTTAGGATAATGAAGGTATAAAATTAAATAATTATTGACAAAAACACATATATAATTTATATTTATTTTATAGAAAGTGATTCTGAGAATAATTAAAGCGAGTTATTAAAAAAATATCTATGAAATCACATCAACTAATAGAGATAATTTAAATATATCTATTAAAATATTTTAAAATATCAATTTAGACATATTTGATTATTTAAAAATTATTTTACTTTAGAGTCATTTTATTTAAAAAAAAATTATAATTTAAATTTTTACATGTACAATATGAAATTATTTTAGTATGTTGATAAGAATTTTATGTAGTGTCAAGTATTTTCATGTCATTATTGTACATAAGTCAACATATGTTTAAAAAATAAAGATAATTATAAAATTAGACATTTCTTTTTTCATGAAAACAACTAGATTAAATAGATATTGAGATTTCTATTCTTTTTGAGCAAACATAGTACAACATGATGAGTAAGGATACATGTAAATCAAAAGTCATCATTTTCCTAAGTTGATATTACTAGGGAGTCTTATTTTCCAAAGTCACCTAAGGGTTGAATTTGGCCAATCATACCTTAGGGGATTTGAACCTTAATAGATGACATAGTAAAAATATATACGATCACCCTTTAACATATTTTAAAAAACTAAAAAATTAAATATATAAATATTATCTTTATTATAATTTTCAAAAGTAAAATTTTAATTTAAAATAATTCTTAAATTAAAAATAAAGTAAATAATATAATAAAACAAAGAGGGAAAGGTATAGGATATGAAAATTTGTCACTTACACATATATAGAATTATAAGTAGAAACAAAAACACACACATATTTACATAATAAAATATTAAAATATAATTGAATAGGCTAGCTCTATGTATTTCATTAAATGAATTGAATCCATCTTTGAGAACTTTGATCAATAAAAAAATTAATATGATAAAAGGAAATAACTTAAATATGAGATTCAATTTCTTACTTGTATGATGTTCTCTTAGTTATTTTTAGCTTCACACTCCCCCAAAATTTCAGCTTTTCATTAGTTTTCTTGGTAGTATAATCTATTGTATATCAATATAATTGAGTTGATACAAAATATAAAAAACAATGATTTCATATTACAAAATTCGAACATCAAGAATAAAAATTATCATTCAAAATATGTAAAATATGAAAATAATAGTCACTACTATCATATTCAATCTAAAAATATATGCATTTTCAATCCTTTATGCCAACAAAATAAGAAAAGTGGTAGAATTTTCAAATAATGATAGCAATTTTAACAAATAAATGATTTAATTTTTGATAATGCATAATATGCAAGGTAAAATAGAGCATGTGGGTCCAAAATCACATGATGTAGAAGTTTTTTCTATCAAATTTGAAAACTCTCATCTTTAAAAGTGTGCTATAATATGGTCAATTTATAGATGCCTTAAGTATTAGCAACCGTTACAATTAGTTTTACCTTGTGCATCATCAACCTAACATGCTTTTTTTGTAAATTATAAAAAGTGACTAAATATCACAATAAAATAAAGCTCTCTCTTACCTTTCTAACTATGTATTATTTTTAGTATTTTTAATATATTAAATTTTTAATGTTTTATTTATTTCTCTAGTGTCTTCATTTTTTTCCTGAAACCTATGTGGCATATTTTGGTTTAATTTTTGTTAGTGTATTCTACTCTAGTAGGCTAACTTAAGCCTAGTTAGGTGTTGGAATGGACCATTGACTCATTCCCCATGAGGTGTCAAAGTTGTTGAGGTGTCTTGAGAGGTGTCCAATCCCTTTTGACACCTCTCCCTTGCATAGAGGAGAACAACTTGCCACCACTGTAGGATGAGGTTTCCTCTCCTCAATCCATGGCCTGTGTGCCTATTCTTGTGGCATGTGGTTGCTCATCCTCATGCTTTATATTGAGGGTTTGAGCTCTTTATTCTTGGGTAAACTAATACAATTTCATGTTTTGTTCATGTGCTTGTTTCTCATCTCCTAGATCTTCCTAGTTTCTAATATGGTATCAGAGCACTTGATCATTATAAAGCACTTGTAGAAATATCTAATCTCACTAAGATATATTATGAGACATCATCCATTCGGTATGTACATGGTAGTTAGATGACTTACCTTGAGACCCCATCATTACTTATTGCTACATCTGAATCCAAAGTTGTTATCTCCATGGCTTCTAATGATTTGTTGCACTAGGATATCATCTTTCCAAATCCACTTCATTGGGATCAATATCTACCTGACATTTCATGTCTTTTCATAGAATCCCATCTTGTTGATTTGGATGACACTATTGAGGACATTCATCTTCTTTTCAATGTCAACTTCATTGAAGTTGCATTAGCCTTGTCTTCTTTAGATATTCTTGCTCATGCCTTGCCTACTTCAACTTCTATAGTGGTAGTATCATATTCTTATGGTTCTAGTTATTATCATACATCTATGATCCCTATGGTCCCTATTCTAAAATCCTCATCACACATCAGCTTTGGCCTGGAGACCATTGAGCATTCTATGTTCAAGATATTATGGGCATCATCTATGTATTTGGATCTTGTGCATAATTCAGAGACCTTTATAATTCTTTATGTATGTTCCAATTAGAAATGGGAAAAATGTTTGCACACTTTTGTAGTTCACCTGCTTCCTAAGAGGAGAAATGTGATTAATCATTCATGGATTCTCCTTGACATACTCCATCTAGCATCTACACACACTATAGCATATCTTATGGGGGTCTTCAAAGTCTCTCTTTATATCTCCTATTTTGGAGAAATTTATTGTAAACATGTGATAAAAGTTGTCCTAGGGGGTCATGATACAAGTCCTCAAGTCCTCCTTCTTCACTTGTTTCATGCATTTTGTTTCTCTTTTGGGAGAGGATTTTCTTTTCCCACATGGGTTTTCTCCTTTAATCCACCTTATGAGAAACTTTTGTAAATGGGTACCTAACATGGCTAGTAGCCAGGACCCATTTCTACATACCTACCTAAGCTATGCTTAAGGGGGGTGTTAGTGTATTCTACTCTAGTTAGGATAACTTAAGCCTAGTTAGGTGTTGGAATTGACCGTTGACTCATTCCCATGAGGTTTCAAAGTTGTTGAGGTGTCTTGAGAGGTGTCCAATCCATCTTGACACCTCTCCCTTGGATAGAGGAGAAAAACTCACCACCACTGTAGGATGAGGAGTTTGTTGGTTGTTTTCAATGAACCAATCAGATCTCGACTAATACCTATGAGTTTTCCAGACTCAATTGTCAAATACCTACAAGATAAGTGCCCAACAAATGAGATATAGAACCACTTGCTTAATCTCCTGCACTTTGAGTTCTGCAAAACCCAGGAGGGTGGTCCCACAATGTAAATTATATAACTCTTTTAAAAAATTGTGTATACATTGCATAATCAAGTAGATATATTCTCATACATGACTAAGAAGATGAAATCCTTCAAGAAAATGGAATTTCATTGAATGAATTATGCATCTACAGTCGAGAATATCAAACAACACCAACCACAACAAATCAAATATTGATCTGAAATTATTATAAAAGATGTTCTTAAGTCAAGTGAGCGGAACCATGAGACATACTTGTAAATATTAAGATCAGTGCCATTATCTATGGGCTAGGAGTCGACAATAAATTGAAATCCAAGGTACATTTAATCTTGAACACCCATGATCTATGTAAGACTACTTTGCAATTTACCAATCTATTAATGGATTCTAAGAATTCTTATTAGATCCATCCATCCTGAACATGAATTCATGATTTGACTTAAGCATTTTAACTGATTCTTTGAACCAAAGCTAAAATAAAAATACATATGAAAGTATGAAAACTATGACAATTAATGAAATGATTGGTGATCATTATTTTCATTAATAACTCAAGTACAATCCAAAATTGGAGAGACTATAGACACTGAGAATTTCCATTATCATTCTAATGTGCTCAAGAACCATACATTTGAAAAAATTTACTATCTAGACTCAAAGCATTAAACAAAGACTCTAAACATATTCATTATGTGTTCTTTAATTACACTGTTTGATTCTAGAATTCAACAAAAGACCCATACAAATGGACCTGAATTCCATTTTATAGAATAAGGGAGCAAAAACAAGCTTAAGACCAAATGTACACATGTCACATTCTAATTGGACTACTAGGTATGTGCAGGATCATCATGGAAAAAACAGGCCCTTAAGTGGCAAAAAATTTAGAAAAATCAGAGTTAGGCAACTTGACGTAAAAAATTGAATAGGTTATTTATATTATTTAAAAAATATGTAAGAATAGAATCTATAGAAAATTGAATATAGTTTCTAAACTACTAGGTTTATTGAAAAAAGGAAAAAATCTATTTGGTGAAAATTTGAAATTTCAATGCAGTAGTACTTAAATTTAAGGAAAAAAAAAAAGAAATAGGTGTATGTTTTGACCACCTAACCACAATAAAATGATAATATTTTTTTATAATATTTTAAATATAGAGGCAGGGGATATGTCCTGATGTGATTTTGTTTGTGCACTTTTTCCAGAGTAAATAATTATGAATTTTTTATTACAACTTTTAAAAATTATAAAAATCCGTATGTCTAACCACCTTAACATGGTCAAAAATTCATGAAATTCAATTTTTCTTTTGTTAATCCTATAGTATGTGAAGCATAAAATGTGATGGATGTTTCAGGTTCAAAAAATGTGATACCGTTTGAAAGCTATAAATGTTTTTCAATCAACCTATCAATTGGGACTTTAGTCATAATTCAAATACAAAATGAATAATAATTATTTATTAAATTCAAAGTAAAGAATAATTTATATTGGTGGAAAGTTGAGAATCTCCTTTAAAAACCCTTTTCATTACATCAATTTTGGGTAAAAAAAAAGTTGTCAGCCACATACCCTACACATACCCATCATATTGCCACTTTTTGGCCCATCATGATCTTGCACATACCTCACTACAAGACATATTCCCTAATTTAGTTATATTTACATCTTTCCACAATGGAGTGAATACATAAGAGACAAATATTATTTTTGTTTGTTGCAAGAGGAAACTTTTCCTTCCAAAAGCACATGTTAAAAAGAATAATCATCCATATTGTAGCACATCCATTTCATCGAGAAAAATGAAAAAAGGTTGCAAAGAAAAAAGTGAATGAACATCATGGTCAACATTCCACATCATCAGCAATGAACTTTACCTATGAAACATATATTTTATTGATTGCAATTTCTAAGGCCAGACCTATACAATACTTGACCAATTATATGTTTCCACATCTATGCGTACATATGTAATCAAACAATAAACACCCTTCTCCATTCTTCATATTCCTCATTAGATGGCTAATTGAAGTCGATGATCTCATCTAACTTCTTCCTATATGGAGAATACTTGGTCATTACAAAATTAGATTCCTTATTGAAATCTTCTACAAAGTTGATGATAAATGACAACTTTTCCAAAGTATCATTTAAAGTGCTGACATAAACTTCGTTACAAATGTGATCCACTTGGGAAGCAATAAATTCATCTACCTCATTCTTCCAAACTTAGAGTGGCTTTACTTCCTCACAAGTGTGCAAAATATCTCACAACAATGAAAAATATGCTAGATCATAATGAGCTTTTAGTTCTAATTTTTTTTGCTCTAGTGGGGCAAGGTATCCCTAAAACTTTTTTTCACTGAGTTCATATAAAAGTGTGTAAGTTGGAATCACCTTAGGGTAGCTATCATCCTACTGGTTAGCTCTAATTTCCATAGACTTTAGTCTTTTAGCCCTTGGGACTCACTGTTTAGAATTGGGATAGCAAACTCCTTATCCCTTTGAGATAAATCTATTGCTTGCATCATCAAGGAGTAATTAGCATGGAAGTTATTCAATTTACCCTATATTTTCTTATTCAAATGCTTCAGGACTGCACGTATAATCTTTGAAATTTTCTCATACATGGTGTCTTGTACCCGTTCTAACAATTTCTTATATGTTTGAACTTGTGAAAGAAGTTACTCTCTGGTAGGTACATTAGATGAACTAGGACTTGATTTACTTGGTTCCTCTATTGAGAATGGATCATGTCCCAAATTGTATCACATTATTACCAAAGCTTGACCTTGAGGAGAGGGTTGTGGTTATGCAGTTTGGGAAGATGAAGGTGCATGAATTGAACTGGCATGGGCTTGACCTCTCTAAATTTCTTCACACTGCTTAAAAAATGCCAACTCAATCTCTAGCATAGCTACCTTTTGTTGAATATTGTCATATTCACTAAGGAGCTCATGATACTTATTCTTGAAATCATCCCTTTCAAGAATAAGGTTTTCCACATTTTCTTTAGTAAATCTAGCAACATTAACAGCCATGTTGGCTACTTCCAAGGCTAGGGTATCAAAAACTCTCTTCAGAAACAACTGCCCACTGAAATATGATGATTCAATAAGTACAGGCTTCCTGGATACCTCAGATAATGACTAGATTGTTAGTGCATCCCAATATTCACTAAATGAAAACCTTGAAGTCCCATATTCAATTGCTGCTCTTTTTCAACTAAGGGCTTTTTAACCCTTCTTATGGTATCTAGAACAATGGCGTCAACAATATACCACTCTAGCAACAACAACATGCCACATTTTTTCACCATTTCTGTACCATCCTCAGCTATGATATTTTGGAACCCTTCCTTCATTGTCTTCCTTACATTGGCTTGAATGACAACCTTAGGAAGATATGAATGTAGACTCCTCTCAGTGGCTACCTTCTTTGCATACTTTGAAGCTTTGTCTCTCCATAAGAAATCTCTAACTGTTGGTGTTTCAACAAAGGAGTCATCTTCCATAAATTGCTTGCAAGCCTTTGACCTGAAATCATCGACACTATTTAGACCACTGATATCAAGCTTTCCCAGCCTTAGGAAACTTTCTCTTGAAATTGAGGAAATTTCCCCTACAAGGGGAGGCATTCCACATTGCATATCCTAAGGAGTGATAAGGATATCATCTTCATCCATGTTAGAATACTCCATCATTCCTCTTGCCTCAATCCTTTTCTTATTGAGAGGTGACTGCTCCAATGGAGGAGGAATTCTTGGAGGTGAATGAAGATCAATTACAGTTGGTGGAACCTTCCTTGGAGGTGATGCCACTGCACTTTTAGGAGAGGCTACCCTTGATCCCTCTCAAACAGTAGGTGTTAGAAAAGTTTGTTCTTCATTTACTGCTCTCTTTCTCTTGGAGTAAATTCTTATTTCCTTAGGTGGTTGATAAGTGGGCCTTTCTTCTAATGGAACATCAACATCCTCTCTGATCACTCTTTCCTTTCCTCTATTTGCAACTTCCCATTGTTCCCTCAACACACCAACTATGTTTTGAAAGTTGTCCATAACATAAATGACTTGACTATATTCATCTAGTATATGCGACAAAGGATTATATTGGGGATCCTTTCTCTATGCTTCCTTCACCATCTTATCATAAGAAAGATACTTATCCTTCCTTTCATCTTGTTTTGGAAAACTAAAAATGTTCCTGATTTCATCCTCAGGATAGTAGAAGATATACATAAAAGGACCAAACCTTTAATCTGCTTTTAATTTGGTAATGAAACCCTCACGGTCACGGTTCCTTGGGCATATATTCTCAAACTTGTAAGGTGCCATCAATTGCACTAGTTCCTTGCATGCTCCTTTCACCATGAAAAAATCAGCAAATGTTGTCCATTATGGAAAGAACGAGCCCTTCTTTGATGTATCAGAAAAATGTGTTGCCTAGGAAGCTCCCAATTTCCTCATGATGTCAAGGAACCCTATCCTCAATGGCACATCTCTTGGTAGGACATAAGGATATATGTTGGTATCATATACTCTGAAGATTGTTTTATTAGGGTATAAAATCAAGTCTCCCAATTATGACTCAGATTCAAATCAGGCCTCAACTCCATAGGTCTCAAGCATTCATGTATGTCTCTAGGAATCCTTGGTGGTTAATATATTAGAGACCTCTTCATCTTTGATGCAAAAGCATTCTAAAACATCACATAATTATACTTATTGTAATCTAAGTCCAACACTAAACATGTAGATCAACACCCTCTACTTTATTTTTCAAACTGATATCCTTTCCAAATACCTTCTCCCCTTTATATAAGAACATATGCATCAACAATGAGTACCACCAGAATGTCACCCAATCTTTTCCTTCTTTCAACTCAACTAGGCCCCTATTCATATTCCCTGCTAGGTATGTACCATAATCATAAACTATGTTGTAAGTTAGGTGTTGTAGATGGGTGGCCAGATAGCTGTATTCTCCTTGTAATGTGTTAAGTGGAGAGAAATTGATGACTTGGAAGAAAGAGTACACAGTCTTCTTGAAATAGCTAGAAAAATACCTCATTGGGAAAGGCTCAAGCTCCTTTTACTGATTTTAATATGTTTTCTACTCTTCCTATTACAAGTAGCAGTAGTATGCAAGTGAAACATCTTTTTCCTAATGAACACATTTGTGTTTTGATGTTCCTTCCTAATAAGGT
>VDFB02000013.1:92385186-92465838 GCA_007258455.2 Sequoia sempervirens
ACTGCTACTTGTACTAGGAAGAGTAGAAAACATATTAAAATCAGTAAAAGGAGCTTGAGCCTTTCCCAATGAGGTATTTTTCTAGCTATTTCAAGAAGACTATGTATTCTTTCTTCCAAGTCATCAATTTCTCTCCACTTAACACATTACAAGGAGAATACAGCTATCTGGCCACCCATCTACAACACCCAACTTACAACATAGTTTATGATTATGGTACATACCTAGCATGGAATATGCATAGGGGCCTAGTTGAGTTGAAAGAAGGAAAATATTGGGTGACATTCTGGTGGGACTCATTGTTGATGCATATGTTCTTATATAAAGGGGAGAAGGTATTTGGAAAGGATATCAGTTTGAAAAATAAAGTAGAGGGTGTTGATCTACATGTTTAGTGTTGGACTCAGATTACAATAAGTATAATTATGTGATGTTTTAGAATTCTTTTGCATCAAAGATGAAGAGGTCTCTAATATATTAACCACCAAGGATTCCTAGAGATATACATGAATGCTTGAGACCTATGGAGTTGAGGCCTGATTTGAATCTAAGTCATAATTGGGAGACTTGATTTTATACCCTAATAAAACAATATTCAGAGTATATGATACCAACATATATCCTTATGTCCTACCAAGAGATGTGCCATTGAGGATAGGGTTCCTTGACATCATTAGGAAATTGGGAGCTTCCTAGGCAACACATTTCTCTGATACATCAAAGAAGGGCTCGTTCTTTCCAGAATGGACAACATTTGCTGATTTTTTCATGGTGAAAGGAGCATGCAGGGAACTAGTGCAATTGATGGCACCTTACAAGTTTGAGAACATATGCCCAAGGAACCATGACCCTGAGGGTTTCATTACCAAATTAAAAGCAGATTAAAGGTTTGGTCCTTTTATGTATATCTTCTACTATCCTGAGGATGAAATCAGGAACATTTTTAGTTTTCCAAAACAAGATGAAAGGAAGGCTAAGTATCTTTCTTATGATAAGATGGTGAAGGAAGCATAGAGAAAGGATCCCCAATATAATCCTTTGTCGCATATACTAGATGAATATAGTCAAGTCATTTATGTTATGGACAACTTTCAAAACATAGTTGGTGTGTTGAGGGAACAATGGGAAGTTGCAAATAGAGGAAAGGAAAGAGTGATCAGAGAGGATGTTGATGTTCAATTAGAAGAAAGGCCCACTTATCAACCACCTAAGGAAATAAGAATTTACTCCAAGAGAAAGAGAGCGGTAAATGAAGAACAAACTTTTCTAACACCTATTGTTTCAGAGGGATCAAGGGTAGCCTCTCCTAAAAGTGTAGTGGCATCACCTCCAAGGAAGGTTCCACCAACTGTAATTGATCTTCATTCACCTCCAAGAATTCCTCCTCCATTGGAGCAGTCACCTCTCAATAAGCAAAGGATTGAGGCAAGAGGAATGATGGAGTATTCTAACATGGATGAAGATGATATCCTGATCACTCATTAGGATATGCAATGTGGAATGCCTCCCCTTGTAGGGGAAATTTCCTCAATTTCAAGAGAAAGTTTCCTGAGGCTGGGAAAGCTTTATATCAGTGGTCTAAATAGTGTCGATGATTTCAGGTCAGAGGCTTGCAAGCAATTTATGGAAGATGACTCCTTTGTTGAAACACCAACATTTAGAGATTTCTTATGGAGAGACAAAGCTTCAGAGTATGCAAAGAAGGTAGCCACTGAGAGGAGTCTACATTCATAGCTTCCTAAGGTTGTCATTCAAGCCAATGTAAGGAAGACAATGAAGGAAGGGTTCCAAAATATCACAGCTGAGGATGGTACATAAATGGTGAAAAAATGTGGCATATTGTTGTTGCCAGAGTGGTATATTGTTGACGCCATTGTTCTAGATATCATAAGAAGGGTTAAAAATCCCTTAGTTGAAAAAGAGTAGCAATTGAATATGGGACTTTGAGGTTTGCATTTAGTGAATATTGGGATACACTAACAATCTAGTCATTATCTGAGGTATCCAGGAAGCCTGTACTTATTGAATCATCATATTTCAGTGGGCAGTTGTTTGTGAAGAGATTTTTTGATACCCTAGCCTTGGAAGTAGCCAACATGGCTGTTAATGTTGCTAGATTTACTAAAGAAAATGTGGAAAATCTTATTCTTGAAAGGGATGATTTCAAGAATAAGTATCATGAGCTCCTTAGTGAATATGACAATAGTCAACAAAAGGTAGCTATGCTAGAGATTGAGTTGGCATTTTTTAAGCAGTGTGAAGAAATTTAGAGAGGTCAAGCCCATGCCAGTTCAATTCATGCACCTTCATCTTCCCAAACTACATAACCACAACCCTCTCCTCAAGGTCAAGATTTGGTAATAATGTGATACAATTTGGGACATGATCCATTCTCAATAGAGGAACCAAGTAAATCAAGTCCTAGTTCATCTAATGTACCTACTAGAGAGTAACTTCTTTCACAAGTTCAAACATATAAGAAATTGTTAGAACGGGTACAAGACACCATGTATGAGAAATTTTCAAAGATTATACGTGTAGTCCTGAAGCATTTGAATAAGAAAATATAGGGTAAATTGAATAACTTCCATGCTAATTACTCCTTGATGATGCAACCAATAGATTTATCTCAAAGGGATAAGGAGTTTGCTATCCCAATTCTAAACAAGTGAGTCCCAAGGGCTGAAAGACTAAAGTCTATAGAAATTAGAGCTAACCAGTAGGATGATAGCTACCCTAAGGTGATTCCAACTTACACACTTTTATATGAACTCAGTGAACAAAAGTTTTAGGGATACCTTGCCCCACTAGAGCAAAAAAAAATTAGAACTAAAAGCTCATTATGCTCTGGCATATTTTTCATTGTTGTGAGATATTCTACACACCTGTGAGGAAGTAAAGCCACTATAAGTTTGGAAGAATGAGGTAGATGAATTTATTGCTTCCCAAGTGGATCATATTTGTAAAGAAGTTGATATCAGCACTTTAAATGATACTTTGGAAAAGTTGTCATTTATCATCAACTTTGTAGAAGATTTCAATAAGGAATCTAATTTTGTAATGACCAAGTATTCTCCATATAGGAAGAAGTTAGATGAGATCATCGACTTCAATTAGCCATCTAATGAGGAATATGAAGAATGGAGAAGGGTGTTCATTGTTCGATTACATATGTACGCATAGATGTGGAAACATATAATTGGTCAAGTATTGTATAGGTCTGGCCTTAGAAATTGCAATCAATAAAATATATGTTTCATAGGTAAATTTCATTGCTGATGATGTGGAATGTTGACCATGATGTTCATTCACTTTTTTCTTTGCAACCTTTTTTCATTTTTCTTGATGAAATGGATGTGCTACAATATGGATGATTATTCTTTTTAACATGTGCTCTTGGAAGGAAAAGTTTCCTCTTGCAACAAAAAAAAATAATATTTGTCTCTTATATATTCCCTCCATTTTGGAAAGATGTAAATATAACTAAATTAGGGAATATGTCTTGTAGTGAGGTATGTGCAAGATCATGATGGGCCAAAAAGTGGCAATATGATGGGTATGTGTAGGGTATGTGGCTGACGACTTTTTTTTTTACCCAAAATTGATGTAATGAAAAGGGATTTTAAAGGAGATTCTCAACTTTCCACCAATATAAATTATTCTTTACTTTGAATTTAATAAATAATTTTATTCATTTTGTATTTGAATTATGACTAAAGTCCCGATTGATAGGTTGATTGAAAAACATTTATAGCTTTCAAACGGTATCACATTTTTTGAACCTAAAACATCCATCACATTTTATGCTTCGCATACTATAGGATTAACAAAAGAAAATTTGAATTTCATGAAGTTTTGACCATGTTAAGGTGGTTAGACATACGGGTTTTTATAATTTTTAAAAGTTGTAATAAAAATTCATAATTAATTATTTACTTGGAAAAAAATTACAAACAAATATGCATCACATCAGGACATGAGTCCTCTACTTATATTTAAAATATTATAAAAAAATATTATCATTTTATTGTGGTTAGGGTGGTCAGACATACACCTACTTTTTTTTTCGCAGAAATTTAAGTACTACTGCATTGAAATTTCAAATTTTCACCAAATAGATTTTTTCCTTTTTTCAATAAACCTAGTAGTTTAGAAACTATATTCAATTTTCTATAGATTCTATTCTTACATATTTTTTAAATAATATAAATAACCTATTCAATTTTTTACGTCAAGTTGCCTAACTCTGATTTTTCTAAATTTTTTGCCACTTAAGGGCCTGTTTTTTCCATGATGATCCTGCACATACCTAGTAGTCCAATTAGAATGTGACATGTGTACATTTGGTCTTAAGCTTGTTTTTGCTCCCTTATTCTATAAAATGGAATTCAGGTCCATTTGTATGGGTCTTTTGTTGAATTCTAGAATCAAACAGTGTAATTAAAGAACACATAATGAATATGTTTAGAGTCTTTGTTTAATGCTTTGAGTCTAGATAGTAAATTTTTTCAAATGTATGGTTCTTGAGCACATCAGAATGATAATGGAAATTCTCAGTGTCTATAGTCTCTCCAATTTTGGATTGTACTTGAGTTATTAATGAAAATAATGATCACCAATCATTTCATTAATTGTCATAGTTTTCATACTTTGATATGTATTTTTATTTTAGCTTTGGTTCAAAGAATCAGTTAAAATGCTTAAGTCAAATCATGAATTCATGTTCAGGATGGATGGATCTAATAAGAATTCTTAGAATCCATTAATAGATTGGTAAATTGCAAAGTAGTCTTACATAGATCATGGGTGTTCAAGATTAAATGTACCTTGGATTTCAATTTATTGTCGACTCCTAGCCCATAGATAATGGCACTGATCTTAATATTTACAAGTATGTCTCACGGTTCCGCTCACTTGACTTAAGAACATCTTTTATAATAATTTCAGATCAATATTTGATTTGTTGTGGTTGGTATTGTTTGATATTCTTGACTGTAGATGCATAATTCATTCAAGGAAATGCCAATTTCTTGAAGGATTTCATCTTCTTAGTCATGTATGAGAATATATCTACTTGATTATGCAATGTATACACAATTTTTTAAAAGAGTTATATAATTTACATTGTGGGACCACCCTCTTGGGTTTTGTAGAACTCAAAGTGCAGGAGATTAAGCAAGTGGTTCTATATCTCGTTTGTTGGGCACTTATCTTGTAGGTATTTGACAATTGAGTCTGGAAAACTCATAGGTATTAGTCGAGATCTTATTGGTTCATTGAAAACAAGCAACAAACTCCTCATTCTATAGTGGTGGTGAGTTTTTCTCCTCTATCCAAGGGAGAGGTGTCAAGATGGATTGGACACCTCTCAAGACACCTCAACAACTTTGAAACCTCATGGGAATGAGTCAACGGTCAATTCCAACACCTAACTAGGCTTAAGTTATCCTAACTAGAGTAGAATACACTAACACCCCCCTTAAGCATAGCTTAGGTAGGTATGTAGAAATGGGTCCTAGCTACTAGCCATGTTAGGTACCCATTTACAAAAGTTTCTCATAAGGTGGAGTAAAGGAGAAAACCCATGTGGGAAAAGAAAATCCTCTCCAAAAAGAGAAACAAAATGCATGAAACAAGTGAAGAAGGAGGACTTGAGGACTTGTATCATGACCCCCTAGGACAACTTTTATCACATTTTTACAATAAATTTCTCCAAAATAGGAGATATAAAGAGAGACTTTGAAGACCCCCATAAGATATGTTATAGTGTGTGTAGATGCTAGATGGAGTATGTCGAGGAGAATCCATGAATGATTAACCACATTTCTCCTCTTAGGAAGTAGGTGAACTACAAAAGTGTGCAAACATTTTTCCCATTTCTAGTTGGAACATACATAAAGAATTATAAAGGTCTTTGAATTATGCACAAGATCCAAATACATAGATGATGCCCATAATATCTTGAACATAGAATTCTCAATGGTCTCCAAGCCAAAGCTGATGTGTGATGAAGACTTTAGAATAGGGACCATAGGGATCATATATGTATGATAATAACTGGAACCATAAGAATATGATACTACCACTATAGAAGTTGAAGTAGGCAAGGCATGAGCAAGAATATCTAAAGAAGACAAGGCTAATGCAACTTCAATGAAGTTGACATTGAAAAGAAGATGAATGTCCTCAATAGTGTCATCCAAATCAACAAGATGGGATTCTATGAAAAGACATGAAATGTCAGGTAGATATTGATCCCAATGAAGTGGATTTGGAAAGATGATATCCTAGTGCAACAAATCATTAGAAGCCATGGAGATAACAACTTTGGATTCAGATGTAGCAATAAGTAATGATGGGGTCTCAAAGTAAGTCATCTAACTACCATGTACATACCGAATGGATGATGTCTCATAATATATCTTAGTGAGATGAGATATTTCTACAAGTGCTTTATAATGATCAAGTGCTCTGATACCATATTAGAAACTAGGAAGATCTAGGAGATGAGAAACAAGCACATGAACAAAACATGAAATTGTATTAGTTTACCCAAGAATAAAGAGTTCAAACCCTCAATATAAAGCATGAGGATGAGCAACCACATGCCACAAGAATAGGCACACAGGCCATGGATTGAGGAGAGGAAACCTCATCCTATAGTGGTGGAAAGTTGTTCTCCTCTATGCAAGGGAGAGGTGTCAAAAGGGATTGGACACCTCTCAAGACACCTCAACAACTTTGACACCTCATGGGGAATGAGTCAATGGTCAATTCCAACACCTAACTAGGCTTAAGTTAGCCTAACTAGATTAGAATACACTAACAAAAATTAAACCAAAATATGTCACATAGGTTTCAGGAAAAAAATGAAGACACTAGAGAAATAAATAAAACATTAAAAATTTAATATATTAAAAATACTAAAAATAATACATAGTTAGAAAGGTAAGAGAGAGCTTTATTTTATTGTGATATTTAGTCACTTTTTATAATTTACAAAAAAAGCATGTTAGGTTGATGATGCACAAGGTAAAACTAATTGTAACGGTTGCTAATACTTAAGGCATCTATAAATTGACCATATTATAGCACACTTTTAAAGATGAGAGTTTTCAAATTTGATAGAAATAATTTCTACATCATGTGATTTTGGACCCACATGCTCTATTTTACCTTGCATATTATGCATTATCAAAAATTAAATCATTTATTTGTTAAAATTGCTATCATTATTTGAAAATTCCACCACTTTTCTTATTTTGTTGGCATAAAGGATTGAAAATGCATATATTTTTAGATTGAATATGATAGTAGTGACTATTATTTTCATATTTTACATATTTTGAATGATAATTTTTATTCTTGATGTTCGAATTTTGTAATACGAAATCATTGTTTTTTATATTTTGTATCAACTCAATTATATTGATATACAATAGATTATACTACCAAGGAATCTAATGAAAAGCTGAAATTTTGGGGGAGTGTGAAGCTAAAAATAACTAAGAGAACATCATACAAGTAAGAAATTGAATCTCATATTTAAGTTATTTCCTTTTATCATCTTAATTTTTTTATTGATCAAAGTTCTCAAAGATGGATTCAATTCATTTAATGAAATACATAGAGCTAGCCTATTCAATTATATTTTAATATTTTATTATGTAAATATGTGTGTGTTTTTGTTTCTACTTATAATTCTATATATGTGTAAGTGACAAATTTTCATATCCTATACCTTTCCCTCTTTGTTTTATTATATTATTTACTTTATTTTTAATTTAAGAATTATTTTAAATTAAAATTTTACTTTTGAAATTATAATAAAGATAATATTTATATGTTTAATTTTTTAGTTTTTTAAAATATGTTAAAGGGTGATCGTATATATTTTTACTATGTCATCTATTAAGGTTCAAATCCCCTAAGGTATGATTGGCCAAATTCAACCCTTAGGTGACTTTGGAAAATAAGACTCCCTAGTAATGTCAACTTAGGAAAATGATGACTTTTGATTTACATGTATCCTTACTCATCATGTTGTACTATGTTTGCTCAAAAAGAATAGAAATCTCAATATCTATTTAATCTAGTTGTTTTCATGAAAAAAGAAATGTCTAATTTTATAATTATCTTTATTTTTTAAACATATGTTGACTTATGTACAATAATGACATGAAAATACTTGACACTACATAAAATTCTTATCAACATACTAAAATAATTTCATATTGTACATGTAAAAATTTAAATTATAATTTTTTTTTAAATAAAATGACTCTAAAGTAAAATAATTTTTAAATAATCAAATATGTCTAAATTGATATTTTAAAATATTTTAATAGATATATTTAAATTATCTCTATTAGTTGATGTGATTTCATAGATATTTTTTTAATAACTCGCTTTAATTATTCTCAGAATCACTTTCTATAAAATAAATATAAATTATATATGTGTTTTTGTCAATAATTATTTAATTTTATACCTTCATTATCCTAAGGCGAGAAGTATAAACTAATGCTACGGTCAAACTTATTCAATATATATTTTAACATTGTCTGAGTATCGTCTTATCTGAATTCACATAACATTACATGAATACATCCCTATTAAGAGCAGAAGCAATACACTATTTTATTATCAATGAACTTGGAAAAGTTGATCCGCTCAAACCAGGTAAGGAGAAAATTCGTGACAATAAAGCTAATGAAAAAAATTGTAATAATATTGCGAAGAATTCGTATAAGAAATATTTTACCACTGGATCAGATATAAATAGTCATTATAATGACTATCAGCCTTCAATTCATGCTTTCACAATCACCTGAATAAACCTTCCACCGACTTCTTTGCAGAGAAAATAGATTATTCAATTCAATAAAATAAAAAATTAAATTTTATAGATTTCAGTAGAAATAAAAGTGTAGTTTAAATTTTATTAGATTGTATCAAAAATATTGTATTTTACATGTTAACAGGATTAAGAAGAATCATTTAGAATTTCATAATATTGAAATTTGTGTTTCATTAATAGAGAAATTAGTATATTCAATTTTTTCATTCTGTCAAAATTTTAATTATATCTTTTATATCAGACTTCATTTTTGGATTTTTATGTGTACAAATGATTCTCCATTTTATAACTATCTTTATTTCAACATAAACTTGTTCATCATTATAAATATTTTTCAAGGAGCTCTGTCAAGTTGTTCTCTATTTGTGCCTTGTTTGCTTGCTATGAAAGTGACAACCCATTCTCAAATAAACTTGAAGTTGTTGGCTTAACATCACTTATTATGTTGGCTTAACATCACTTATTAGCTCCAATAGTAGAACTCCAAAATTATATATGTGTGCTTTTAGACACACTCGCTTAATATGCTCTTTCAACAAAGAAAAAAATTATATATATGTGTGCTTTTGAGGCACACACTTAATATGCTCTCCCTACAAAGAAAAACATTAAAATATATGCACAATAATTCCAAGAACTTAATTTAGAAAATAGTAAAAAAAAATTAACAAGATATATGTTTTTAAATTACATTAAATTATTAAAATAAAAATTGTAATGTATTTTTTAGAATTTTCAGTTGATTAGTACAAAGTATTAATATGTAAGAAAAAATATTTAAATGAACCATTTAAAAATTATTCTCAAACATTAAACAATTGAATAATTTTTACAAATATTTTTTCAAACTAAATTTAATATTATTATTATCTTGAACCATTTTTAATACTTAAATAAAACAGATAGAAACTGCAAAGATAATCAAAAGCATAGATATCAAATACTTTCCATATATGGACTAGAAATCTTAATAACCTTAAGTAAATTTTACTATAAATTTTGATCCAGGTTACATAAATTAAAACTTATCTATTACATTAAATTTGTTTTAAAAAAATAGAAAAGAAAAATCTCTATCAATTTTCATTCTGTCAAAAAATAGAAATTTTAGAGCATCGCTAAAGAATGGGATGGACTGATAAAACTCCATGGTTTCTATGTTTAGTAGCTTAAAGCAGGGAAAGGGCCCTTGAACCCTAAACACAACTTTCCCTATGCTCTAGTAGGGTTGTCTTAAAACATTCATTTGCGTTTCATGATTCTTGAAGAAAATTAAAAACAAGCCTTTTTGAATCATCCTGCTGAAAAAAATTTGAATATTTCATTTCTTATTCCAAAACAATGTTAAACTAGTTATCTAGGCATTTCCTGGTAGGGAGGGCATTAGGGTTAATAGCAGCAAAAAACACTGCCACCCCAGAGAGCCTACCCCTCTCACTGTGTATTGTATCAGGTATGTTATTATTGGGAAAAACTATAGTAGTGTCTGGAGAGCACATACCTTGCGGTCCACCATTGTCGAGAGCTTCACCTTCCGCTCCAACTAACTCAGAAACAAATTTAGCATTTTACGGAAAACCGATGTTTCAAAACCAAGGGCATCATGAAAGTATTTACGGTGATTAATCTCATTAATTTCCCCCTCGTCCTTCAAGAATTGCCCACGGAGATTAGAGGGTTCATGCCCCCTCCATGGCAGTTCACACGAATGAATGGGTTTTTAGGCTAGAGAAAATAAGGAAACTAGGCCTCGAAAAATACATGTAACTGGAGAAAATACAAGGCAAAAGAAATCAGAAGGCACTAAATGTTGACAAAGACCGCGGGGTATGGAGGACAATACCTTCATGGGGAAGGCCAAGGCTCCCCCACCACCACGCTGACTAAACTCTCACTAAAGACACTACCAAGTTGCAGAGAGTTTTTTTCTGAATTTTTAGTATTACTTCAATCCAATTTTTGTGTTTATGAATATCCTTGAGCATGATTCTTACAAGTTGGTTTCATTTCATGTTGAAATTTTCAACACTTTATGAGGTTTAGGATTAGAAAAGGATAAGAAGGTTCTCCATAATAGCTAACATTCTTTAAACATGTTATAATTCAATTTAGCCAAGTCATTGTGTTATCTTTATCATATTGTTATAATTTTTTTCTTTATTTATTTGCATAAGGTTTCAATTTCATGTCATATTAATCTTGTGATTAAAAACCCCACATAAACATTTTAATATGGTCAGTCTTCATCCTCCTAATGCATTTTCAAACTAGTTTATTAGAGGTTAAATTTAGACAAATTTATTTACTTTTGTTCATTTCATAAGTTATTCTAAATATGACAAGGTATCTAGTAGGTTATCAATACTCACATAATTAAGAATCAAATGATTATGAAAGTCTCTAGTATTGCAACCTATGTCTATAATACCAAATTATAGTGCTCATATTTTACATGTGTGGACATACCCACTAAATGAAAATCATTTTTTCAAAAGCTAAAAATTCACAAGATATTGTGTTTCACTTAAATTGCTAGTGATTGTACTTTCTAGTATTGCATGTGCAACTTCACAATAAACACACCACCTTGGGAATGAGGAAGGAAGAACTGATATTAGGTGTACATAGTCTATTTTACTAGTCTTTATTAAGAGTTTTCCTAGTGGGATTAAGGGTCTACATAACATCTCAAGGTACAAAAAATTAAAGAATCCTTCCCTTAAGGATATCTACATTAGGAAAAAGAGGTCAAATTCCAAATACAAGACTCAAATCTTGAAGATATCTAATCCATCACATTTACTTTCATTAAACATGATTACTTTAGAAATTAGTTCCTCGCCTTTACACTTGACTGTCACCTTAAATTGTAGTAATGAAAAATGTATCCCTCTACATTTTTGCACTTGTTTGGGCCTCCCTATTAAATTAAGCTTAATGTTGCCTTGATTTAGTGTTGTAATGTGTTTAACACATTCGCATTAGGTCTTGCCCCCTTGTAAACTAAATATACCTAGTTGTACCTTATTTAGGGTGTTGTAAAGTGTACCTTTACACTTCCACACTAATCTAGGTTTTTTTAATTAATTGGGCTTCTTTATGCTGTAATTGACCTTATTTTGCATCCATATTCCTTAATTAATGAATCTTTCCAAGATTAATCCTGATATTTAGAAACATCCAATCATATTTCATGTGTTTTGGATTGTATGGCTAAGATTTAGTGATCTAGGACTCATACACCACCTTGGGCATATGGGTCCCACCTAAATGTCAGGGCCCTAATCTAGATTTCACATAAATCTAAGTCTTTCTTGAAAAATGTGTCCCAAGCTTAGCCTAATGGAACTCATACACCACAACTAGCATATGAGTCCCACTTAGCTTAGACCTAAATTAAATTCAAATTCTTGGAGGGATTTTATTCTCCTAGATATGATGTTGTTTCATAGTGATGTAATTTTAGGAAATTTGGCATAAAAATTTATAAATACAAGGTTATTTCACTCATTTTCCACCTAGAAAGAAATCAATTAAACTAAGAATTTCATGAGAGCATTCCTTATAGTAAATTTGAGTTCACAAGAGAATACAAGTGTTTACAAGAGCATTCAAGATCCTTCAAGATTTGATTATCAAGTGTTTTAGAGCATTATTCAAGTATCAAGCATCATGTCAAAGTCATCATGCATCATATTTTCTTTTGAGCTAACATTTGTGATGTAGGGTTTCATGATTCAAACAAGCATTCAATTCAAGATATACAACATTCAAGGAAAATTCAAGATCCACATTCATGCTAGCCATTTCATACATGTTTGCAACATCTTGTTCAAGGGTTTGGTGAGTTGTAACATTACATATTTGTTCATTCATCATTCCTCCCTCCTATTTCATTTCATGTAAAGGTTTGATTATCAAAATGGGGTTTCACCAAGCCAAACCCCTTCCTACTAGCACAAAAACATTTTCCCTCTCTTTAGCATGTGATTTGCACATATATTTTGAAGACATGTTGAAGAGCAAGATTGGAAGAGCAGAGATAGAAGATTAGATTCAAACCTTGAACCTCTTAAAAAGTTGAGTAGGAATGACATGCCACTTCTGTTGTATTAGTCCTAGTATAGTGACTTTCTAGATTTCAGGAGTTCTAGATTGATCATTGTCAGATTTTTGTTCCTACCTAGAAACCCTAATCTATGACTAAATCGCCCAGCTTGGCGTATGAGTCCTAGTATGTATTAAAGTCAATATTTTAAGCGTTCAAAACCTTGTTTTGATCTATTATATGTGCACCTCTCTAATTTCTCAATTTACTATTTGGATTTATATTCATTTCTAGGTCATTCATTTGAGTTTTACAATGCATTAGGTTTCGTCATTAGATCTTGCATGTTAGTGGTCTTTCCAAGCCCTAGCTTGGTGGTGAACCCCTTTTTAGTATCTAAACATACCCTATGACACCCTATTGATGATCTCTCTCTCTCATTCTATCTTTGGATTGAAATCTCTAGGGTTTCCTTGAGTGAAACTTGAGTGAAATAGGCCCTAACCCCAGTGTTCCATCTCCTAAAAGGTTGACCACCACATTTCCATTGTTTCACCTTGTACAAAAGAACTAGCCAAATAAAACAATCCAAGTCCCTCCTTGTCCTCATTTTATATCTATACATAGAGACTCTAACTTTCATATGAAAATTAATAATTTAGGTTTTAGAGGAATTGACATTCCAACATTAAATTAACTACACAAAAATTTCACCCAATTTACCTAACTTGATTTTATAATAAATAAAATAATTTCAAGTAAGGATATTACCCCCTGACCATGGATTAGATCTACCCCTTAGGGAAGTTGAAAACTCCCATTTGACCGAATTAGGAACATAGTTGAAACACTTGGCTCGATAGGGGAATGTATATTTCAGATGACTAGTTCACACATAGAAATTTCCATTTCAAAAAAATAACATGCATGTTAGTTGCATTTCAACAAACAATATTAAACCCTAGTAATATATTAGATCTACCACTTAGAGAAGATGACAACTTCGATTTGAACCAATTAAGAACTTAGCCAAAACACTTAGCCTGCTAGGGGAACCTATAGTTCAAAGAACTAGTTTACACATAGAAATTACCATTTTAAAAAATGTCTTTTGCATTTCTCCAAGTTGATACATATGGTAGAAATAATTATCCTATAAGTTATTGTGGCTGACCTAATGCCAATTTATTTTGACCATGATAATGTGGCTTTAACTTGTATATGTGAAATGATATCTATACATATGTATTTATGATTGATTGTTGAAATTCCAACCAAATGATTATTTAAATTAAATTTACTCTAATTTTCCAAGAAACTAAATTTAAATATCAAAACTTAACTTTACTTCTATATTTTAGATTAATAAAAAAATCCTAAAAATTTGAAACTAAGCCGATAATAAGATACATTTACAAGATGTGTTTCTCTAATACAAAAAATAATGGACCCTTTTTCTAGGCCAACTCCTTTTCTTTACTTAGAAAGATAATATTAGTCCAACAATTATGGTTATGTCATGGTCTAATAAAAAAATGTTTGAAGCACTAATTGACTCTTACAATTTAGGCTAACCAAGACAAATATAAATTTGATGTTGCATCTAAGTCAACATCTTAACAATCTAACCTTAATACGAATTCATTTAAACCACCATATCATCCTCACACCGACCCTTACAAGCTATTCATAATTATAAATATTAGGTATGTGATTGCATACTAGCCCTTTAATATCTATAGGTAGTTTTATCTTAAGGGAAGCGATTAAGTTATTATTATTATTGTTTGTCTTTACACTATACAATGGAAGCAAAGGCAGCGTTACCTACATTTATCGTAATCATCAAAACGAGGAGGAAATTCGTAGTGTAGACCAATAATTGCCATAAATATTTAAGAGGAGGGGGCTTTCAAATAGAAAATTCAAACTATAAAGGCATGTAGATTTATATAATTATTATATTTAAACAATTTCATCTGAAACCCTACATTAAAACACCAAAAGGTTTTGGTCTTATTTTCTTATCCTCTTCTCCTTATGCAGCAGCTAGGGTTAAGAAATGTCATGGCGGTAGTAGGAGAGCACGTAGGGAAATGTAATGGGATGGTTTGCACTCCCCTGAATAGGGAAAACCTAGCATTAGCTTTGTAATACCCCTCATACTATTTAGACTTATTATTTTCTGTGCTTTGCTTGGATACTGTGATGATACTGTGATTGTTTGATTTGGCTTGCTAGACATTAGATGATGATGTTATTTCATTATGGACATGATTACTTTATACGACATTATGGTTGGTTATATCAGTTGATTTTCTGAATTATGATATGATGCAGTGATTTAATTTAATATGTTATAAGATGATTGTTAGTTAGAAATGTAATTCATTGATTATGCTATAATTGTTAGAATAGGTGTGACGAAGGACAATATAGCATCACTCGTTCACGAGTGCCCTGCTATGTTGTGATTCCTTCTCACAATGCAGTATTTGATTTAATGCTTTGATATATATATATATGCACATGTACACAACTTCGTTTGTATGCAGTACTGCAGGTACAAGTCTCGATTCCACCTACTTTGGTAGGACAGGGCGAGCACCAAATAACCCAATGGATAAATGTTGATACAGAGGTGACGATGAAGTCCTCCCCTTCCATAATGTCAGGTCGTCTCATTTGTTTGGTATAGTTGATTTTGTATAATTGTCGTCATTGTCTGTTGTGATATGTGTTTTGTCTTATTTTATTTATGAGGGCATTTATAGTTATGATTTATCTTAACGATTGAAATAAATTATTTATTTTAATGTTGGATTTAATGGAATTTAAATATTTAAATAATTTGATTATTTTTGAAAATCATATATTGCAAGTAAATAATAATTAAATATTAAATATGGTTTAATTATTTTAATCTGGTAAATTGGTGGTGGATAATTATGAGAATAATTTATTTAAAATAATTATGTAATGTGAGGTGCAAGAAAAGTTGCAAAACAGGAATTAAAGCAATAAAACAAATAAAAGAACAAAAAGACAGAGTGAGCCAATAGGAATTGAGAGTTGGGAAAAAGCTAGTTTTAAAGAATTGATTTTCTTTTAATTGGGGATTTTTGGAGAGTTTTGAGGAAGGGGCAATATGTTTTATTTAATTATGAATTTTTGAGTAGTTCTCTCACACACACAGAGACACAGAAGATCAGAAAGTTAAAGTTGCTCAAGTTATTGTGAGGTATTTTGAATCTGAGGAGATTAGTTTTGAATCTTTTGCTATTATCTGAGGAGAGCTTTAGGAAGGAAATCTGTCTTCAATCTGTTGCTGGTATTGTCTTGGGGAGTTCGTTCTGGACTAAGGATTGGAATCAAGTTCAAGGGCATCAGAGTCAAGCAGGCATCTTCAGATTTGCATCAGACTCCAGGTTCCTCTCGTAGTCTTCTTCTCGTACCCTTTCTTTTGATCTGGTTGCTTCTGAAAAGAAAAATAAACTTTATTAAAAATGATTCTTGTGAATATAGAAAACTTTTGATTTACGAAAACAGAAAAAAAAAAATTAGATTATTAGGTGAAAGAGAAATAAAACCTTAGAACATATAAATTTAGGGAATAGTGAAAACTACTGTTTGAACTAAAAAGTAGTGCAGAAATATTCAACTTAACAATAATAGCATTTAGAGAAAAATGATTCCCTTATTGAGAATAACACATTTGAGAGTTTGTAAATATATATATAGTTATGTATGAAGTATTTAATGCTCTGTATTTTATTCTGTATGTTCACTGAAATTTGTACTCCCTGTGTGTAAATCACTGTTCTGATATTTGTATGTTTTTATATATATAAATATATATATATATATATACACATATTAAATATATACATATACATATTTCGTATATATATATATAGTTTATATATATTTAAACCATTTTTTTTGGTGTATAAAAATAATTTTCTGGACATTGTAATTTTCTGAATTCATGATTCGTACTGGGCGAATGAAATGCTGTGTCGTTTTCCGTGCTTATAAAAAGAAAACATTTTTCTGTGTTTTATATTTTTATATATATTGGATTTTATTTTAATTTAAAAAATAAATAAATAAATAAATAAATAAATTTAATGAAGTCAAACTTGGGAAGGGTCGGCCATAGGCCGCACCCTGCCCAAGCAGGGTACTCCTGCGTGCTGCAGTCCCAAGGACTGCCGCGGCAGTCCAAAGGACTGTTGTGCGCAGCAGTCCTTTGGATTGCTAGGCACAGTCCTTAGGACTGTGCGCCGGTACCCGTGTGTACCGGGAATAGTCCCAAATTTTGTTTTAAAAAAATAAAATAAAATAAATAAATTCGTTTAAAATTATTTCATTTAATTTTTTTTTAATTTGTTGATATTCGTGTGGAATCTTATTTATATTCATATTTAGTTTAGAATGTATATTTAGTTTATTAAATATGATAAATATAATTTATTTTATTTAAAATTGTAAATTATAATGATTTGTTTAATATCATTTTATTGTAAAAATGTAATTATAATTATTTGATTTAATATTAATTTATCAAGTGTAGCTTTTATATTTTATTTAAAATGATTAATAATACTTATATTTAGGCATTTATATGTTGAAGGCATTATTTATTATTCGTTTTGATTGAACGAACATTTTAAACTGAAAATGAGCTTTAATTTGTTGTTCTGAATTACATCGAGACAAATGTATTGGTTATGATTAAGACTTTAAACTTTTTCTTAATGATCAGTTTTGGGTATTATTATATTTTAAATAATTAATTATATTTTGATATATAAATTATGGTTTGATTTTAGGCAACAAATTACATAAATGTTGTCGAGCTTGTGTTTCTTTATATCATTTCATGTTGGAGTGTTTTGTGTAATAGAGTTGATCGTTACTTTCAGTCATGAATTTGCGTGATTTGGTTATCGTTTCCATTTAATTGTTGTAACTTTACTCTTCGATGAGGGAACCTATTGTTGATTTCATAATCCTTGTTCCAGAGGCTTGTCTTTCTGAGTGTTATTCTCCTCTTGATTATGCTTTTGAGCGTTATTGGTTTTATGTTGGAAGGGTTGAACAGCTTCGTAAGACTTTTGATTGTGAGTAATCGTGAGAGGGTTAATGCCTCGTGTGTTTAGTTTTGGTTTATGCTTTTTGGATGTTAGTTCAACCCTTGCCTGTTTGAGATATGTTAGGGGTCATAGGGAGAGTGGCTCTTCATGGGCACCGGCGCCTCGGGTAAGAGGAAGTGCTCAGGGGAACCAACGTAAGAGTAGTTAAACAAGTGATAACCTAAAAATAGAATTTAGGGGGATGGGTAGTAAAACATACAAGATAATTAAAATTGGATTCCTCGTCTATGCATTAGGGCTACTGTAGACTAGTGATAGACTGAGTAGGCCGTGGTCGGCAAAGTCGTAGTCTCGTCTTCATGAGAGATCATCGGCTCGCATTAGCTACCTATGGTGCCGACGCCTCAGTTAGGAGGAAGGGCCAGGGGATCCATAGATGGGTGCCGGTGCCTCAGTTGGAGGAAGTGCCAGGGGATCCCATGAGAGCTATGCGATGACACTCTCCACTAGACATCCTTGTCCTTGTTTCTTGTCGCCTCTGGATATTGTTATATTTATGTTGTTTCTGATTTTAGGGCTAGGGGATCCATAGATGGGTGTCGGCGCCTCAGTTGGAGGAAGAGCCAGGGGAATCCATGAGAGCTATGCGATGACCCTCCCCACTTGACACCCGTCTGACTTATTTCTTGTTGCCTATGGAATGGTGTATTGAATGTTTGAATTAGAGTTATTATGGATTCGTGTTCTTTTCATTGGTTTAGATTTATTTGGAAATGTATTTTGGGTGTGGGTTCGGTCCTTCTAGATATTGTATATTGTGATGTCTTTGATTTTTGTGAATTTGTCTCATGACTGCTAATTGGTGATGCTTCGTGTTATTCTGATGAGTTGTTACAGTTTCAACTGGTTATGTGATTTGTGATCATTTTTAGTTGTTCATGGTATGCTTTGAGTTGTACTTGTTTTGTATCATGTTATTGTTGAGTCGGTTTGACATTCATGGTCGGGTTCACTTCCTCATCACCGCTGAGCACAGGGGGTGAGTTACTTGTAATTCACATGGTTGGGTGGAACGTGCTCCGCACCCGTTGGGTTCCCCATCATCCTCTTGTCTTCTTAGCTTTCCGCAGTGCCGATGTTCCAGTGATCAGTTGTACTTCATGTTCATTATTCTTGTATCAATTCCCATGTTGGGAAATTCAATGTAATTCATGTATCAAAGAAAATTGTAATGTAATATTATTTCAATGATGTAATAGTTAGGTTTGATTTGGATCTTGTTAAAATATTTATCATGGATGTAATTATGCGATGTTATCATACTCGCATCATGGCTATCAGTTGTATCATTGTATATGGTTTTCATAAATTAAATGGTTATGTGGTTTTCGTTATCTTTATTCTGTTTTGTGGTTGCAATGTAACCTCGCGTGCCCCAGAGAACCAAGTGTATTAATGTTATGTGTTATGCTATGTGATTTTGGTTTAATGTTGTTACATGTTAATTTTATTATTTAAAAAAAAAAAAAAAATTATTCGCGTTATGTGTGTGTTCTCTGGGGTTTGCACGTTGGGCGTTACAAGCTTGCTCACGTAGGTCTATAGTGTCCATATTCCTAGGTCAAACCGAAGTGGTAAGAATACATACTTTTTATTTAATTTTTTCTTTTGTATTTTTGGGTCCATTCGTAATGGTTTGATCTAGACGAATGGTCGTTTTGACTTTAAAATATGAAAATATATTAATGTACTTTTTAATATAATGGGTTTCTTAACCAGCAAAAATAGTTAGGATATCCATAATATTAAAAAGTACTCATAATAAAAAAAAATAGAAAAAATAGTTAAATAGAGTAGTTTGGATTAGGTATACAAAAGAGATGTATGTTTGAGAATTAAACAAAACTCATGAAAGAAAGATTAGTTTATAGTGATATTTTTATATTGGCTTGGGAATTTATCTTTTGATGAAGTATAAACATAAAATCAAATGTCTTTATTAGGTTGAGTGGTGACATATTTTGAGGCAAGCAATCATCATATCCAAAATCTTCATAAAAAATATATATTCTTTAATAAAAATCTAACTAAATCTCACATTATTTATTTCTAATTGTGTTATACATCACATTTTTTACCTCATCCTAATAATAAATCACAAAATAAATTTCAAAATATTTATAAAAACTATACAATTAAATCTGAAAAAACTCAAATACCTTATAAACACAAGGATTTGATCCACATCTCTTAATCATATTTTTAGAGAGAGATTTTTAGAGTAATAAATTTCAACAAATTTTAATTTGGTGCTTAAAAATAATGAAAGAACATGCATTATGTATGTTGTCTTCAATTTTGTTTAATCTTAAGGGTTTGCTCTAGGGGAATAGTTCTTGTGATCTAGTAATATGCCAATCTATCAAGATGCTTTTCAATACTATGAATACCCTAGCTAGAAAAAGGAGCTAAATAAAGTAGTGTGAATTAAGTAAACAAAAAAGAAGTATGTCTAAGAACTAAATCAAATTCATGGAAAAAAGACTAGTACATAATGACAATTTCATATTGACTCATGAATATGTCTTTTGACAAGGTATCAAGTAGGCACAAAATTAGATACTTTAATTAGATTAAGATATAACACATTTCTAAGCAAACAATCAATATATGATTCAAAAAATATTTAAAAATTCTACATTCTTAAAAAATAAATTTAAATAAATCTCCATTTTGTTTCTTTATTTAACTGACAGGCTATTTGTGTCAACTTTTCTCAGAATTTTCGTCAACCTCACCATATTTTGACTTTTCTTGCATCGGGGAGAACTTGGCAGATGGGTTATAGTTTGGTCAAATTTTTTGTCATCCTTGTCAGTTTAAGTTGTTGGCCTTAGGCCTCTATTTCCATGTAAAAGGTTGTGGAGATAAGTGTTTGGTGCGATGATAGAGGAGGCCATTGAAATGACGGAGTTGTAGAGAAGGCCAGCGAAATGTCACTATCATTGATTGTTGTATGGTTTTCGTGTAGTGGTGATGGTGCAAGTAACATTTGTTTTAAAGTCCTCAGAAAAAAAATGAATGTCTGTGCAATTATTGATAATGTATTGTTGGGTATCATTCTTTTGGTTTATATTGTTGTTGAAGGTAGTTGTGAGGGAAGAGGGAAAGCTTCTATGAAGGTACAAGTGCATTGAATGGCTGTGGAATTTATGTGAAGGTGGTTGGAGGTTATCTTTTGTTTTTTGCATGCATCAATGGTTGCAAAAGGTGTGGGTTGTGATAATTCTATGGTGTTCTTTTGCAGGCCATGGAGAAAGAATGAAGGAAAGAGAAAGCAAGCGAGAAGGGGTGTTATTGAAGGAAGTGGGTAGACATGCATATTGGAAAAACTGTATGTTGTTTATTTCTAAAACAATTTATATTATTTTTGAAAGGGGATTGTTGATAGTTGCTCTATAGATTAGTCTAAATTATTTGGTTTATGGTTTTCGTGTAGTCGCCATTGTTGGAAGGAAATACTCCTTATTTCTTGTGTTTCGTGTGTTGTATTTGTGTGTTTTTTGTGGGTTTCTCATCTGGGTTATTCTTGAAAGAAATATTGTTTCATTGTGTTGATTGTTGTTGAAAAGACAATATAGTTTTGTGGATTCTGGCATGTTAGTGACTGTTGGCTATATTGTTCCATTTATGGCTTCACTTCTGTGTGAATGGTTGGAAAATAGTTAATCTGTTGTGTTCTTGGTAAATCTTGAAATTGAGATTTCTTGTTTTTTGTGGGTTTTGGCATGTGGGTCACTGTTGGAAATATTGTTTCATTTATGGCTTCCATTTTGTGTGAATGGCTAGAAAATAGTTAATTTGTTGTGTTTTTAGTAAATTTCTCCATCTGGGTTACTATTGAAACCAATATTGATTCATTTAGGGTTTGCATTTTCGTGGTGGAGGTTTTGAGTCGGTCTGTTACTAGGAGCTTTATGTGTTTTGTGGCTTTTGTATGTGAGCCACTATTGGAAGCCATGTTTTTGTGTGTGATGGTTGCAACCCAATTAAATAGTTAATGTTATACAGGTTGTGTTGTTTTATGGTATATTGTTGTGTTTTTTATAGGGTTTTGTTGGAAAAAGAGTATATAGTTTGTTCGCAGCAATATTGTTTGATTTATGGTTTGGCTTTTATGCCCATGTTTTTGTATGGATTTTTCACAATTATTTTTAGTGTTTTGCACATTTAGCCATCTAGGTGAGTGTTGATATATTGTTTCCTTCAAGTCTTTTGTTTTGAGGCGATGGTTGGAATGCAGTAAAATAGATAATGTTATGTACTCCATGTTGTTTTGCATAAGGTATTTTTCACTGTTGTTGTCTGCATTGGACTATATTGTTTCATTTATGGCTTCCATTTATTGTTGTTGCTATTACAACCATTTCCAGTACATGCAAAGCATACAATAATTAATGTTGATGCGAACTAGCATTGAATTTCTACAGCCTTCTCTATCCATGTGGCCTATAAAACATCACCCTATTCTGAAAGTAGCCAAAAACCGCCTCTGCCACCTTTTCCACAACAATTGGAAGGCCAAAAAACTAGGAGGCCAACAAAAATTCTGACCAAAATTATAAGTAATCTGCCACTATATCTATATATGTATGTATACATATGTATATATGTATGTATACATATGTATATATGTATACAAATGTGTATATATATGTATATATGTAAATACATGTATATATATGTATATATATATACTAGTAGGGCTGACGAAAATCCTGACCAAAGTAAAACCCATTTGCCAAGTTTACCCCGGTGCCAGAAAAGATGAAAAATAGCGAGGTTGACAGAAATTCTAGGTAAAGATGACACAAATATAGCCTAGTCCAGAGAAAAATAATCAATAATACCTAATTTAACCAAACATAGAATAAAAAAAATAATTATTTTATTCTATTCCAACCCTAACTAGATAACAAAAGTCATAAATCAAACAACATTGGTTTCAACAGCCACCCAGATGTAGAAAGCCACAATATAGCCCAAGATATACAATAAGAATCGGCCAAAACTCCATAACCTTAACAATTTTAATCTTTCATATATATTGATAATAAAACATACACTATATAGCCTAAGGCAAAGAACAATAATCAATAATACCTAATGTAACCAAAAATAGAATCAATACCATTAATTATTTTATTCTGTACCAACTATAACTAGAAAATGAAAGCCATAAATCAAACAACATTACTTTCAACAGCTACCCACATGCAGAAAGCCACAATATAGCCTGAGCTATACAATAACAATAAAAAAAAAATCCATAACCTCTACAATTTTATTTCGTTGCAAACATACCCACAAAATGCAAACATTAAACACAAACCCTACAAAAATTGATAGTAACAAACCCATACAAAAAAAACTCCCTTCTCAACACAACCTCCTCGAAAATTGAAAAAATACAACCTTTTCAACAACACCTTCTCCAAAATGAAACATTATTGCTTAAGCAACACAACTATAATCGACAATTCCTAATGGAAGCTAACACAAAGCAGATACCATTGACTATTTTATTTCATTGCAACCATAACCACAAACTGGAAGCTATAAACCAAACAATATTGTTTTAAAGACTGACACAGATGAAGAAAGCTGAAAAACTCAAAAAAATGATAGATAACAACCCATGCAAAACCATAAACACAAAACACGAACCTTAAACCAAATAACACTCATTTTCATAGACAATATCGTCCTTTATCAACAACCCCTTATAAAAATTAGAAGTAATCAATAGTACCTTATGGAAATTTGAATCCATGCAAAACCATGCACACAAAATGTGAACCATAAATTAGATATGGTATTTGAAACAATCAACAGTATCTTATGGAAAATCAAGCAATATAACTGCCAACCTCAAATCAAACAATATCACCAAGGGTTTCTTCCACATTCACCTCTTCCCACTTGCTTCAAACACACATCTTCTCGCCAACTTTCCTACACAAAAATAGGAAAAAATTTATCATATGCAAAACTTTTCTTTTGCATTTCCAACCATCCGCCCTTGCAAAAAGCACAAAATAACCTCCACCCACCTTCACAAAAGCTACACAAAGCTTAATCTAGCTTGCACCCTCACCAAACAACATTACTTTCAACAACCACCCACATGCAACAAGACACAATATAGCCTGAGCTATATAATAACAATCAACAAAAATTCCATAACCTCTACAATTTTATTTCATTGCAAACATAGTTGCAAATCGCAAACATCCCCACAAAGCGCAAACATCAAACACAAACAATATGTATATATGTATATGTGTATATATATATATATATATATATATATATATCCCTTTTCCCACCATATCAACTAAATGCAAGCCATAAAGAGAGAACATCAGAATATATATATATATATATATATATATCCCTTTTCCCACCATATCAACTAAATGCAAGCCATAAAGAAAGAACATAAGAAATTGAAATATATATAAGTATATACATATATGTACACATATATACGTATATATGTGTGTGTGTGTGCGCGTGTGTGTATGTATATATGTATATGTGTATATATATGTGTGTGTGTATATATATATGTATATATATCCCTTTTCCCACCATATCAGCTAAATGCAAGCCATAAAGAGAGACCCATAGGAAATTGAAATATATATAAATATATGTATATATGTACAATATATACATATATATATATATATATATATATATATATATATATATATATATATATATATATATATATATATATATATATATATATATATATATTGATATTAAAAGATACCCACTGGGTGAAGCCATAATAGTGGTTTACAATTTGATGGAGGAAGGAAAACTGAGAAAAAATGGCTCCATGGCAAAAAAATTGGTTTTAGGGGTTCAAATGAACCTACAAGTTCGACCGAACCATAAAGGGGTTCAATCAAACTAGGGTTCGACTGAAACCATCAATCACGGGGCCCACATTTCTCACCCAAAATTGAGGGGGTTCAAATGAACCCTGGTTCGCTAGAACCCCTGGGGGTTCACTAGAACCCCTGGGGGTTCACTAGAACCCCTTGGTTCTAGCAAACCCCCCTTTTCCCTATTTTTTGACTTTGTTCACACAAAAAACATAATTTTTTACGCTTTGATGCTCAGGTTGAGGATGAAAATGGGGGAATCTTCACAAACCCAATTGGATTTAGGTATTCATCGAAACAAGCTATCCAATGAATATAGTTTTAATATGTTTCAGTTCTATTATGTATTTTCTTTTTAGTTTTATTAAACATAGGTTTTTCGTCAAAAATGAAGGTCTCTATTCTGCACATGTGGAAAAATAGCATATTATCAAAAAAAATTGAAAAATATGAGTGCACTAGATATTGAAGTCCTTGATCCAACAAAAAAAATAATTGAATTTTGATATATAAAAAAAAAGTTACACATTATACGGTCGCGCTATGTCTGAATTGTCATTGGTTTGACTTTGAAACTTGATTAAAGAAAAAATATTCAATAAAAAACTATCTAACCAAGTGCAAGCACTAGATATCCGAGTTACAAATCTAAATTTGAAAAATTTAGAATTTTATCCTTCATGGAAAAAAAGTTATGTGTTATACGGTGTGCATCACTTTTTAAAAATGTTGTCTTTGAAAAATACCAGTTTTGTGGGAGATGGAAAAATAAGTGCAATTTGATTCCAAAAATTTCGAAAAAAATATTTTTAGAATCTACAGACAAAATGTGATGAGACTCTAGTTTTCATCATCTTCAAATTCCTCACGGTTTAGCCGCTATAGGTGTCCGAATGTGAAGATTTAGTTCAAAATAAAAAATTTAGTGTCCAGTTTGGCCAAAAATTGTAAACCACTATTATGGGATCACCCCACTATAAAACATATGTTACTTGCACCATCACCACTACACATAAACCATACAACAATCAATGCTAATGACATTTCACTGGCCTCCTCTATAGTTCCATCATTTCAATGGCCTCCTCTATTGTTGCACCAAATTCTTATCTCCCCCACCTTTTGCATGGCAACGGAGACCTAAGGGTGGTAGGTTAAACTGGTAGGGCTAACAAAAATTTTGAGCAAACTATAACTCATCAACCAAGTTGCAAAAAGCCACAATATAGCCCGAGCTATACAATAAGAATCGACCAAAACTCCATAACATTAACAATTTTAATCTTACATATATATATTGATATTAAAATATACCCTATATAGCCTAAGTTAGAGAACAATAATCAATAATACCTCATGTAACCAAACATAGAATCAAGAACATTAATTATTTTATTATGATCCAACCATAACCAGAAAATGAAAGGCATAAATGAAACAACATTACTTTCAACAGCCACCTACATATAGTAAGCCACAATATAGCTTGAGCTATACAATAACAATCGAAAAAAGCTCCATAACCTCTACAATTTTATTCCATTGCAAACATAGCCACAAAGCACAAATACTAAACACGAACTGTACGAACACATATATGTATATATATGTTTATATAAATATGTATATGTATACATGTATATATGTATATGTGTGTGTATACGTGTGTATATATATATGTATATATTTCCTTTTTGCCGCCATATCAGCTAAATGCAAACAATAAAAAGAGATCCATGGGAAATTCAAATATATATAGATATATGTAAATATGTACACACACACACAATTATTTTATTATGTTCCAACCATAACTAGAAAATGAAAGCCATAAATCAAACAACATTCGTTTCAATAGCCACCCTGATGTAGAAAGCCTCAATATGGCCCGAGCTATACAATAAGAATTGACCACAACTACATAACCTTAACAATTTTAATGTTATATATATATATATACCCTATATAGTCTAAGGCAGAGAACAAAAATCAATAATACCTAATGTAACGAAACATAGAATCAACAATATTAATTATTTTATTTTGTTCCACCCATAACTAGAAAATGAAATCTATAAATCAAACAACATTACTTTCAACAGTCATCCACATGCAGTAAGCCACAATATAGCCTGAGGTATACAATAACAATTGACAAAAACTCCATAACCTCTACAATTTTATTTCGTTGCAAACATACCCACAAAGTGCAAACATCAAAGAAAAACCCTACGAAAATATATGTGTATATATGTATGTGTGTGTATATATATGTATATATGTATATATGTATATGTGTATATATGTATATGTGTATATATATGGATATGTGTGTATATATATATATGTATGTATATATATCCCTTTTCTCACCATATCAACTAAATGCAAGCCATAAAGAGAGACCCATGGGAAATTGAAATATATATAAATATATGTATATATGTACACACACACAGATATATATATATATATATATATATATATATATATTGATATTAAAATATACCCTCTATAGCCTAAGGCAGAGAACAATAATCAATAATACCTAATGTAACAAAACATTGAATCAAAAACATTAATTGTTTTATACTATTCCAAAAATGAAACAATATAGCCTAAGGCATAGAATTAACTATTTTTTCTTTTGTTCTAACCATAGCCACAAAACAGAAGCCATATATTAAAATATACATTGAATGAACAAAATTAATTGTTTTATACTATCCCAAAAATGAAATGGTATAGCGTGAGGTAGAGCACTAACTATTTTTTATTCTATTCTGATTGTAGCTAGAAAATGGAAGCAAGAAATTAAACAATATTGGATTCAAGAGTGACCTAGATGGAGAAATGATATATATATAGACATATATACATATATATACATACATATATATATACATATGTATATATATATACATATATATATTGATGAATTAATAAAAAAGGAAATCATAAATATTCATAGTGGGAAATGAAAGTTAAAATATATTGATTCATCAACACAACTTTATCAAAAATTGAAAGAATGCCTTGTTAAAAAATTCCCAAACATTTGTTTTGTTTTGGTAGGTGTTAAATGGTTGTTATTATCACCATCGGTGCTACATGCAAAGCATAGAACAATTAATGTTGATGCGAACAACCCTATTCTAAAAGAAGCCAACAATTGTGATCACTAGCTTCCCATGACCATTGGAAGGAAAAAAAAACATGGCAGGCGAACGAAAATTCTGCCAGATTTATAACCCATCTTCTTGCCAACTTTCTTACACAAAAAAGGGAAAAATATTATCACAGGCAACACTTTTCTTTTGCATTTTCAACCATCAGCCCTTGCAAAAAGCACAAAATAGCCTCCACCAACCTTCAAAAAAGCTGCACAGAGCTTAATCCAGCTTGTAGCCTCACAGAAGCTTACTCCCCTCCCTCTTGGCACTCATATCAAGTATAGCAACAAAATGACACCAAACAATGCCTTATTGAAAATTTCCCAAAGATTCGTTTTCTTCCATGAGGTGTTAAAGGGAAGTTGTTATTAAAATGATCCCTAGTACATGCAAACCATAAAATGTGTGTAAATATATGTATATATGTATACAAATGTGTATATGTATGTATATATGTATATATATATGTATATATGTGTATATATATGTGTGTGTTTGTGTGTATATGTATCTATATATACATATGTATATCTATATATATGTGTGTGTGTATGTGGATTTTTGTATGTATAAATGTATATATATACATATATATGTGTATATATATACATATATATATATATATATATACATATATATGTATATATATACATATATATATGAAGATATACATGTATATTTATAGATGTATATATGTATGTGTATATGTGTATATGTCTACTTGAAATGTAGTGCTCTATGGATGGGTCATTGGGAAATATTGATAGACCCTGGCATTTACAACAAGTTGCTATCAAAAAATAAATACTATAACTTTTTCAAAATGTAACATAAAGAATATACACTGTCGACCACTGTGGCCAGTTGTGAAATGAATATTGCTTATTACAATCAATATAGAGTAAATTAGGATCTAATTTTCAATTTAACCATTGTTACTAGTTTTGTAGTCACTATCTGAACCATCAATTTTTGGACCCAATCGGCTCTCTAACTCTTATAGGGTTTTTCACCTAAAGGAGAGAGAGACTAGGTCCAAAAATGCTAGTGGGTTCATTCAAATTAAGATGTATAAGATGTGTATGATGGAATAGAAACTAAATGGAATGAAATGAAAGCAACTAAGCTAAAAAATAGAATTATTAAATATGCAAAACTAATGAAATATGATTTGTTTGAAAACACATGATGATATGAAAACACAAACTAAAAGAATGAAATATGCAGAACAAAAATAGAAAAGTAAAATCAAAGTGCACCTAGCCAAACTGTGATGAATTTGGAATGTTGGAAATGTTTATTGATGATGTCACTTAAGCTAGAAAGGACTCATTCACCACCTATGGTGAATCTGTCCCTATTTTGATGAAATCTCTCGAGAACAGGATTCTAAGCACAAAGACCTAGATTCTGACAAAATCCTATTTCAAGCCCATAGATGGGACTCATTCTTCATGCATGGTGAATTAGTCCTCCTTCACAGATCTAAAAATTCAAAGGTAGAATCTGTAGCTTCAAATATGCAAATCCACCTTCTACAGGTGTCCACTTAAGAAAATGTCAGGATCAGGCCTAAAAGTGACTTTTCCTTGATGATTTAACTTGAATGAAGATGAGAAAACTTAAACAACTTATAAATGAAATCCTCAATGATTCTTAACCTTCCAATAAACTAAATTTGCAAACAAACACAAGAAGAGCAAATGTTGATTGTTAAGGTATGGGGGTTTGCATTGGTCAAACCCCTTTTCGGTAGTTAAACCAAATTGATGAGATAAATGAATTAAGCATGGAAAAATAGAATAATTTACCTTACAATGATGATTGATCTAGATGTATGCAGAAAATCATGTAGAATCAACCCTTGAATGCTTTAGAATGGTAGCTTGAAGACTTCTAATGAAGAAACCCTAAGTTGCTTGAGATAATAGATGATAAAATATGTAATAATGAATTTTAGATGTGTAGGAGATGTTAAAATGAGGTGAAATATGCTTATTTATACAAATCTTGTTCTTTAGTACCTATTGATACATCATCACAAGCCGACATCAAGCATAATTTTGAATAGATCCCAAAAGAGATTTAAAATATTTTGAATTTTGGAGCCAAGGTGGACTCATTTACCTCGCATGGTGAATGCATCCCACCTAGGATATAAACTTAGATTTCAAGAATTAAATTCTATTTAATGTTGTGTGTTAGGAGTATATTCAAAAATACACTTAAATAAAGCATATGAGTGTATAAAGGGGTCAAATGAGACATAAGAAAGAGATAAAAAAGGGGAAATTTTCTAGAACACTATGAATCTTGATTATAAGACTTAACAACACTTAAAAATAGGACTTTTTGATGTGTCAAAGGGTGATTTTTAGGTGAATTATATTAAATAGAGTCTAGAATAATGTAGAAATGTCTTACAACACTTCACGTTGACACATTAACAAGACTTCATTAAAAGTATTTTATTTAATTTATAAAGGTATAAAACTTAGTGTGGATGCATAGAATGCCTCAGAAAACCTAAATTAAGGCCTTATTAAGTCCATTTATCGTGAATTATCTCATGTCAAGCAAAGGGTCCCTTTTTTCTATGGAACATTAAGCCCCCACTTTAGTGAGAAGATGAACCTACTTCAAACTCACACTAAAGTAGACATTCAAGAGAGATCCACATGTATACCAAGCCCCCAAGATACAAAATCATACAAGGGCAAGATAAAAAAAAGAGATAAAATTGAAAAGATGTACTCACTCTGGGCCCACAGACTTTCAAGTCATCCATGAGGTGAGAAGGGCCAAAAACATAAAAGAAAAGAGTAAAGAGTAGCATACACTAGTTGGCATACACTCACAAATGAAAAGGGTGGCTATAGGGAAAGTCATGCTACTATTTGGGCTTCCACCATGCCAAAGTCATACCTCCTGACAACTTTAACAAGGCACCACAAAACAAAAGGAATTGTAAATGTCAAGCTTTAAACAATACGACACTACAAGCATGCAAGTTGTGTTATGAAAAGTGGCCAAATAAAATGCAACAATATAAAATGTAAAAATTTCTTAGAGAGATTTAGCTTAATTCATCCAATGTGTCACCTAGAGGAACATCAAGCCCAATGCATCCAAGAGAGGGAAGTGAAAATGATCTCATCTTGTTTATAAGAAAGGAAAAATGTAAGGTCTCATCTTGAAAAACTTTGTACCTAATTCCTCGAAGAAATGAAATCACAAGAAAAGAAAATCATGCAATGAAAATGCAAGTGCTGATGTATGCCAAAACTTTAAAGCAGTTGTGAGCACCATTACTAAGAGAAAATTATTTAAAGTAGAAGAGAAAGAAGAAGACATGAGAGCTAATTCAGAAAGCTCTATGCCAAGTCATATTTTTCCAGTAAGCCACGTCATGAAGAGAGAATAGTATGTCATCTATGAACCAACTTAAGACATGTCATCCACATCTCAAGCTTGTTCTTATGTATTCATGAAAATTTAATGGCTATCCAAAGAAGGAAAAATCAAGTGACATACAAGGATAAGGTTAAACAAACCTTTTCCCCTGACACTTAGTGTAGGCTAAAGGTGAGCCCAAAAAGATTGGATGGAATGTATGCTAGTGTTAAAATCAAGAGTAAGTGGATGCCCCCACATAGGGAAGCATACCAAAGTCCTAAAAATCCTGTAATTTTCTTCTCAAAGAATTACATTCATTAGTGGATTGACTATGAACTCGATGATATGTGCAATATGAATTCATGAAATAACATTTATTTCAAGTTCTTAGATGAAGAGTGATTGAGTTATAATGTAGAAGACTTGACAAGATACTTTCTTGATCGATAGGAAAAGAAATATCTTACATAGGGGGTGAGGTCATACTTTCACTGTAAGACTCAATAGTCTGTGAGATGTTATCTTCCTCATGAAAAGAGTAGGAAAAATATAACAAAGGAAAATTATGAGTGCTTTGTGAGATGACATTATGAGTGTTTGGAGATTAATGAGAAAGCTCTCTTAGATGACTGGCCGCGCCCACAAAAGGATATGAAAATCACAGTAAAACCTTTCCCAGGAATTGGACATTCCAACAGGTGACTAATATCTCTTTCTGTGGATGCTCATTTATTTGTCAAACCAGGGGACGTATACTTTAAATGGCGTGGCAAAATATATGCACTAGGAACTGGTTTCAGTCAAATCTTAGCAGAAATAAATACTGAAAAGAGATTCTATCTACGCTACAGGAAGGTAATGCAAAGTTCTTTAACTCAACTATGATTTGATTAAAACAAAAACCATAACAACTACGACTGAAGCACAAACTATGAGCTGGCCTTATGTTGTAGGAATAGTCATAGTGATGGACTCTCTATGCTACAGGAGCACTATAAGGCTGAGTTTGCATAAAAACTTCAAAGATGAAAGAAAACTGAAACTCAACAGGAAAGAATAACTAACTAACTAGCTACAGATACTTACTAAGTGGGCCCCCTTAGCAAGCATCTACTGATTACACAGATGCTAAACTCAGAACTTCATTGAACTTTATTCATGAAAACAGAATGATGTACATGGTTTTGTTGATATGAAGACTAACAACAAACTCTGTCTCTAGTCAAACAGATTATGTTTTTCATTATCATATTGATTCTTACATAATATCTGCTACTCTGTTTCTATCTTACTCTAACTATCAACTATCTCTCTTTCTATCCATACCATCCCAACTCCCTCGCACAAGAGGAGTATCTTATTTTTAAATCAAAAGAACAACTAACTAACTAACTCATCAAAGAAAGATGTGGAAGTAAAGTATATCCCTGAATCAAGGAACAAACTTCATAAATGAATTTATGTGCTCAACTTGATCTAGAGAGAATCTAGCGCTCCACTCTTTCCAGTTTGACTTGTCATTAAAATCTTTCCCATGGTTTCGGTCAAAGAGTCTTCGCCAGAGCTCCCTCGAAGTCGTGCAGGAAATGGACTTTGCTGCAAGGCCGAGATCGGCTACGCTTGACTCGATCATTCTTCAAGAACCTACAAAACAAAAGGTAACAGATGCGAAAGAAAACGCATATGGCACATACACGATATCTATTCATTAATCACACATTTTAAATCTACTTCATCATTCAAAAACTCTATACGATATACCAGCCATTTTAGGGAGTCAATGGGCAATAAATGCAATCAAGTCAACACCATGAGCTGCAGGAATATGAAAGTATTATCCTACAGGATATCCCCATAAAAGGTTTCAACAAAGTTTAAACAGCCATGAAATAAAACAAGTAAAGTCATTAAAAGTTTATCATAACATCCAAATTATGAGCATATTTTAAGCTCATCACTGCCCCCTACTTAGCCCAATGCTGGTCCTCTAGCATTAACTTTTCTGGCGGTTTCTCTGAAGTTGGTTGTTGCTGCATAATTGTGAAACAGATTTCCAAACTTGTAATAGAATCCTCTGAAATCCCGGCACCTTTCATATCTTCAGTCTTCTAATTCAGTGTAAAGATTTGTAGCCTGGTGAGGATACAGGGGCCACATTAGCACAGGGGGTCTGAATCTCAGTGGCAGCCATAGTTCAAATCTTGTTTGAAGTCCCAATTGAACATATCTACTGGTTCATTTGAGAGCTGTTGTAAAATTTAGGGGACCATGTGGTTCTGACTTTCTTAACCCAACAGTTAATCTCTCCCATCTTTTCTCGCTTCTGGTATATGCTAATCTCCAAAACGAATATTGTTGTGCCTAGAATTCATCATATACTTGCTTTCTGATATCAAATATTTTCTCTTTGGCTGAAACATTATTAATACCATATGTTAGAGAAAACCAATCTTTCAATATTGCATGTGGGTTTAAACTTTGAGAGCGTAATGGAATAGGCTCTGTTTTCTCAACTTCCTCATATGTTTCCCACTGCCTGCCATAATTTGCCTCATTTTCTTCCCACGACATAAATGCTCTCAAATGAATATCACCAATATATAGAAGAGGATTCTGGATTATGTTTCAAATGGTATTAAAAAGCCATGCAAATAGAATTCACACAGAGAATTCCTTAACCAGTTAGGGGCTGCTTGGTATGCTTCATAAAATTCTTTGGCAGTGTGAATTATAGGGTCTTGGTTTATAGAAATTCTCATCAATTGAAACCATAAAAACTATTCTTTAAGGCACAAAGCATAAACTCTGGGTGGCAGTCTGCACTCCATAATTTGACCAGTTATTTTTAACATTTCGTCTATTTTTGCTTTCAACTCAGTAATTTCCTGCTTCTAAATTTCAATTTCCTTTTTCAATTTCCTCTTTTCTACTTCTCACAGACTTTGTTGCATGTCAGTCTGGGCTATATGTCAGAAATTCAGGGTTTGCAGTGTAACTGTCTCCCAATTAGCTTTAACATATTCCAAAAACTCAATTAAAAATGTCCTCCTATACACAACAATGGCTTTACAAATTTCAGGATGAAATACAACTTCACTAGGCACATTCAGTTGTTCAGTCTGTTCTTGTTTTTGCTACAGGATAAATTCTTGTTGCTGTGGTGGAGAAGTCTGTGCTTCCTCCAAAAATTGCATAGCAGCCGTAGCCAAATCATCAAGATTTGGTAACCCTTGCTCATTATGCTCTGCTTCTTTTTCCTCCATTTATTCCTCTTCAGGAACGAACAAGCTTTGAGCGGCATTCTCGGACATATTCTGAGAAACATTAAATTCAGACTCAACAGACCCTTCTAAAATTATAATCACCTCAGGTTGCGGTGAAACAGGGGAGGTCTTAGATTGTTTCCTTGTGGAAACCCTTTTTGGTACTGATGCGGCTGAAGGAGGTGTTCCGGTAGCTTTTCTTTTTCTTGTTTGTTCAGACGGCTCTGCCCTACCAGAGGATGATGGAGAACTATCAATATCAATAGTTGTTGCTATAGGAGAAACTATTGCAGGGGAAGGTGTTGTAGGAGAGGAGCATTGCCTTTTCTGAGAATGAGGGTCAGATTTTGGGGACCCTTCTACCTTTGCTTTTCCTTTCTCCCTCCTAGTGGCAGACCTAGTTTGTACCCTAACAGAGGATTCAGGTGCGACAGTTGTAGGACCAGTCGCTACAGGAGTAGATGACCCTAGCCCTGTTCTACTGGTAGATGCAATTTCTTTCTTCTTCCTCAGAGGCCGTGGGGTAATTACCCTAGGGGGTTCTGGAGTTTGCAAACTCTTTTGGGCAACAAATTGTTGCCAGGAGAGAGGTGAGATGTCTCTCAAAGAGCGCTCAATCAGTAATTTAATAAGGCCATGATGAGTGATAGAATTATCCTTCCCCTATTGAGTTCCATGGGCACTTTGTTCTAAAAATTTTAACAAGAAATTCAGAACATTCACAACTAACCCATGCCTCGTATGGCTTAATAATTTAAAATGATGAGAATGTAGGTAGGAAAAACGGCCTTCACAGGTTAAGTACCTCATTATATAAGTGGCATATTCTGAATATGGAGGAGGCAGTGACACATGCTTGCATCCATGCTTGGAAACTTCCAGAGGTCCACCAGTAGGCATTGAAAACTCAGCCCTTGCAGCTGCAGCATCTGAAGAAAATTTTTCTCCAACGACTAGGAGCCCAGTTACTTCAGCAATTCTATCTTCGGTTGCAACAACTGTTAGACCCCATACAGTGGCTTCCCCTTCAGAAAGGGTTCTCAAAAATTCTCCAGCAGCCTCCTCATCAAAATCATTTAAACTCAAGAAATAATTTAACCATCCACAGAAGCTGAATGCGTGGACTGTCTACAGATTTTGCAATAACAATTCATGAGCTACAGGCTCATGTCGTACCAACTGACCACCCATATTTACAATTTTTTTAGCTAAACCCAATTCCTTGCTGAAGATTCAAATTCTTTATTTCCCTTTTTGCTGTAATTTTTCTTCCGTCGTGCCGTCACATTTCTTTCTTTTTTCCAAAAATGAGCTTTTTGAACAAGCAGTCTTAATCGTAGTTTACAAGAAAAACATGCATTAAAGAAGGATATGAAATCACAATTGGAAAGTACCAGAAAAGCATTAAAGAAAAGTTATTTGTGCAGTTATGGAAGTGGCAAAAAGATAGGTTTTAAAAATGGATTACCCCGCCCCCTACTTAAAGTATGACATGTGTCCTCACATGTACTAAAGAATAGGTAGAGATTCAGGTAATAATGGCCAGTACATCCATAACAGTAAATGAATAGAATGAAATAAATAAAATATGCGATAAGAAAAGATATGGCATACCTTGAGTAATTGTACGTAAGTGTGAAGAAAGATGACAGCGCTGCATGAATTGACAAGTGGGAAAGATATCTTAATTAAGGTTGATGCAGACGGATGAAGTGGATGGGTGACGTGTGCGGATGAAATGTACGAATGAAATGGATGGATGGGATGGATGGATGGAAGATAAAGAAGTGAGATGGGGGTGATAAATGAAAATGGAGAAAAAAGGGTTTCCTTAAAAAGGAAAACCTTTATTATGGGAATGCTTTTTGAAAATTACGGCAACGCTACAGGAGAAAGGCTAAAGCCTTCGGTTGTAGGAAGAGTAGCGGGAGGAACCTAAATGAACTACTTCATGAATTCTTCCTTGCAGACTGGTTTGTGGTACAACTGGAGTCGGTGGCCATTCACTAGCAATTTGAAACGGACTGGATCAATTGTGACGAGCTGCACAGCTTCGTTGTCAAACATATTTTCAACCTCATAGGGGCCAAGCCAGCGTGTTGTGAGCTTACCCTAATTTTCTTGATATCTGGAATCATATAATAGAGCTCAATCATCAACAAAAAATTTCCTAGTTTTGATGTGTTGATCATGCCATTTCTTCCTTTGTTGTTGGATTGCTTCTGTGTGCTGCAAGGCAGCTTTTCTCATTTCGTCCAAAGCATTTAGCTGCAGGAGACGGTCCTTTTGTGCTTCAGATATGTCTATATTAAGTTCAAGAGTTGTCCTCAAAGTTTTATATTCAAATTCTATGGGTAACATGGTTGTTTTCTCATAAAGTAGCTCAAAAGGTGTAAACCCAGTTGTTGTCTTCCATGTAGTTCTGTAAGCCCAAACTGTTTTAGGAAGTCTATTGCTCTAGTCTTTTTTATGAATCTGCACTGTCTTTGTGAGGATCACCTCAACTTCTCTGTTTGTTACCTCTGCCTGACCATTGGCTTGAGGATGATAGGGGCTGGACTTCCTATGTTTGATCTTATAGTCATTCATAAGTGCAGTGATCAGATTTGAGGTAAACTGAGCTCCTTGATCAATTACAAGCTCTCTGGGAACTCCAAATCTTGTGAAAATTTGTTCATACAGAAATTCAACAACTTTGTTATCTTGGGCATGAGTCATAGCTTTTACCTCGACCCATTTTGTTACATAATCTGTGCAAACTATAATGTATGACTTTCCATTTGATGGTGGATCAATTGGTCCTATGAAATCCATTCTCCATTTATCAAAAGGGGAAACTATGACCTGTGGATACAGTGGCATTTCATCTAATTTATTTGGTCTTCCCATACGCTGGCATCTATCACACTTCCTCGTATAGGCCACAACATCCTTGTGTAGTGTTGGCTAGTAGTACCTTGTTGTAGTACCCTGTTGTAAGAACCTTCATTGTTGTTCTTTTTGCTGCAAAGTGCCCCCCACATGGTTCATCATGGCAAGCATGCAAGATATCATAAGTCTCATCTTCTCTTACACATCTTCGCATTACTTGATTAGGTCCAGTATAGAACAGACAATTTTCAATCCAGAAAAAGTTAAAACTTTTCTCTATCAACAACTTCTTTTCTTTTGGGGAAAAGTGAGCTGGTATTCTATTTGCTGCTAAATAATTAGCAATGTATGCATACCAGGGTGTATGTGTAGCAATGGAAAACAAGTGTTCATCAGGAAATCTATCATCAATGACTTCATGTTCCTCACGTGCAGTTGATTGAAGTCTTGATAAAAAGTCAGCCACGACAATAGCTCTCCTTGGTTTGTCAATTATGGTAATGTCAAACTCTTGTAACAATAGGAGTCATCGTGCCAGCCTACCAGAGATGGCAGGTTTGTTCATCAGATACTTGATTGCTGCATGGTCAGTATGAATGAATATTTGATAACCTGTGACATAATTCCTAAATTTATTCAAAGCATACACTACTGCAAGCAACTCCTTTTCTGTAACAGTATAGTTGAGCTTAGGACCTTGAAGGTTCTTGCTGATAAAGTAAATAGCACGTTCTATTGAATTTTTTTTTGACTCAGAACTACTCCTATGCCAAAATCAGATGCATCAGCATGTATGTGAAAAGGCAAATTCCATTTGGGTCCTTGAAGAACAGGGGCTTTAGTAAGTAGGTCCTTTAGTTGCAGGAAAGATTGTTCACAGGCTTCTGTCCACTCAAATTGGGAATCCTTTGTTAATAGGGCATAAAGTGGGCTGGCAATTTTACTGAAATCTTTTCTAAACCTTCTATAATACCCTGCATGACCAAGAAAACTTCTGACATCTTTCTGTTTTGCAGGAGTTTGTAGATTCTGAATTACTTCAATTTTAGCAGGGTCAACCTGAATTCCATTCTTTGAAACATGATGACCTAGAACAATACCTTCTTCCATCATTAGATAACATTTCTTACTGTTTAGAGACAAATTTTGCTCCCTACACATTTTCAATACTTTTTCTAAATTCATTAGTGCTTCTTCAAATGTGACTCCATAGGTAGTGAAATCATCCATATATATTTTCATACATTCATGAGATATATTAGCAAAGATACTAATTACTACTCTCTGAAATGTTGTTGGTGCATTGCATAGACCAAAAGGCAAGACTGAATAAGCAAATGTTCTCCATGGACAGGTAAAAGTGGTCTTGTCTTGATCTTCAGGGGCTATTTTTATCTGGTTATACCCGCTGTAACCGTCCAAAAAGGAAAAATATCTTTTTCCAGACAGTGAGTCTAGTACTTGGTCTACGAAAGGTAATGGAAAGTGATCTTTTTTAGTGGCATTGTTCAATTCCCTATAATCTACACACTCTCCATTTTCCTCCTTTCTTGGGGACAATGACTAATGGAGAAATCCATTAGCTGTCAGAAATTGGGTAAATAAAACCAGCATCAAGCAACTTTTGAAGTTCATTTTTCACTATTTCTTTAAGCACTAGATTTACTCTTCTTTGAGGTTGTCTAACTGGTAAACAATCTTCTTTGATATATATCCTATGAGTACAAACTCGATGATCTATTCCTTGCATGTCCCCATATTCCCATGCAAAAGCTTTGTGTTGTTCTTGTAACATTTTTAATAAGTCAGCCTCTTGGGACTGTGACAACTTGCTATTAACATTCAAACAATGATCTGGAGACAATTCTATCTACTTAGTGAGATTACTCATAGAATCAACAGGTAATGTTTGTACCTCTTTTGGAAGCAAGTTATGAAAAATTGTCCAAAGTTTAGGAAATGAACTCTCAAAATCTAGTTGCTGCAGGAAACATTGTAAATGAGTACCATTTAGATCAGATGAACTACCTGTATCAGAGTTGTACTACAGAATTTGAAACAGCAGAGCATCCTCACTTTGGAGGTGTGAGAATGGATCATTTTGAATCATCATTAATTGAGCCAAAGAATTGGCTTCGTCAGTTTCTTCCTCCACATCTAGCCAAACAAGTTGGGACAAATCTAGTTGAGGTCTAGTAGGCGGATATAGAGCCAATTTCTTTGTAGACTGTCCATCAGAAATGGTCATATCTCCAGAATGACATCCTATAAAAGCATCAACAGTTGCTAACCATGGTCTACCAAGAATGACTGGATACCCTCCTAAAGTTGCCTTAACTGATAATATTGTGAAATCAGCAGGATACTCCTAAGATTCAAGAGTGACAATTACATCTTCCACTATCCCATCAGGTTTAACTGTGGAGCTGTCTGCAAGCTGCACAATTGTGGGTGTAGACCTAATATTTGAAATATTCAAGGAGTCCATAGTATGCTTTGTCATGACATTAATAGCAGCACCTAGATCAATCAAAACATTTTTTACAACTTGGCCATTTATATTTATCTGCACTACAGGACTTCTAGGGTCAATATACTTTGGAATGACTACATTTCCCAACATTATATCAGCTAATTTGCCTAGGACATGAATTGTTTGAGGATCCTTTTTCTTTCGTCCAGGCTTCTTCAAACAAGCTTCTTTAATAGCTTTTCCAAAAATAGAAACATCTTTAATAGCTTGAAATAAAGGAATTTGAATCGGTATATTTTTTAGCTGATCCAAAATGTCAAAAGTGGGTTCTTCTATGGATTTAGATTCAGTGCCTTGCAACCTCTGAGGAAAAGGTGGTTTGTCTTGTCTTTGCAAAACAGGTTCCATAGAGACTGTATCGGGTAGAGGCATATGCTCAGTAGGAACAGCAGGTGGAATAGATTCTTCAATGGGAGAATCAGGTATTTCAGTAATTAGAGGTGGTTTAGGTGCAGGTAAATTTGTTCCAGACCTCAGATGGATGTCATTAATGTTTAAGGCATAAGCTTGATATTGGTTGGCTTCAGAAAGATACACAAGCTATTGAGGCTGTTGTTGTTGCTTATTATTGGGATTGGGCAGCGACTGAGCAAGCATAGGTGTTTGTTTTGGAGGTCCAGGATTTGTGACAGTTGCTGCATGAGGTGGCATGAGGGCCTGTTGTTGTGGCTGTGGAAGCTGCAGGAATCTAGAGGACTGGTTTTGCCATTGCTGAGGGCCTCTCCATTGAGGATTTTGTTTCCAATTTCCTGAAGGTGGGGTCCATTGCCCTTGTGGCTGCTGCCAACCTCCTTGAGGAGATTCCATGGTGGTGGTGGTCCATATGCTTGTTGCCACTGGTTATTATAGCTAGAATAAGGATTACCAAAATTTAAAGGATCTTGAGGCATACCTTGTCTTTGGACCCATGGTCTCCTTTGTGCAACAAAGAACACTTTATCATCATCACCTTCTATTGGCTTGAAGTCAGTGGGTAGTTGCCTGGCTTCCAAATTAGCCACCATCTTGCATCATCAATCATGCTTCTTCTGTCTACAGTATGGACAAAACTCGGCTAAAACTGCCTTAGCCTCCTCATGTTTATTCTGAGCTTACATAGTGTCCAGTTGCGTAGCCATATTATTAATGATGTCCTGCTTGAAGTCAGATAGAAAATTTGTTATCTCCATCCGAGAAACTCCACCAGAAGAAGACTTCCCCATTATAGCATGATGACCTCGACCTTTCTTAACTATTGCTCGAGAGTAGTTAAGACATATTTTCTTTATATCATCCCAAGGTAGCTGAGTTATATCACCTCCTCCCATCAGGTCTAGGGCGTCTATATAGGCATCACTGATTCCCCTTAGAAACAGTAGTTTCTGAAAGTCCTCGTTGAGAGTATGGTTTGAGTTCCTCTTTAGTGAAAACAAAAATCTGGAAATATAATCTTCCAGACTTTCATCGTCCTTCTGCTGAATTCGGAATATGTCATCACCCTTGTTGGCGCTCTTACAATATTCCTTATACTTTTCAAGGAATTTCGTCTGCATGGCTGCCCAACTATCTACAACGCCTCTTCCCAGACTCATAAACCACCTGAGAGCTCCTTCCTTCAAGGTGGAAGGAAATAGCTTCAGTTTATGAGCATTTTTGTAGTAGTCATAACTGCAACAGAGGACATCAAATTCAAATAGAAAATTTTCTGGGTCTTCTCTAACCAAGCCATAAAACTTTGGAAGCAAGGAAGAGGGAATGTTTTTAAGATTGTCGGTATCTCATTGAGGAACAATGAGAAACTCAAATGCAGGAGGTGGATTATTAGGTGGATTATTTGCCATGTCTAGTTGTTGGAATAACAGAGCGAATGTATTTTCCTCAGGTTCTTTATCAACTAGGTCAAATGTTATTTCAATAAATAGATTTTCAGGGAGAAACCTTCCCAGTGCGTCTCTTCTTCTTCTATGCATGCAATATGGTGAGTAGTGGCTTGAAAGATTTTGAAAATTTTTGACTAACAGACTAAACTAATGCTGAAAATGACTTCTAACAGACTCTTAGCTAGATGCCATCCCCGACAATGGCGCCAAAAATGGCCGCACCCACAAAAGGATATGAAAATCACAGTAAAACATTTCCAAGGAATTGGACATTCCAACAGGTGACTAATATCTCTTTCTGTGGACGTTCATTTATTTGTCAAACCAAGGGACGTATACTTTAAATGGTGCAGCAAAATATATGCACTAGGAACTGGTTTCAGTCAAATCTTAGTAGAAATAAATACTAAAAAGAGATTCTATCTACGCTACAGGAAGGTAATGCAAAGTTCTTTAACTCAACTATGATTTTATTAAAACAAAAACCATAACAACTACGACTGAAGCACAAACTGTGAGCTGGCCTTATGCTGCAGGAACAGTCACAGTGATGGACTCTCTATGCTGCAGGAGCACTATAAGGCTGAGTTTGCATAAAAACTTCAAAGATTAAAGAAAACTGAAACTCAACAGGAAAGAATAACTAACTAACTAGCTACAGATACTTACTAAGTGGGCCCCCTTAGCAAGCATCTACTGATTACACAGATGCTAAACTCAGAACTTCATTGAACTTTATTCATGAAAACAGAATGATGTACATGGTTTTGTTGATATGAAGACTAACAAAAAACTCTGTCTCTGTTCAAATAGATTATGTCTTTCATTATCATATTGATTCTTACATAATATTTGCTACTCTGTTTATATCTTACTCTAACTATCATCTATCTCTCTTTCTATCCATATCATCCCCACTCCCTCGCATAGGAGGAGTATCTTATTTTTAAATCAGAAGAACAACTAACTAACTAACTCATCAAAGAAAGACGTGGAAGTAAAGTATATCCCCAAATCAAGGAACAAACTTCATAAATGAATTTATGTGCTCAACCCGATCCAGAGAGAATCTAGCACTCCACTCTTTCCAGTTTGACTTGTCATTAAAATCTTTCCCATGGTTTCGGTCAAAGAGTCTTCGCTAGAGCTCCCTCGAAGTCGTGCAGGAAATGGACTTTGTTGCAAGGCTGAGGTCGGCTGCGCTTGACTCGATCATTCTTCAACAACCTACAAAACAAAAGGTAACAGATGCGAAAGAAAAGGCATATGGCACATACATGATATCTATTCATTAATCACACATTTTAAATCTACTTCATCATTCAAAAATTGAATACGATATACCAGCCATTTTAGGGAGTCAATGGGCAATAAATGCAATCAAGTCAACACCATGAGTTGCAGGAATATGAAAGTATTATGCTACAGGATATCCCCATAAAAGGTTTCAACAAAGTTTAAACAGCCATGAAATAACAAAAGTAAATCATTAAAAGTTTATCATAACATCCAAATTATGAGCATATTTTAAGCTCATCAATGACAACGAAGAACCACTTGTTTGTCACAATCTAGAACAATAGTATTCTCCTTAGGAGAAGAGTTGGTAGGAGAACAAAATACCACATCCTTGTAACAAGGAAGGGATTTTTCTTGCATAGAAACTTCATTACTAATAATGGAATTATTAGTGGAGGGATAGTGAGAATAAGGAGGAGAGAAATCATTTAGAGGGATATCTATTGTCATTAAGGTGTTATTCTATTGTTCCATATTATCCACCCTACAAGGAGAGCATGTAATATTGTGATCTACGTATGTTATTTGTAAAGTAGCTTCATCACAAGTGGAGGCATCAAGAGAAAGAATACTATGGTTTTCAAATAGATCATCCCAAAGGATAGGAAAATTAGGGAAGGGAAGATCAAAAGTATCATGATTTGTAATATGGATATGTTCTAATACTAACCTATCCTCTTTGTGTCGAGAAGGAATATTAGGAGAGGGAAAAATATAACTATCATGAACATGGGTATTTGGTAAGGTAATGCTAAGGAATGTAATTACTGTAGAAGTTGAGAAAGCCAACTTCATAGCTTTGAAGATCACCTACATGAAAATAACCTATCACAGAAAGGAAGAGATAGAGACAAAAAAGCAAGGGTGCTCTGCAAGCTTCAAGAGAGATTGCATTGATTGAATTTCTAATAATACAAAGAGACCAATCCTTAAAAGGAGATCATTCAAAACCTAAAAGTAACCCTAATAGGTAGACATTTAATAATTATAACTAAAGTGAAATGTTAAGAGAGGAATAAAGGTAACTTAATTAACATAATTAAGTTAAAATATTTACTCTAACACCCCCCCTTAAGATGAGCAAGAGTGCAGCTAAAAACATGTGCAAGAAAGTAAACATAACTAAAATTCATGAAAGAAAACACTTGGGTCCTGGCAACTAGGCCTGATTAGGTACTTGAATACAACCAAATCTCTGTAAAGTTGAAAAATAGAGAAAACCTCATGGGAAAAACTCTACTCCAGAAAGAGATAAAAGACATGAAGAACATCACTGAAGCATAAGAAGTTGAAAAAAACTATTAAAAGATGACTACTATGGTGCTGAAGAACCTCCTATGAAGCTAGGATGATTAGGATCAAGAAGACAACAATCTGCATGAGTGCCCCCAATGACACTACTCGAATCAGATCACAAACAAAGGCAAACACCTAGAATGAAGATATAGATGGCACAAGTACCAATAGTCTGAAGAACATTAATCAACTGAGAATGGAAGATTCCTTCCAAGATGAAACCAAGGAAGCATTAGCACGAGGGTAAGTGAAAGAAGTTGAGTCCACTTCTAGTGGAAGTGCAATTTTTCAGCTTTAAAATGGTAGTCACTCATTTTTTAGAATAGGTACCCATTATAAAGTGGGTACTCATTCCAAAAGGTTTGAAATTCATAATCCATATTTATCATTTGGATTTAGACTTAGAAAATGCATGGTAACCCAACCCTTAGCCTTAGACCTACAAGTACAAGGTCATGTCAATATTGAGAGAAAGATTTGACTATGCCAATATGGTTGATGGGGGTTTTTTTAGAATTATTTTATGAAATTAAAACCCATTTTAGATTAGATTGTTTAGATTCTAAATATGTAATTTTTATTTTTATTTTTTATAATTTTTTTATGAAAAAGGTCCATAAACTTGAATTATCAGGGTTTTTTAGTATTTTAATAACTTTTTATTAAAATAATTTTTTGGATTTTTTTTTACGAGAACATACTTCAAACAATTCTTTTCAATTTGAAAAAATAAATCATCAAAAAATGATAAGTTTAGGTCATCTTATGTGTGACGTACACAATGATTTCTCATAACATGAAATATGGCGAATAAAAAATTAACAAAAAACTAAATATTCAATAAAAAAATACAAAAAATAGGGAAAACATGCTTAAGTGAGTTAAAAATATTTTCCCAAAAGGATTTAGAAAAATATGATTATTCAAGTCAAAATATGGATTTCGTACACGTACATGGTACCGTAAAAAAAAAGTGACTTTTAAATAGTGGTTTTTAGAAACGTCTATTGAAAATCAATTTGTATCATCTGGGTTTTAAAATAAATTAGATATTTGGAAACTAGACTCCAAGTACTACATTTTATGATTAGTGACTTTTTTCAAGATTCCATCTCTAAGTGCTTTAAATTATAAGGTCAAATGTGACAAATTCTAAAAATCAAGGAAACCACTTCCACTTTTTGGCCAAAAAGTGGACTCAACTTCTTGCCAGCACCCACGAACAGTATAATACCCCCTCATAATGCTGACTAGGAGAGTTTGAAAAATCCATTGAAATGTTGTGTAACACCCTGTAGTGTATGAAGGAGAAAAAACATCTGAAAGTGCACAAGAAAGCACCTGCAATTGAAAAAAGTGGTGTGCAAAACAAAGCACACATGCATGAGGCTGGAATCATATGGATCCACTGTCGTCATGGAGGGACACTCACTGGACAAAATTGTGATGGCAAAAACAAAGGCACTACACAAAACCCCATGGCACTTTATAATACAATGCAAGTACAAAATATGGCACAACCTTATGTGCAAAATCCCCAAAATACATGTACAATAATGTGACACTTTATCTCAATGTGTTTACATAGAAGATTACTTACAAATAATGCTCATAATACCCACAAAGGACAAAAAAATTGGAAATACATATAGGATAGCCAACAACAAGTCATCTGATGCAAACTAAAAGTTTCCAAGGGCTAAAACGTCCAAGTAATCCACTAGAATGTGAAAACACAAAAACATGAATAAAATATACCTAAAGAACAATCTGGAAAAATTTCATGAATGGAATTGAAGAGCTCTTTCCAATGTCTCTGAGAGCACAAAAAATGGAGAAACTAGTCAAAAGTTATGAGCTAGGGACTGAAAACAGATCCTTTGACTTCAACTGGCTATAGAATACACCAAGAGAGAAATGAAGCAATGAGACCCAAACCACTAGAAATTTGACAATCAACTTTCTGACGATATCTCATTTTCCAAAAAATGATATCGTATGCCCAAGTTATGGCCTTTGGAAGAAAATAGCTGCATAGGGGAAAAAAACCAGTGCTGGATTAAATTTGATGGTCATACGGTCATCATAGCAAAAATTCAGGCCTAAACTTGACAGCCAAATGGCTGTCGGCGGATTTGTACAACTACACTTATTAAAAAAATTGTTTTTTTAAGAAAAACAATAAAAAAACTTTACAAATTATATTTTTTTTGTTAAAAAAATATATTAAAATTTTTATTTTTTTCATAAAAAATTGTGACCATGGGAAGGTACGCAGGTCAATAACTGCACAGTACCCTGTGTAGGCACGTAACTTCTAGGTAATTTTTTATTTTATTTTTTAAAAAACAAAAAAATTGTTTTTAATAAAAAAATTGCAATTTTTTTAAGTTTTTAAATAAAAAACTCCAAAAACTTTTGCAAACGATGAACAAGGCTATACGGATAAAAAAAATTGCCTCACGAACTACTGACATTGAATATAGGAGGGTTTACAGTCGATCTTTAGGTTTTTGGCCACTCCAAACGCAACAGTGAGGTCTATTTGGGCTCAAAAAGCTCCAAAAAATCGAGCACCCCTTGATCTCGAAAAAAACACTCTTTCTTCAAAACTTCACATATCTGACAAATAGAAGCCAAATTTGATGAAACAAAGGTCAATCTTGACTATTCCAGCAACTCTGAATTCAATGGAGACATCTAATTTGACCCTAGATGCACTAAAAATTTCCACCTCTTGGATCAAAAAAGGAAAACCCCAAACCCTTGAAGCTCCAAAAAATCCTTCAAAACACCAATAGGAAGCAGTAGATCTGGAGCTCTGATACCATGTAGAAGTTGAGAAAGCCAACTTCATAGACCCTGAAGATCATCTGCCTGCAAATAACCTGTCACAGAAAGGAAGAGATGGAGACAAAAAAGCAAGGGTGCTTTGCAAGCTTCAAGAGAGATTGCATTGACTGAATTTCAAATAATACAAAGAGATCAATCCTTAAAAGGAGATCATGCAGAACCTAAAAGTAAGCCTAATAGGTAGACATTTAATAATTAATATAATTATTAAATGTCACAATATGCAAACAAGTGAAATCTTAATATAGGAATAAAGGTAACTTAATTAACATAATTAAGTTAAAACGTTTACTCTAACAATTACAATTTATTTCTCTTGTGGTGTAAAATCATCCAAAGGGGAATGAGGAAATGGGCAATCAAGACAATGAAGACTTGTAACATCTTGCACTAAGATATTTTCCTCACTAATAGGAGAGGTATCGAAAGAGCAAGTATGATAATTATGATTGTCTACATTACCTTTTTCACCAATAGGAAATGTAAAATTAAGAATTTCATTAATGGTTTGAATCTTAAAGTCCCTATTATTGGAGTCAAAATTAGACTCAAAAAAGGGGATAGTGTTCGTATAAAATCCATATTTAACCAAATGAAGAGCACATCTTGTGAAAGAAAACATGATTAAATGCAATGAAACAATGTCTAAAATGAGCTAATTTAATCAAATTTGAACAAAATGTATGCTATAGTAATGCAAACAACTATTATATACAGGGTAAGGCACCAATAAGAAGCTAAAAAACCAATATCTGAGATTTGGAAAATTTTGTTTTACGTGCCAGAAGGTATTGATTCACCCAAGGTGGCGAATGAGTCCCAATATGAACATTTTTCAAAAAAAATAGAAATTTTAGATTGATTTTTTTGAATCCAGAGAGTCAAAACACATACAAGAATGAAAAATTCAAAATTACAATAAATCTAAGTGAATTTAGATTCAAGAAATACAACCTAAATACACTTTTCATGAATGCAAGAGTTAACACCTGCCATGCAAATTAATTATGAAAACCCTAATGCAAGCTAGATCTATGATGAAAGACACCAAATTAGAATGTAAAAGTATTCAAAAAGTCGGGTTCACCAAAATAAACCATCGATTTTTGGACCCAATGGGCTCGCTAACTCTTATAAGGTTTTTCACCTAAAGGACAAAGAGATTAGGTCCAAAAATGCTAGTGGGTTCATTCAAATTAAGATGTATAATATGTGCATGATGGAATGGAAACTAAATGGAATGAAATGAATGCAAATAAGCTAAAAAATAGAATGATTAAATATGCAAAACTAATGAAATATGATTTGTTTGAAAACACACGATGATATGCAAACAGAAACAAATAGAATGAAATATGCAAAACAAAAACAAAAGAGTGAAATTAGAGTACACTCGGCCAAACTATGTTGAATCTGGAATGTTTGAAATGTTGATTGATGATGTCACTTAAGCCAAAAAAGACACATTTGCCACATATGGTGAATTAGTCCATGTTCTAATGAAATCTCCCGAGAACAGGTTTCTAAACATAGAGAGCTAGATTCTAAAAAAATCCTATTTCAAACCCATACATGGGACTCATTCACCATGCATGGTGAATCAGTCTTCCTTCAAGGATCTAAAAAGTCAAACGTAGTATCTGTAACTTCAAATCTACAAATCCACCTTCTATAGGTGTTTGCTTAAGAAATGTCAGGATCAGGTTTGAAAGTGACTTTTCCTTGATGATTTGACTTGAATGAAGAGGAGAAGACTTAAAAACTTAGAAATGAATCTTCAATTATTCTTAAGCTTCCAATAAACCTAAATCTACAAACAAACAACACAAGAAGAGAAAAGGTTGATTGTTAAGGTATGGGGGTTTTCCTTAGTCAAACCCCTTTTAGGTAATTAAAGCAAATTGATGAGATAAATGAATAAAGCATGAAAAAATTGAATAATTTACCTAACAGTGATGATTGATCTTGGATGTCTGCAGCAAATCATGTAGAATCATCCCTTGAATTTTTAGAATGCTAGCTTGAAGACTTCTAATGAAGAAACCCTAAGTTGCTTGAGAGAATAGATGATAAAAGATGTAATATTAAATTGTAGATGTGTAGGAGATGTTAAAATGAGGTGAAATATGCTTACTTATACAAATCTTGTGCCTTAGTGCCCATTCATACATTATCATAGGCTGACATGAAGCATAATTTTGAATAAATCTCGAAAGAAATTTAAAATATTTTGAATTTTACAGCCAAGGTAGACTCATTCAGCACCCATGGAGAATGGGTCCTACCTAGGACATAAACTTAGGTGTCAAGAATTAAATGCTACTTAATGTTGTGTGTCAGGAGTATATTAAAAAATACACTTAAATAAAGCATATGAGTGTATAAATGGGTCATATGAGACATAAGAAATAGATAAATAAGGGGAAAATGCCTAGAAAGGTGTAAATCTTGATTATAAGACTTAACAACATTTAAAAATAGGACTTGTTTATGTGTCAAAGGGTGATTTTTAGCTGAATTATATTAAAAATAGAGTCTAGAATAATGTAGAAATGTCTTACAACACTTCACAACACATTCACAAGACTTCATTAAAAGTATCTTATTTAATTTATAAAGGTCTAAAACTTAGTGTGGATGCATAGAATGCCTCACAACACCTAAATTAAGGCCTTATTAAGTCCATTTATCATGAATTATCTCATGTCAAGCAAAGGGTCCTTTTTTCTATGACACATTATCATTATTCTAAAAGGTTGTTTGTAACACATTAGTTTATCAATTGCCACATTATGACTGGGTTATGGTCTACAAGAATTAAAAATAATTGTGGAGTTTAGTGTGGTGATTATGCAAAAATGGAATGAATTGTATAGCATTGTACACACGCAAAATTGGCATAATGCATTCAATTAAGTCATATTCATCCATTCAAAAAATAAATCAAGTTTATTTATCAATCTCCTAAAGTCACCAACTTATATTAAATAAATCAACTTGATCCTAACATCACCATCCTTTTAATTAAATAAATCAAGCCTTTTATTTAATTAAATCTTAAATCACCTTCCATCCATTTTGATTTAAATAAATCAAAATATTCAAGTCAAATGGTTCAAATAAACTAATCATCATCTAAGCTAACCTTGATTAAATATAATCTAATGCATGTCACATCCTCTAGCTTTTCCCACTTGCACCAATAAATGAATTTATTGATTTATTAAAATCAGCATTTTCCATCAACGTGGCATCTTTGAGGAATATTCCCTCAAATTTGAATTCAAAAACAAGTGGAAATGTACACCCAACAAAGCATTTATGAGGCCTTACATGTCTCTTACATGTCCCTTACACAAGTCAAACTTAGCATTAACTCTCAATTTCAAATTTGAAATCTCCCTCTCTTTGGCACATTGACCAAAATGTGCTCATGCATCAACCACTGACAAGTTGACCAGTGGCCTCTTCTCATTGGTGGACCTTTAGTCCCACATCCTCCATGTTTGGCATTCTTTTATCACTTTTGGCAATAAATAGAGGTCTCCTCTATTGTTCAAATCCTCCAAAATCTTGAGATCTTTCTCCATATCATTGTCATTTGAATCCATCTTAGCATTCCATATCATTCTTCATAGAATTTTCATCATGGATCTTAGCAAAGGATTGGGAAAGGGCTATTTTCCACAATAGCAGCAATCCACAGTGGGATAGGTTTGAGCATGCTTAGTCTTTTTTGTAATTTATCACTTTGTTTGTTTAAGCATGATTCAATACCTCATATGGATGCTTGATTTGTTGTATTTGATTTGGTATTACTAGTAATGTTCACCAAGGTTGAAATATTTGCAGGTTTAGCAACCACATTATGGTGCTAGAAGGAGGGCATACACTCATGCTTGTTTGAAAATTTCACTATCTAACATGATACTAATGTTTCCAGATTTTTTATCTGAGTTGGAATGGATTTAATTTGACACTAAGATTGGTCATATTATAACTAATATCTAAAACAAAAATAAGTCTCTTTTAAAATTTGTTTGAGGTGAACTCGCGGCATTGTTGTCACTCTTCCTTTTTTTTCAATTCAGACTTATTCATACTTATGGATTGTTGTCACTCTATTTTTGTAAGAAAAAAAAAATCATGATGAAAATTCATTCAAATCTCATGCATCATATGTAGTGCTAGAAATGATAAGGCCTCTACAGGCGATTTTGTTCACACTTTTCTATTTGGGTTATTGATTGTTGAAGAAAAGAAAACTCAAACAGTTCACCGGCCTTATCTATGCTTCCATATTTTGCAAGCTTGTCTACAAGAGTCATATGCTGTGAAAATTGATTTTACACCTGCTAATGGCATTTAGTTTGAAATTATTTCTAAATGGCATTATGGGCACAACTTTAAGTTTGTCAATTTGCATTATTTTGAATTTTTTTTTCAAAATCTTGTGTGATGCAACTTTACACCTATCAATTACATTTTCTTGAAAATATCTAAAGCCTTTCAAAAAATCTATTTTGTTGCATATCTTATATCAGCTGCACCACTTTTTTCTTGAAGGAAGCTCAAGAGCACGTTGAGCTCACGGGCCATTCCAATTTCTCTGAATTGACTGAAGTTGTGCTTAATCTAATCTATGCGGCTTGCAGAAAACCTTGCCACTCTAAGACCAAGAGTGACTTACACAGGAAGAGGACTGGCCACATAGATTTCATTGAAAAAATTGCAGAGGCTGCTAAGCCCATTGATTTAGAGGTGAAGAAGGATCTGTCTCCTAGCTCGTTTATAGCTGCAGTTGGAGAAGATATTCCCATGTCTTAAGGCACATATATGGTGGTTGTAGAGGTTAATAAAGAGCTACTAGCAGAACTTGAGTCCATGGGGTTTCCTACGGCCCATGCAACTCAAACACTTCACTTTTTAGATAGACCTATGCAGATCTAAAGATGAAAAGGCCTCACAAATGTTCTATCATGCTAGGAGACATTAAGGCACTGAGAGCACTGGTGAAGGGGTAAGAAATTAAAGTAGGCACAAACACCAAGATGGTCAATGTCGTGCAAAACTTTAAGGGTTCTCAATCACCTTACAGATCTTTGTTCACTGATACACGATAGGTATAACTACAACATCCTACAAATCCATTGATCGCTAGGTATGTTAGCTTCTGAGAGAATGATTTGAGTGATAAGACTATGACATTATCGATTAGATGTTTGTTTCTTCTTCCACAAGCAAGTGTATATTTTTATTTCTCATTTTTATGGTTCTTTGCTTCTTACACAGTAGCATATTATCATCTCATCTACATGCCAAACTACTGATCCATAAAAAATAAGATTTCTAACCATTCTACAGCTTTCTTTCGGCTTACTAACTTTGCAAGCTCGCATGCGCTAAAACTAGTCAATTGTCATATGTGGATGTTAATGTCTAACTAGTGGCCTGTCTACATCTCTTTATGTAAATGGTGGTATTCAATGTCACCGTTAATAGCAATCATGATCAGGTGCAAGTCTCAGGCTTCGTCAGTGTCTATTATGGTTGAGTCATAGGCAATAATTATGTTGGAACCCTACAATTTGTTATTCACTAGAGATGCCCTAGCAGGTGGCAGCATTAAATATAAAATCAATTCTCTGATACGCCATCCTATCGATGCACGTAAGTTAATGAAGTCGGTAAAGATGCAACTTCATTCTATGGTTAACTTTATTTTGAAATTGAACTGTTGTCGATGCATTTTGGCACCCACTTTATTTTGAAATTGGTGATAAGCTATGCTGCAGCTAAAATTTTTCTACCACTGCTGTATGCGGCATTACTTATGTTGACTCATGCATCACCTACCACTTTTTTTGTTTATACAGATTGATTTAATTGGTAGGTGGAAATATTTTCCAAATGTTCCATTTATTACTAAGTGTAACATCAACCTTATTATCGAAAATAAGTTCTAGTGTTCGAGGTGGAAGTATTTCCTCATAATTTCATACAACCTCTAATGACACTCAATGGGAGTGAATGCAACATGACAAAGTCAGAACACCAGCCTTGTGCTTAGAGTTAGTTTTTTTATACATTTGACTAGTTTTACTTACATTTGATAAGATTGTGTGAGCATAGAGGCTATATACATGTTTATTAATAGGATGATGACCTAATAAGCTACAATATTAAGGATACATATAGATTATACATTTTTCTATATATGAAGATTGGGCTATTATCAAGGTGATGAATGCATGTTCATTGGTGTTTGCTGTCATGGAAATTTTTTAGAGAGAAATCTTAAAATTAGTAAAAAATCATTAGTTTTTGTTATCTTAAAATTGCTTTCTATATCCATTGTTGAACAATATCATATTGTTGTTTAAACTTAATCTTGATATTTATCTACACTAATATTGATGTTTTCTTTAAATACAAAATTAGCAAACTGTTGAATCAATGAATGATCACTTCTTAACATATGTTCTTTTGAGTGATTTTTTAAAAAATGATTCATGAATATATTGATATTTGACTTGTAAGATTTGAATATTTCAATAATTGATTTGTAGGAATTCTGGAAGATGATGATGTAGCAGGTGAAGGAATTCAAAAACATTAAGTAGATTTGAGTTAAAGAAAACCATAAATTGGAACTTGAAACCAACAAAGCGTTTTTAAATGCTTAAGGCTTCTATTTTACACTTTAGTTTTTAGTTTTAGATCAACTCACATACTTTTGGGCTCTAAAAAGAATGTTTCAATTTTCACTACAAAGGATTAAAATGAACATTAGGACACAAACTAAAGTTGGTTTTGGATTTAAACAAATTGAACAAGAAAGTCTTCACATTTGATTTTTTGGTGCTTAAAACGAATTCATCATTGCTTTAAGGCTTAAAATGAACATTTGTTTTTCATGTTTCATAATCTCTTATTTAAAGTAATCTCATCTAAAAAGGAGTATGCACTTCTCTCATGCTTCACGACGATCTTGATAACCGAAAGTATTTTTGATGACATTAAGTTGCATAAAATATTGCCTCCACACTTCGATTTGGGTTTAAAAATTGAACAAAATCTTGTGCGAGTGTGAATAAATTTATTGCATGTGTTCTCCCTTTGTTTCTAAACAAGGGTTGATCGAACTATGAATAAATTTATTCACTTTTTTTCTATCTTAGAGGGCCTGCCTTGGGGAAAAAGTACTCACCCAAGGGAACAAATCAACTAGTAACACTCTAAAGCCAAGAGTATTTCCAATCGGGATATAAATGTGGGTATTGGAGTAAACGCCAATATCAAGCAGTTGATTCCGACGAGATGGATCCGAAAGGGAACTCTCGATGTATGGGTCAATATCCATGAATGGAAAATTTGAAATAGAACCCTTCTTTGTAATGGCCTAATAACTCAATCACTGAGTTTATCAAAGTGGTGCATTGGAACTTAGATTCCAAGAAGTTACTTGCCATGTTTGATCTTGGTTAAAGTATAGAGGTTAAGACTTCATTCTTAATATACCTTTATACTCTTTCCTTGGTTGCATGTAAAATCATCTCTTCTATGAAGGGCATGAGGCAAGACCAGCAAGAAAAATGTACCAATTGAGCTAGAATGTTATATTACTTGTGAGTCAGTTTGAAAACACAGTGTTTTTATCAAAAAACATTTGAAAACAAACATTCAACATGAGCATAAAATCTCAAACCCTTTAGGAGAAGCAAATATCCTTGAACAAATTCACATGTTATTGCTTTCCCTTGGAATTTGTATCCTTAGAGGCTTCTAAACATTTGGATTTCATCTCAATTTGCTCCTACTAAGGTCAACAATAGGTAACTCTTGCCTCAAATTTCCTCAGTTTCTGCATAATACACTTTGCGGGATAAGGGAAAGTTGAGACATTAGACATCTAGATTCAAAATCTAATCAAGAGTGTGTTTGTGGTAAAAATAATCCATTAAGTAAAGATTAAATCAATTGGACCCCACATATGTGCTTGGCATCTTTTGGTCATATGGTTTTCATGCAAACATTTGGCTTTTGATTTTGAATTACTTTTAGAGATAGGCATGTTCTTCACTATCTTGGTCTTGTAAACAAGTCCTTCCTAGGTTCATTTAGGATCAAATCAAACACTTCATCCAATTTCCAAGCATCTATCAAAATCCATCCCATCAAACAAACTTTAGAGCTTTGGAAACATCATTGTAGACTTGGGTAAATTTTCAAGATCTAAACCACCTTGTTTAGTTGGAGTATGGAAATGTATCCTTTCTCATACCTCTAGTTAAATTAGCACCCCTTTGAACAAGTTCATCCTAAGATAGCATCTAACATCTTAGGGTTTATAATTTCATTATAAAAATTAAACCAATCAAAATCAAACCCTAAGTCTAGCATTGATCCAAAGTCCGGGTTAAACATTCAACACTTGTATCATTTCCCCTTTTCATCCTTCATCTCATCATTGGTCAAAAACACACTAGAGTTCACTTTTGCAACAAGGTCAAAACACAAGTGGAACATGGAATATAAACTTGATCCATACATCATGAGCAATCCAAGTCAACTAAGCTATCAAATCCTTACAATGCTGATTGATTATCAACACTCACATCTATACAAACCATACATGGGATCATTACCTTCAACAAATATCAATAGCACAAATGTGAGTATGCCCAAATCAAAGTTTGGGACACCTTTCCCAATGGTAGATTTAAATGCAAGTCCAAACCTACAAATCCACCAACCAAACAATCAATGCATGAGCCTTCAAATGAACAATGTCATCCCACCAAATTCCTACATGCCAAATGAGAATGTACCAAGTACAAGTTTTCCAAACATGAATCCAGAAAACTTTGGGATAAATATTTTTTTCAAATCATATGAATATTGTTCAAAATATAAACAAGATGTTCACGACTCCAAGTCAAGGCAATATGATTCCCAACATCAACAATCTTCAATTTCAACCTATCATGCCAAATTTGAGTGTCATCCCAAATCAGAACATTGTACAAAATCAAAAATAAGTACACACTCCAAATCTGCTTAAACAAAAGCCAAATCAAGTATATCAAGGAATTCAAGATCAAAATCAAGATCAAATTTGGTGACATCAAATTGCTACACTTACCAAAATAGTTGAGTCACTCTACCAAGAGGCATCTCCACCACCATTACCCATATCAACATCATTCCTTGGTTTAGGGCTTCCCCCTTTACCTAGCACCAATCACTCCATCCAAATCAATCCACCTAACACCAATCAGTCCATCACATCAAAACCTTTGAATATACCATCAACATCAATCCTTACAAATCAAAATATGGTCTCCCAAGGATCTATCACCTCAGTCATTTTGACCATTCCTATCACCTCAATCACTCCAACCATCACTCTCACACCCATCATATCTCAACCCCTCACTACTATGATCACTTCAAAAGTATCTCAACCACTTGTCACTACATCCAACACAATCCCAAATCCACCACCACTACCACCAAAACCAAATGTAGCAATACAATATAACATTGTGCTAAAAGCTCACCAAGCCTACCAAAAGGCCATCCAGCAATATCTATCCACACAAAAATCAACACAAGCACAAGCTCAAGTGCAAGCGCAAGCTAAAGCCCAATACGAAGCCCAACAAGAAAATGTTGTTCAAAATCTCAACACAATGTTAATGACTCCATGTATCGATCCAAATCAACGATCACATAATCAAGAGCTATCCATCAATGAACACATGGAAGATGTTTCTACCCCATCCAAAGATCAAATAAATATAGGTCAAGAGTCACTTTTCAATCATAATCAAAATCCACCAACAATACCCAATAATGATCCAATTCAAGAAATTTCAACATTTTTTGACACTATGGTTGAAGACATGTGAAATCCCTCCATCACAATTGTTGAAAACAATGATCAAGATTTCTCCATCGATGAGCACCTTGAAGATGTTTCCACCCCATCTAATGATCAACTCACCATACATCAAGATCCACATTTTAGTGATCTATTTCAAGGAGTATTAGGATTATTTGATCCTATTGACATAATGCACAATCCATCGACCAATGATCATGATGAAAATGTCTACATCGCCTAATGATTTAGAGGACATATCTCAAAGATTTATTGAAAAGCATGATCAACATCTTTCACCAAAGTCTAGCAATGGTCCTTTCCAAGACATGTTGACCCTCTTGGACCTCATGGTTACAAATACTAAAAGAAGCCTAAACTCAATACATGAGGATATTGAACCACTTACCATGTCTAATGATGAAATCCAAGAACCCTTTATAAGCAATCCATCCTTTAAAACTGGTCAATGTCAAGAACTTGATCCAAAGCATGTCGAAAGCAACTCCAAAATCATTCAAGATCAAGAATTTGTATCTTCAAGATACTACAATAATCTAATGGACACTCTCCTATCTATGAAAGATGATCATATCCATGTGGAACATACTCCACCATCTACCCATGAGATGCTTTATATAGATGGACACGTAGATGATCTTCATTCAGAATAGGATCCCTTTATTCCTGACATTGTTACACTAATAGAGCAGGCTATTGATTCATACAATCAAACAAATTTGTCAACATCAGGATCAAATGTATCCCAAATTTAGATGGAGGAAATCATGAATAAAGATACCTAGCATTATCCACTCAAGGAAATAGGTTAGACATAATAGCAAATTCTAAAGTTAGCAGAACAACAAATTCCAATAACATCATCTGCAGTGGTCAGTTATCAGAGAATGCATTCTAAACAAAAGCTCTCAAAACAAGCATAACCAAGGAATGAAGGTGCTACTACCACCATACTAGGGGAAACTTTGTCTCAAGAAAATGTCAACATAGGGAGCACAAAGAATCCTTATGACGAAACCGATGCCAATACTACAACTAGTCACGTCATGAATCTTCATCCACCCATCACCCCATCCACGAATTGGGACCAATGTCAAAAGGAAGATTTATATCAAAGTACGAATAACATTATCAAAGCAAAAGAAGTTGAGAAGTATAATGGACAAATCAAATACACATGGATACCAAAGAATACAAAGAAAGACCATCCTAGGTATCAAACTCCATTAGTCAAAGAAACTATGAGGCAAAATAAAAAAGGGAAAATTATCCATCAAAGATGTCCACAAAAGGAAAAGAAAGCTTTTCAAGTGACGTACAAAGACGTACAAAGTGTATCAAGCAATTGGTCCTAAGTCCCTTCACACTGTCATATCCATCCATCATTGCTCATCTTCCCAAGTTTGGAGAGTCAAAGTTTCCAAACTATCAAACAATCCATCTCTTATCCCTAAACGCACTCCATCCACACCTCCCTGCATGATATCCAATTCTCATATTGACCATGTATTGGTAATAACCCTTCATCATAAGGATTCAAAAGGCACTCTATCATGATGTGCACACACAGACAAAGTTAACTCCAGTATCGATGAAGCAGATCAAGAATCTCGAAAGTTGTATTCAAGTGCACGTATCTTAGCAAAGCAACTTCTTCGAGAAGAATATCAATGGCACATTATGATAGGGGCATCTACATTAGCAACACCTTGTGATTCAGCATGAGTTTAAAATCTTTCAGAAGAATAAAAAAATAAAAAAAAATATGAAAATCCAAAAAAATCAAAAAAATGATTGAAAATAATAAAGAGAAAATCGTCCTCTAGTGAAAACCACTACGGTGACGCTTTGGGTAGGACCATGATGAAAACTTGGAAAATAGGCATCATCAGTAGAATCAAACATCTGTGTGCACTATTTTAGGTGGAAGCATCTCATCCCATCCATAATAAATCTAGCAGTTGATCCATCTTATCCATAATAAATCCATTCATCCATGAACCATTTATATAATCCATTTGCATGTATCTGCATCCATCATCTTAGTTATCTTGATCTTGATGAAATTTTGGTGCACACTTTATGCTTGCTTATGGTAAATATCTTGACATGGGCCATTTTCATTGAGCTTATCCTATGCAACATTATCTGAGCTATGAAGCATTCCTCTGTTCAAATACCTTATCTTATCGCAAGATAATCCTTGGAATCCTTTGCATGCTTGCCATATTCATCCATCCATGCACCTATCTAGGCATCCACCCATCACATTCCATACATTGCTAGACAATAGGGGTAGATATTTACATCTTGATCTATATCCTTCATCTTATATGGTGATCCAAACATTGGAAAATGTAAAATCAAATTGGTCAAAGCATTTCTGATCCAGAGTCCAAAGCACTAGCCCATGACATATTTTGACGAGCAGATATTCCTTATCAATTGTCATCTTTCATCAAACATCAATCCAAACAATCACTATCAAATCATCCAAACATCTTTTGTTCCAAACCAAGCTTCAACGATCCTGATCAATCGAATCCAATCAGTCCATAATCTTGGGATATCCTTCCTGATCATTGTGTTGCTTAACACTATCCTTACATTGTTGTGCATCCTCAACAATGTTATCATCATCAATTCCTAATCAATCAATCCTTGCATTGTTGTGCATCCTCAACAATGTTATCGTCATCAATCTTGGTCAATCAAGTCCTTGCATTGTTGTGTATCCTCAACAATGTTATCATCATCATCAATCCATCGATTCAATCAATCAACCTTAGCTTGGTTTTCAACAAAAGCCCAAATAGATAATTGATATCATCACACATGTCCATGTCAAAATCATCAAAATTACACAAAAATATAAAAACATTAGAAAACATTAGAAAATCCAAAAACATCCAAAATAACATCAAAATCCAAAAACATTAGAAAACACCAGAAAATTCAAAAACATCCAAAATCACATCAAAACCCAAAAACATTAGAAAACCACGAAAATACAAAAACATCCAAAATCACATCAAAATCCAAAAACATTTGAAAAATGTAAAATCCAAAACCATTCAAAAAATCAAAAATCAAAACATTTGCAAAATCAAAAAACACTAAAAAATAGCCTCAAAACATTTCAAAACATCAAAAACATCCAAATATTTGAAAAAATCCATCCATCTCATCTCGCTTACACCCACAATAATCAATCATCCATAATAAACTAATCGTCACCTTCATCCCTTGGCAAAACAAATAGAAACAATCACAACAATCGGTAAAAGCAAAGCTTTGATCATAAAATCAAGAGCAAAGAACAAATCTTTAAACCCTAATTCAAACTCTTGATCATTTTCAAACATGTCATTCAACCTTATATCAATAGCCTATCAATCAACTTATCAAAACATCGTCATCCTATACAATGCATGTCCTAGGATAGATCGTTCTGACAATGGGCATCATTTTGGATATCACCTTTGGATCTTATCCTATCAAAACAAATCCCTTTAGCTAGAGATATGAAGAACATTGACTTGTTTGTGTACTTGATTTTTTCTTTTGATTTATCTTATTGCGCTCATTCCAAAGACCTCTCGATGATATCCAAATGAAGGATTTAGAGAGATAGGAATGGGGCAATTATCATTATACTTTTGTTTGTTATGCTTGTTGGACGTTCTTGTAAAATAACTTGGAGAATACTTGCTTTGTTAGATATGTATAGAGGATATTTTAGACAGCTTGTTGACTATTGCATTGATTGGTTATACCTTTCCATGTTTTGGTCTAAGGTGTTTGAAACTTCTAAAGTGCATCCTAACAAGGTTTCCATATGTCAGGTGTGAACAAGAATACTCCTATCTATTTGTCGAGTCAAAGTCGATCACACTAAGTACCATGCCATCCTCATTCTATATACCTTGATGCATCGTGCTTATGCGTGTTATCAAACATAAGGTAAGTATCCCTTTTAAAGTTCCAATCCTTCATAAGTGAATCATCATCATCATCTTTAATAAAGTCTTGTCAAATCATGGACTTGTTGGATCCTCTTGTCATCACATCATGAGTAGTTTATCATCATCACTAGTGCATCCATCCTACATCCACAAATCATTAGCATTCAGCATATCATCTCACATGCACGTTCATCATCATAATATAGATCTGTTGGTCTAAGCATCTGCATAAATCATACATTGTCATAATCACAACATATATATCACATCATCCATCTCATCCATCATCACATCATATCATCATTTAAGTTGTTTAGGATAATATAGATTTATTATTCTAAGCATCTTAAAGCTATCTCATTTGCATCATCATCCATAACCATCCATTTTGAACCTATTTATCATGAGATCGACCCTCAAATTGAATCTTTTCACTCAATCTCTTGAGGGGGCAATGTAGCAGTGTACTTCTTTCTGCTAGGGCATCCGAAAAATCATAAAATTATTGAATTTTGATCATGGCAAGTTTATTCTTTGAACCAATGTAGCAAGTACATTGCTTTAAAGAGGGGAAAAATGTAGACACACAAAATTGGCATAATGCATTGAATTAGGTCATATTCATCCATTCAACAAATAAATCAAGTTTATTTATCAATCTCCTAAAGTCACCAACTTATATTAAATAAATCAACTTGATCCTAACATCACCATCCTTTTAATTAAATAAATCAAGTGTTTTATTTAATTAAATATGAAATCACCTTCCATCTTTTTTAATTTAAATAAATCAAAATATTCAAGTCAAATGGGTCAAATAAACTAATCATCATCTAAGCTAACCCTTATTAAATCTAATCTAATGCATGTCACATCCTCTAACTTTTCCCACTTGCGCCAATAAATGAATTTATTGATTTATTAAAATCAGCATTTTCCATCAACATGGCATCTTTGAGGAATATTCCCTCAAGTTTGAATTCAAAAAAAGTGGAAATTTACACCCAACAAAGCATTTATGAGGCCTTACATGTCTCTTACATGTCCCTTGCACAAGTCAAACTCAGCATTAACTCTCAATTTCAAATTTGAAATCTCCCTCTCTTTGGCACATTGACCAAAATGTGCTCATGCATCAACCACTGATAAGTTCAAAAGTGGCCTCTTCTCATTGGTGGATCTTTAGTCCCACATCCTCCATGTTTGGCATTCTTTTATCACTTTTGGCCATAAATAGAGGTCTCCTCTATTGTTCAAATCCTCCACAATCTTGAGATCTTTCTCCATATCATTGTCATTTGAATCCATCTTAGCATTCCATATCATTCTTCATAACATTTTCATCATGGATCTTAGCAAAGGATTGGGAAAGGGCTATTTTCCACAATAGCACCAATCTACTATGGGATAGGTTTGAGCATGCTTAGTCTTTTTGGTATTTTATCACCTTTTTTTTAAGCATGATTCAATATCTCATATGGATGCTTGATTTGTTGTATTTGATTTGGTATTACTACTAATGTTGACCAGGGTTGAAATATTTGTAGGTTTAGCAACCACAAGAATCATTTATTTTATTCAGCTACAGCCATTGCAATAGAAAGCTAAAACTTATAGCTACTATGTTATGTAAAAATTTTATTGGAAATGCAAGACCATCTACATCTTTTGTGTATACAAAGTGTGAATTATAGAGAAGTGATCATATCTAATTCACAGACAATAGGTAAATCAGGGGATATAAAAGTTCTAAATTTTATAATGGATAATTTGCTTTGTAGTTCCAATGGGACAAATGAAGTAATTATAATTTATCCATACTTGGTGCATACAGTAGAATGCAGTATGTAGAAAATAAAAGAAGGCTTAATCTCCTTCCTACCATATTCGCTAAAGGAGTGTTTTAATGTTGTTACCCAAAATGAATTCTTGACAATCATACTGATTGATTTCATTTGGATTATCTAGAGAAAATACATGTCTTGTATTAGATGCATAAATAATTCTTATAAAGTAGTCATATTCAATGATGCCTAATGGAATCTAACACAATATGTATAAGATTAACTATTTTACTCCATTGCAAGCAGAACTTGAAAGTAAGCCCTTGAGCAACAAGATACATTGTCCACCACTTTGATCAATGGTAAAATAGATCCTCCATGTCACACTTAAGATATAGGCTATCATTCCAACAAGTCGTTCTTGAGTTTGGCAGCAATATTGATATTAACAAACAATATAACCTTTTTTGGACAACACCTTATCTAAAATTGAAACAATATGGCGGTGTCACAACACCTTGTAAAAAGGATATGAAGTAGCCTAGGCTAGAGTATAACAATGAAGAATACCATATTGGAACAATGGTCAGAAAATGAAGGGAATGAATCAATAATTCGTACCTCCTAGATGTGCAAACAATACAACCTCTTCTCAACAACACCTTACCTAAAGTTGAAAGAATATAGCATTCTCACGACACCTTGTTCAAAATGATAGGATGTGGCCTAGGCTAGAGTATAACAATGAAGAATGACATATTGGAATGATGGCCATAAAACATACAACATGAATCACAAATTTGTTCCTCCTCTATGTGTAGATATGTATGTATGTCACAGTGGATGCAAACAATATTGATATATAGTGATTGGTATGTTACTTTTTGTTGTGTCATTCTTGGAATGATAAGTTTTATTTTTGTTGATAAATGGAAGATTGATGCCACCATTCATCACATCGGTGGAAAGTGTATGTTCTAGGTTGGTTGTGTTGGAGGAATATAGATTGTTTTTTAAATTATTTATGGAGAGATCTGTAAATGTCAATTTTTTATATATATTTTTTTATTATATTTTAGATGTGCCAAAAAAACAATTTGGAATGTAGAAAGGTTTTCTATTTAAAAATTTGAGAATGGGCCTTGTTAGCTTTTGATGGTTTAATTCAATCTTTGGCTATTGTATTCTTGTCACAATAGAACTTGTGGCTAGCTATTGGTATTGCAATTTTGTCTTTTACAAAGAGCGGCTACAGTAATGTTAGTGGACTCTTGCTCTCCCCAAGCTGCTCGACACCTTTCAAGCCCCAATCCTATAAGTCTGATCCTTGTTTATTCTCTACTCTTCCCACCTATATTGGTTGGTTCCCATGTGCATTGACCAAACTACAAACATTCTTTTCTTGCATTTGCAGCCTTCCTGGTGTGTAGTTTGGCTTGCTTATATTTGACATATTTATGTGGCTTTCATGTCTTTGTTTCTTGGCTATTTGGGAGTAGCCTATGTTTAGCTATTTATGTTTCTTCCTTTTTAGTGGAGTTTCATATAGATTTATTTTTGTTGCAATATTTCCTATGCACTGTCCACTATTAATTATAGACTTGTTGATAGTTGTTGCATCTATTGATTGCTGATGGATTGCAAAATTACTTTATGTCTTTGTTGAAATCATGATTGTTTCATTGAAGTACTTTGCTTTGTGTTCATGCTTGCACCACTATATAGTTTATGTTGTTTTCTACAAGGAATTGTTGACAGTTGTTTTATAGCTTCCCAGCGTGCGCTAGCCACCCTTGCCACCTTTTCCTTGACTACTAGAAAATTTGTGATATGGAAGGGTTGCTGACTAGCCAAGAGACTGTTGGCCTTATTGTACTTTTCAAAGTGTTGTTGGCTATCATCCTCTATCTTTGGTTATAATCTAGGGCTATAGACCTGCATTCAACAATGCCTTTTCATAAATGGCATAGACCGTTTAGTTGCTTTGTTGACTTTAGATTGGTGCTTTTTTGAAAGTCTGTATATGTTGATTCAACTAACTTTCAAGATGTATACATTGATGTGGAATTTGTTTTGCAACTCAAAATACATCTATTCCATGTGTTCGATGTATATGTATGGGTCTATTCCTAAAGATATATGCATGGAGAAAAGGATGTTTCTCTTTTGTAGTGTTTTATTCCTCTTTCCTCCACTGTGAATATGTGTGTATGTGAAATTAGATGTAGAGACCATCTGTATGTATTGTAGCTATATATGTTTGTGAAATTAGAGACACACATTATTCATCTGTATGTGTGGAGATATATGTGTGTGGAATCAGATGCAAACACTATTCACATTTTTTGCTTGATATGTTTGTTCTTTTTATAAGTTAATGATGATTCCTATTTGATCTATGGTTTCTATCCTGTGGGGATGGTTGTAAAGTGATAAAATAGTTCATGTCCTTCACAGTGGCCTATTTTTGGTTATTTTTGTATGATCTAAAGGATTGTTGATATACAACCTTCTATTGTAACAAACCGTTATTGGGGTCTAGACAGACAACAACTATTCTTCAACAAGGACATTGATTATTTTATTGGTCTCGAACCATAGTGATTGAACAATAACTACATGCAAATTAGTCCTGATGTCAACTAGTGTTTAATTTTGTTGGCCATATCTATTGGTGTGCTAAATTCTTTTCATTTGAAAATGAAATGAAAAGATATCAACCAACTCTATTCCAATCAGACCCCCCTTGCACAATAAGGTTCAAAAGATGGCAAGGCTGATGAAAATTCTAACCAAATTTCACACAAATAGGGGATATCCACCCATATTGCATATTAGTTGTTAGACACACACACACACACACACACACACACACACATATACATTATTTGAATTTCCCTCGAGACATTGTATGCAAAAGGTTGTGTTGTTTGTTATAAACAATATTATTTCATTAATTCTTGGAATTTTTTGGCTATTCTAATTTTGAGAAGATGTTGAGACCATTTTATTTTTCTCTTTTTTTAAGGTTCTTGTGCAAATTTGAATGTGTAAAATGAAACAAGTGTCATGAATACATGTTTTTCCTTACTAATAATAGAGATTTTTGAAGAATTTGGGTAAGCTATCTTATTTTATTAAACAATAAAGATGCACCATAGATAGAAAACGAACATGGTATCTAATGAATATTGTTTATGTTACAAACTAGTGGAAATTCACTGCCACAAAAACACAGACCTTAAAGAAAACTCCATAGAAAATTGATGGTAACAAACCCATTCAAAAATATATTGTTGTCTTAATGGAATGTCATTGAAGATCGAGACAATAGAGACTTTTCAACAATATATTCTCAAAAATTAAACCATATAACTAAAGAAAGAGAACAATAATCAAGAATTCCCAATGGAATTTAACACAAAGTCTATAGGATTAACTATATTATTCCATTGCAGCCATAACCACAGAACAAAAGCCAACAAATATAGCACCTTAACGAGAATTGGAGGACTTCTCAACAACACCTTTTTGATGATGAGACAATATACCCCAAGATATAGAAGATCAACTAAAAAAACTACATAACATGGACAATTATATTGGATTTGAAACATAACCACAAAATGGAAGCCATAAACAAAAACCCACAAAGAGTCACAAAAACAAACTAGAGCTGAAATTTACTCATGCCTCAACAAAACCCAATCAAAAAATTCATACAATATACCCTTCTCAACAACACCTTGTCAAAAGTTAGCAGTTACAAGCCCATCCAAAAAATATACTTGTTTGTGTAGCTTATCAAAATTTGAAGCAATTAGCAGTGCCTTATTGCAAATTAGACAATATAGGGTTCCAAAAACTGCAGACCACAAATGAAACAATGTGGCAAACACTATTACTATAATCCAGCTCTTCCCACTTGGTTCAAATAGACCTCTACTTGCTAGCTATCTCGAGTATGCATTCTTCCCCCAATCCTACAAACATAGCCAAACACAGAGACCATAAATAGAAACACACAAAAATTGATAGCCAACCATACACACAGATGGCAATTCAAAAAGGAGGTAATATTGTGTGCTTAGAAACTATATAGTATTTTGTGAACAACTTATCAAGACTTCAAGCGATCAATAGTACATTCTTGCAAATCAAGCAAAATACTTTGGAACAGATTGTGAACCACAAATTAAAGATTATTGGTAAGGGTGTACATAGATATATACACACAAACATACATATATATACAAGAATTGTCACAACCCACACCTTTTGCAACCATCGACACATACAAAAAGCACAAGATTCCCTCCAACCAGCTCAACAAAAACTCCATTGCTGATTAACGCACCTGCACCTTTATAGAAGTATGCCTGCATCACTCATTTATGATATCCATGTAGTGGTGATAGTTGCACACACACACACACACATAGATATATATATATATATATATGTATGTATGTATGTATGTATGTATGTATGTATATATCTATTTATATACACACAGATGTATATATATACATATATAAACACACACACACACATATATATATATGTACATATATATATGAAAACCAAGAAAAATCACAATATCAAATCCATGCAAAATGATGTAGAGAAAACCAAAATGATAGATGGAAAAAGATATTTGAAACAATCAACAGTACTTTATGGAAAATCAAGCAATATAGCCTTGAGCACAGTGCATGAACCACAAATCAAGAAAAATCACCAAGGTTTCCTTCTACATGGAGCTCTTCCCACTTGTTTCAAACACAAGTTTTCTCGCTAAGTTTCCTGCACAAAAATGAGCAAAATATTATGAGAGGTGACACTTTTCTTTTGCATTTGCAACCATCTCTCCATTCAAAAAATATAAAAATAACCTACAACCACCTTTGTAGAAGTTGCACAGAGCTTAATCTAGCTTACCTCCTCACACAAGCTTATCCTCATCGCTCATGGCTCTCATATCAGGTATATCAATAGAATGACACCAAACAATGCCTTGCTGAAAATTTTTGAGTATATCTATACGTATATACATATACATATACATATATATATGTATGTATGTATGTATGTATGTATGTATGTATATGTGTGGATTTTTTTATGTAAATATGTATGTGTGTGTATATATATATATATATATACAGTACTTTATGGAAAATCAAGCAATATAGCCTAGTACAGTGTGTGAACCACAAATCAAGCAAAATCGCCAAGGGTTTCTTCAACATGGAGCTCTTCCCACTTTCTTCAAACACATGTTTTCTCAGTAATTTTCCTACACAAAAAAGGGCAAAATATTATTAGAGGTGACACTTTGATTTTTCATTTGCAACCATCTCTCCATTCAAAAAAGACAAAATAACCTACAACCACCTTTGTAGAAGCTACACAAAGCTTAATCTAGCTTAAATCCTCATAGAATCTTAGCCTCATTGCTCATGGCTCCCATATCAGGTATAGCAATAGAATGACACCAAATAATTCCTTGCTAAAAATTTCCTAGTATATGTATGTGTGTGTGTGTGTGTATGTATATTTTTGTATGGATTTTCTACTATTGATTTCCAAGAAGGTGTTGTTGGGAATGCTAAGGTTTTCTTGAGAAAGGGGTGTGTTATCACAAGTGACACTTTTCTTTTTCTTTGTAACCATTGCCCCATGCAAAAACCACAAAATAACCTCTACCCAGCTTTGCAAGGGATGTACAAAGGTTGATTGAGCTTGCACTCTACGAGAAGCATGTCATGCTTTCTCATGGCCTTGATAGTGTGTATAGAAACAAAATGATACCAAACAATTCCTTATGGATATTTTCCCAGTCATTTGTTTTGTTCTGTGAGGCGATAAATGGTAGGTTTTGTTAGAACCATTCCCACTGCACGTACTGCATAGAATAATTAATTTTAATATGAACCAACTTTTAATTTAACTAGCCTCCTCTACCCATGTAGTAGGAAATGTCCCACCATATTCCAAAGGTAGCCAATAACTACCTCTGCCACCTTCTGCATAGCCATTGGAAGGAAAAAAATAGGAGGCTGACAAAATATGTTGGCCAAAGTTATAATGCACCTACCACCCGCTACCCAAATTAGTGTGCCACAGGTTGCACACGGTAAATGAAAAAATGGCACAGAGTTTTCCTCTATGTGTTGCATACATTGGAGATGGTTGCAATAATTGTTTGCATTTAAAACTCACCAAACTACAAGAGTAGTTTAGGGTATTCTTAATAAAGCATTGTTCAGCAGTGGTTTGTGGATTGAGCTACATGGCATGCATAATAAACATTATAGCCAAGTACCATATGACATCCATATCCAGTATGACACTATCATTATAGATTGAAAATTAGTATCAAAAAACACTTGGAAAGTATTAGATGGATACCCATACATAGATACTTACATACAAAAATACATGATACACATATATATGTACATAGAACTCTATTAAGATATTCTATGATTCATGCATAACGTACAGATATCTAATGCACATACATATAGTTACACATATCTATAGCAAAAACTTCTATACCAAGGGATATTTCAATTGCATGCATGTATATTTATCTATATGCACACGTAAATGTAAACATACATACAATTTTTTCCACAAGTAGATATATTAACAAGTGTAGATGATGTGGTTTGTCTATGCTGCCATATGGAAATCATAAATGAGATAATATGTTGAAATTTTATTGGCTAATTATGTGAACTCTAGTTAGAATTCTTGTGTGTCTATCTTTTTTTCTATCCCTTTGGTGGTGGGGAAAATTTGGTAGGTTGTCCTCCCATTTTGGTGAACTTTGGTTGGAATTTTCGTCATCCTTCCCAATGTTTAGGCCCCCAACACCATTGAGAATCTAGCGGATTGTCTTTTCTTAAAAAAAAAATGTTTGGCACAACAATAGAGGAGGCCAGCAAAAAGGCATCAGTATTAATTGTTGTATGGTTTCCTTGTACTAGCTATGGTGCCAGTATCATCTCTCTTAAAATTCATCGGATAACAAAGTGAACAACTGTGTAATTTTTGAAAGTGCATTGTTGGGTGTCATTGTCTGGGTTTACTTTGTTCTTCAAGGTGGTTGTGAGTGAAGAGGGAAAGCTTGTGTGAAGGTGCAAGTGTGTTCATCGGCTTTCAAAATTTATGTCAATTTGCTTTCTATATTGTATTGTTTTTGAGAAAGTACTATTGACAGGGATGCATTGTTTCAATTTGCTAAAAGGTTTTGTTCAGAAATGAGCATATTTTTTGATGCATTTATCATTGCTAATTTTCAACAGGGTGCTCTTGTGAGGGTTATATTGGTTCTATTTGTGATGGGTTTGTGTTGAGAATCAATTATGGATAAGCTTTTTTCACAAATGAATATATTGAGAAAGTAGTTTTTTTTTAGTTGGGACACCACGCCAAATGGAGAAAGCTGCAAAACACAAAAAATGACAGCTAGGAACCCATGCAAAACCATGCACACAAAGTGTGAACCTTAAACCAAATAATAGTCATTTTCACACACAATATAGTATTTTCTCAACAACACCTTTTGAAAATTAGAATAGCCAAAAAATGCCAAGAATTAATGAAATAATATTTTTTATAACAAACAATATAGCCTTTTGCATACAATGTCTCGAGGGAAATTCAACTAATGTATATGTGTGTGTGTGTGTGTGTGTGTGTGTGTATCTATATATATATATATATATGTTTCTATGTATATATTTAAGTGTATATATATGTATCTATGTATATATATATATGTATGTATGTATGTATATAGGTATATATATGTGTGTGTGTGTGTATATGTATATATATATAAATGTGTACATATATGTATGTGTATATATATATGTATCTATATATATGTATATGTGTGTATATATCAAGATTTTTGTATGTATATATGTGTACATATGCATGTGTATAGAATCAACAACTTTAATTATTTTATTTTGTTACAACCATAACCAGAAAATGAAAGCCATAAATCAAATAGTATTGATTTCAACAATGGCCCAGCTGAAGAAAGCCACAATATAGCTCAACCTATACAATAACAATTGACAAAAACTGGATAACCTCAACAATTTTATTCTGTTGCAAACATACCCACAAAAATGCAAACATTAAAGAGAAACTCATCAAAAATTGACAGTATCAAACCCATACAAAAAAACTCCTTTCTCAACACAACCTGCTCTAAAATTGAAATAATACAGCCTTCCAAACAACACCTTCTCCAAAATGAAACAATACAGCTTAAGCAACATAACTATAGTCAACAATTCCCAATGGAAGCTAATAGAAAGTGTATAGGATTGACTATTTTCTTCCATTACAAAGAACAGTAATCAACAATACCTAATGCAATGAGATGTAACCTATATAACATTAACTATTTTGCTACATTGCAGGCATAGCCACATAATGGATGCCATAAATCAAACAATATTTGTTTCAGCACAAAGCCAGGTGGACAGAACCTTTAAAGAAAAACAATCACAGTAACATATTCTTGCAAAATGATAGGCATAAGACATTGACCATAGATTAAAAAATATTTTTTCTTCCAAAAAAATGTATATTCTTCTCTCAACAACAACATATCAAAATTGGGAATAATCAACAATGTTAGTTCAGAGATCAAGAAATATAGGTTGTAGCAACCTGCAAACCACAAGTGAAATAATATTCAAAATATTTCTTCCCGTATGCATGTGTCTATGTTTCCTTTGCATAGATAGATATATGTACATATGGCACATACATTGTGCATCACTCTGATTATTAGTGTCATTGCCAACACTTTTCTATTCTTCTTGGAGTCATTGCCCTATGCAAAAAACAAAAAATATGTTGATGCTATCTTCAAAAAAAACTTCACAGTAAGCGATTGGACTTCAACCTTCACAGAAGCTCGTCCTCTTCACATCAAAATTTACTATTATATGATGTTTGTGTAGTGATAATGGTTATGACAATGTCTGCTATTCAAAAAAATGAGCAAAGATAGCGAAAGCACTTGCAAATTTCAATGCAATTTCAATAAGGAATTTTTTGGTGTTCTTCTCTAACTTTAGCTCCTTCGACAACTATGAGCCAATATTGTGAGCTTCTTTGAAGGTTGAAGTCCATCTGCCCTTTCCAACAGATGTAACATTGTGTGTCTATATCTATAAGTTCTCAATAATCTATATATCTATTTTGTCTACATGTAATGCCATGCATGTACATTTCTACATATACTTCTTTAGTATGTATATTTCCAAATAGAAAGTCCCTCTATATGCATCCAATCAATGAAATTGGATTGTATTTGTTGGCATAGTTTTTAAGTGTGCCTTTTAGGTTCTTATTTGTTAGAATCTCACAAAAGGAGTTGTTTCTTGTGTGATGAGAGAGATTGCTTCCACCATAGATAGAACTAATGGAAAATATATGTTCTTGCTTGGGGGTTTGGTGAGAGCCCATGGGGCTTCATGACCCAATATGGTAGGATGGAGAGTAGGCCTTCTTTTGTTGTTTTTCATTTCAAATTTTCTATTTGTTGCTCATTATTTCTTAAAGGCTCACAAACAGAATTTTTGCAATCATAGGATGTATGGTATGTGTGATCTGGAGGATTGCTTCCACCGTTGATAAAAGTGATGGACAATCTATATTCTTTCTTAGGGGTTTGGTGAGAGCCCATGGGGCTTCATGACCCAATATGCTAGGGTAGAGAGTAGGCCTTATTTTTTTTTTTCCATTTCATATGTATATCTCTTTGTATATATAAATGTTCACTGATAAGATTGTAATCCCAATATGGTAGGGTGGACAATACATCTTCTTTTCTTTTGATTTGGTGTTTGCAAGCATGTCTTGTGTTCATTGTAATATTTTTATATGTATATGTCTATGTCTATTTGCATATGCAATGGAAAACATGAAGCTTTTATGGATGGTCATTGGAAGGAATAAAGGTACGATGCACAACCATGGGAGCAGTGATGTTACACTCTTCTTTAAAGTGTACATTGTACTTTCCATTCATTTCACTCTCCATTAAAAAAATTTCATATGTATAGCTACATTTCTAAATACATTTACATATGCACATGCTTTGGTTGTTGTTGATGGATCACTACTGCAAAAAGTATTTGTGAATGTACAGGTTTGTAATTTTCATTTTTTTTTACTTTTCTACAATGTTTTATATTTGACAGCTAGCAAATCGCTAGATATGCATCCAATGTATATTGTTGATTGTGATGTCTTAGTAATAACTATATAGTGGAGAGTGAGTATTTCTTTGGTCTATTTCATTTTGCATTACCTTATTGTTGATTAATTTCATTTTTTCTTTCTTAGCTGGTGTAGACATCCTCTTTTATGTCCAAGTAGCAAAACCCATAAATTATTGGAAATTTTTGTCTTCGTTCTACTATATGTATATGTATATTTATATGTATATATATTCATTTCCAATGAAAAAACCGAACTAATTTTGGATGGAGATTGTCATGAAGGAAGGTACAATTCACAATGATAAGCAACATCAACACTACAATCTTCCTTAATAGTGCATAGTACTTTCCATTCATGACACTTTGCATTGAACACATATTGCATATGCATATATACATTTGTACACATGTTTCCATGTATGTTTATCTTGATTATTTTCAATAAGTGACTATAGCAAAAAATTTCTTGTCTACATGCTGATTTTTTATTTTGTAAATTTTCCCTCCCTTGCACCATCATTGTGCATCTACAAGAAGAAAATTTGCATATATTCATGTAATGCATAATATCAATATTCATGCCTTGGTTATTATTACTTGTAGGTTTTTAAAGTAATCATTAGAATGGAAGGTGCCATATTTGCAATAATGAGGAACATTCATTTCATGTTTGATTGCATGGCAGAAATTTGTGGAGATACTTGACCCAATACCATTGAAGAGACTTCTTTTTCAGAAGAGTATTTAAGTATCAAACTATGTATCATATTATACTTCACAAATTACTAGTATATGTGACATGGTTTAACACTAATAATACTCTTCTGGAAAGAAGTCTTTTCAATGCATGGTGTTACCATTAATTCTTGTCCATATGCAAATTTAGTAATGCAATCGATACATTTCCTTTTGAATTAGCCACTGGCCCAATGAGATTGATTGCTTGCGTTCTTGTTTTTTTATTTGGAGTTTGAAAGCACTTTTAAATACAATGCATATGAATACATACAATTATGTATACATATTGGCGCTATTGTGCCTTTGGCTACTTTGTTGCATATTCAATTAGGTTAACTGTTATAGCTATTCCATTGTCCTTTAACTTGGTGTTTACAACCATTTTACTGTTGTTAATATTATTGTTGTAGGAATCATAGCCTTCCTCAGGTCTCAACGCCACATCAAGTGTAGATCGTAGAAAGGCAGGAAAGCATGAAAGAAACCAGCTTTATTATGCACACCACAAAGATCGGATACCCACAGATCGATGAGCCAAGTAGTCACAATGGAGAAGTGCTAGAGACCCAATTGGCTTCCTATCCCAAGCCTAGCTAGGCACATTGCTATTGCAAGCAAGCTCACCAGTAACATTTGCTCACTATTGCTCCCCCTCAACTTGCACCCCTTTGCCATTGAACCACACCCATCACTATGAATCCTCTTCCACAATACCTGGTTGTACATTGTCATAACCCCTTGTTGGGCATGCCTTTCCAACCACATATTTGGTAACCCTACCCTAAGGTAACATGTTTGTTGAACCTTCCAGTATAGCAATGCAATCCTTTCGTTGGTGCATTGATGCTTTGTCTGACATGAAAATTTGTTCTATTTGCAATGAGAGTTATGCTAGCATGAGAGTCTGAACATCCAATGCTAGCATTGGCTACATGTGTTGTACTTCTGAAAAGGGTTTCTATAGATATAGCCTACAAAAAACTGGATTCAGGGACACAACCAACTGTCCTTGCAAAGCTTACTCAAGTTGAAGAAATGCTTATAGCCAAAGTTGCTCTTGTTTTACAAGTAATGCATGCTAGAGGAGGCCAATACAAATATAGTGGCCATACTATAAGCTTCCCACAAGACATCACCAAAATTGTAACTTTGTTTCCACATCAACTACATGATCTTGAAGTTGTCATTGTGTGAAGAATTGGCATGCAGGGGACAAACTATGATTGCTACATTGACAAACATAATGTCATGGCTGCATTAATTTATAAAATTGAGAATGACCCATACTAAAGTGATGTTGCAATAGATTGTGATGCTTTAAATTTGTTGCCTCCTACAAGTATTGACATTTCTGATCTCTTGCACATAATGGAAGAATCGATGCATGGCCCAAATGAATCAATGGCAGCTGTAGAAAGTGTTGTTGATCAAGAAGTTGACCTTCAAGACTTGTCATCATTATTCAATTGATGCCAAACACTCTTACAGAATTGTAGGCAATTAGAGATTCCTTACAAATTAAAGACACTACTCAAAATACCTTGCCTTGGCCTGAAATAGATTCTAGCCCTATCAATGAATATAATAAAGAAGGGTTATTAAGTATGGCTTTTCCAATATTGTTCTCCACTAGTATGGCAATGCCACTACAATCAAGAACAATGTAGATTCACTTACATGAATATGCCTTGCACTTAAAGAGATACAAGATAGATCTGGGGAGGCATGTCGACGATAAAATACATTTTAATTTTACAATGAGACATCGGTTGAAGAATTATCATTAAGAAATGAAATTGAGGCAGAACTTAACTCTTATAAAATTTCAGGACAACACCAAATAGAGGAACCAATTGTTCAGCTGGGCAACCAGAGAACCCACCAGATGAAGGAGCACAGTGTCGACCACCACCGCAGACCGATTTTTTTCATTGAGTCAGATAAACGGCTGATCCCGAGTGAAGGATGAGCCCATGCCAACTCGATCGCACCGATACCCGCACTTCAAAAGAAGATCAGGCAAAACTCACATAAACAATTTTGTATACACCGCAATTCACTATCAAAGAGGCGCCGCGATCACCAGAAGGCAACATCATACGGTTTCAGGCCTCAAACATGGATAGCGTTTGATTGTCCAACCTAGAGTCAATATGTAGCGACTTCGATCTCTATAGTTTCAACACAACCTCGTTAGCTATCAGCGAACTTCCACTTAGCCTTGATGACCGCTTTAATACTACAACTTCTTTCGGACCAGCCTGCAGCGCGGTTGCCACCGCGGTCAGGCACTCAATACACTCTGGGCGGGAAAAGGCTAATAACAACACAATACAAAGATCCAGGATGTTGGCATAACCATCTCATACTTACAATTGATAGAATTAAAACATACAAAACCAGAAGAAATGATATACACATCTACAAGCCTAAGAGATTGCAAATACAGGAGAAATTTGACTCAACCAGTATTACCAAATTTGAAACTATACTCAAGATACCAAGTCCCAGAATCAAAGCTACATTGATATCTCGCAAAGGCTTGCAACAAAACCACTGATAAATCGTTACATCAAAAATTCAAGTGAGACTTACACCCAGACAAGAAACACACCATATGCTTCAAAATTTTCCCCTTTTCATCTCAAGTTGGCATTTCTTGTCTTTGAACATTAGTAGGAAAATGTTCAATCGATTGAAAATAGTTGACAATGGTGATGATCTTTCTAGTGCTTATATTCATTCCTACATGCAAAGACCACTTGAAATGGAGGAAATATCCCTTATTCATTCTACACAACTCTATACATATTGCAAAAATCGCAAAGGTCTAGCCTGGTGTGCTCATCCACAACATGCAATCATCATTGTTTACCTTTTTTTCAAGACCATCCCATTGGAACAAAGTGATGCTTATGAAAAATTTTGTTGGTCAGAATTATTACTATACAAACCTTTTCAAAATGTGGAGACTAACATAGAGCTTAAAAGAGAAAGCATAACATAGAATTGGAGGCTACTTCATGTTGTTGGCTATGTCGCTTGGCATGTGAATAGACTTAATAACACCCTTGTTGATGGGAAGGGTAGTGATAGCGACACTAATAATGCGTAGTCTCCTCCACATATAGATCAATATGAATGGGAGTTTCTCTCTCGACTTGGTGCCACAAACAATGTTTTTTTTACCAACTATAGATCTTGGGTAGGTAGGACTTTGACTTGCACCATACGTGGGACAACTACCATGTTCCCGAGAATCTTAATAGCATTTTTGAATTTTTTTTCAACAAGTAAATTGCATAAAATTGAAGACACCCTTTGCTCCTTTGCAATGCCAGCCCTTTGTCATCAACTATCTCTTAGATAGGAGATTGCTTTGAGAATAATTGAACAACACCACCTTGTCCCACCCTCATCGCCTTTGCTTCATATGATCATTCAAGGAACAACTAACATAGGTAAATCATTCTTGATTGAAAAGATTCAAAGAGCACTAAATCAATCGTTGAGTCAAAAAATCAACCCTTTGCTTGTTTTGGCACCAACAGGTGTTGTTGCTTACAATGTTCATACCTCCACAATGCATACTGCTCTTCACATACCAATAAAAGATATGAATCCATTGAAAGGAAAACCATTGACCATATTTCAAGAAGACTTCAGACATATTAAGTACATACTAATTGATGAAATGAGTTTCTTGGGTCCCAAGTTGCTAAAAATAGATAGTCGATTACAGCAAGCATTCCCTGGAAGACATTTGTAGCCATTTGCTGGTGTTTCTATTATACTCATGGATGACTTGGAACAACTACCCCCTATTATGGATGGGCCTATCTATAGTTCTCAGTCCATAGCATTGGCACTTTAGAACACTTTTAATATTGTTGTTATGCTTGACACTATCTTTTGCCAGCCTGGGAAATCCAAATCACAACAATAGTTTCGTATGCTCCTTATGAATATTAGAAACTGACAGACATGCCTGTCTAATTGGAAAATTATTATGAATTCAAAAAAATCCATGCTTACATCTAAGAAAAACTAGGAGTTCATTTAGCCTATACACTTATTCCCAATGAATAGCTTGGTTTCTTTGCACAATAGAAAAATGCTACAGCAATTAAGTGTTTGAATTGCAATTAGTGTTGTAGAATGTTCCCAACAAAATGCACTTGATTATGCCAATGATGAACAACTTCAAGTTGAAATCTTTCTTTCAATTGTTCAACAAGTAATTTTGACAAAAAATCTTTGGGTAGTAGTTGGCCTCATGAATGGATCATTGGGTTTAGTGAAGGCTATTGTATATTCTAGGGGTGCTAAACAACCTCAACTTCCTGAATATTTTTTTGTTGACTTCTAGAGCTACATTGGGCCAACATGGGATCAAGACAATCCAATATTCATCCCAATTATCCCAATCACATGAGGCAGCGGAAGACAACTCCCATTGACAATGGCCTATGCTATAATAATCCATAAATATCAAGGCTTAACACTAGAGAAAGCTACAATCGATATTGGAACTAAAGAAAGGCAAGGACTAACATTCACAACTCTCTCTCATTTTAAATCACTAGTAGGAATACACATACATCCACCTTTCTCTTTTGACAGGTATTCTAGAATGTGTTCCAACAAATACAATGCACTTTGAATTAAAGAAGAGGATTGTCTCCAACAATGTTTTGCACTACCACCATCATGAAATTTTTTTTTTCACAGTGACTACGCCACTTCTCCTTTTCCTTTTTGTCTCAATTCTTTCACAGTAATCTTCATTCCCACTTCTATTTAGTTTACCCAACATTTCGATCATTTAAGTTATACAAACATCACTACGATAAGTTGCTACTCAACTATTGCTTTATGTTTCCCCTTCTTGCCAGCAACAAACATCAATTATCTAAAATTTAACTTTGTTCTCAATATCTTTGTGTGCTTTACCAAATAGTCCCCCCTCCAAAGCTATCATACTTGAATTATTTCTTTCTATAAATTTTAGATTCTAACAAATTTAGATTGGAAACATTTCTAGTTATTACTGCAAATCTTCATAATTGTGCATATCTTTATGCTCACAAGTTTCCTATGTTGTTTGAGTTGGAACTATATTCTATTTGTATACAAGGTAAGGTTGTACCTCATTCTTTCCATCTCTTCTTTAGTAATTAAATTGAAAATTCTTTGTGACAAATGTCACAACTCTATATATTTCTTTAAGAAGATAATAGTGATTTCAGCTTAATAAAATTGCCAAGTTTTAGAAGACAATTACATTCAATTGTACAAATATTGTTTGCTACTCTCTACAAAAGGTATACATGCATCCTATTTATATCATGTATTTTATTCCACATATATTAGATATTATTTTTACTAACTATACAACTGTTTTTATTTCGTCATCTAAATATTTTGTAGTAATGGCACACGGTTGTTGTAATAAACTTCTAATTTCACTTGTGTTTAACGATATTTTTTTGACAACATTTTAGATTGCAAATCTATGTACTGGGATATAGATTAAACTCATCGACAAAAAATTACTCTACTCAAAGGTTTGGTGAAAATCCATGATGCTTGATGCTATAATGTGGAAGGGTGCAAAGCAAGCCTCCCTTATTCACCAAGTCTTCCATTTGATTCCCTGCACAAGGTATGCCTACATTTTATTTTCTTGCACTCTTCTACTCCACCTTCATTGTATACAATTTGTTATGAAATCTATAAGTCTTTATATTTCCTTATTGATTTATCGTCTACCAATGGTATGTGTTTAGTACACTAAATTTTTCATTGTTCTTTCATGTTTGCAACCATACTCAACCCAAACAATCATCATGCATGGACCTTTCAATGCCTTTAGAGCTTGCATTAAGTAAGTAGTTTCCTACACATTGCTTTCACCATTGATGCCAATGGTGGGAAATTTATTTTTCCTTGCTTGGGGGTTTGGTGAGAGCGCATGGTGCTTCATGACCCAATATGGTACGGTGGACATTGAGCACTGCTTTCTTATGTTGAAAGTGCATTTCGTGACATACATCAAGTTTTGTCTAAGTTTTTTTTAATTCATTCCTTGCATTACAAGGTCATAGCAAATTGTATGTTATAAAATAATCAAATTTGATATCTCTTGGTTTACATGTGTTGTATCAATTATAGATGATCACTGCACTAATATTTGTACTTTTCTCTTATTCTTCTAGATCATACTCAAGCCATAATGTGGATTCCAATGATTTTATTTATACTCATTAGTGGTAGAAACATTCCTTGTATCACTGATTGAAGTGGTAGGGTGCATACCAGCTCTTGTTTTCTTCTCTACTTGCAGGGATGTAGCGCATGCACAAGTATGCTTAAATTTTACTTATTTCATACCTCGCATTACATGTGTATTGTATATTTTTTAGTATACACTATAGAGCTCTTTAAAGCTATTGATTTACTTATTCTGTCTCAAATACAAATG
>VDFB02000013.1:92465938-92518746 GCA_007258455.2 Sequoia sempervirens
AAAGAAAGGTCTAGTTCAATGGTTTTAGTCATGATAATGTCAAATAAGGCCATGATAGGCCATTTTGTAATCTTTCTTTTAGTTTTGAGCTAGTGTGGGGTCATTTGAGTCAATTATGTACGTACAATATGGAGTATGAATAAGAAAATAGCATTAGTAAAGGAATTGGAAGAGATTACTAATGCTGCCCCTCTTGAAAATTCAAAATTTAGGCCTTAAAAGCAAGGCTAGACGAGGTGAAAAGAAGAAATTGCTTGAAAATAAGTTAGAATAGGTTGGAAATAGGGTGAGGTTGTGGATTTTGATGTGTTCAAAAGGTCTATAAGGACAAGGGAGGTCAAAAGTATGTTATGGCATAATGCCCTAGTTGGGAAAAGAGGGGTTTTGAATGAAAAATAGAGGTTTGAGGGAGTAAAAGTGGGTAAAGCCAGGGGTCAGCATAATTTGGTGGTCAATTAAGTTTGTGCAGGCAGAATAAGGGTTGGAATATTTTTTGAAGTTGTATGAGGTCTGGTTATGGGGTTTTCAATAAACCCTAGTGAAATTTGAGAAAAGTGAGGGTTTAGAGGAAAGTGGGGTTAGAGGGCCAATCACACCCTACAAATTGTGTATTTTGTGGATTTGCAAACTAGTAAATTTTATCCAATGGTGTTTTGCAATTGGAATAGTGATTGAGAGGGTGTTGTTTTGTTAAATAGACCTATTTGGGGGTTTAGGACAGCATTGATTCCATTTCTTATTTGTATTATAAAATATAATTTGCTTTCTCCCAAGTCCATTTCCTATACAAGAAATAATATTGCAAAAATTTGACATATAAATTTTTCGACATGTTTATATGGTGACGGATCAAGAACATAACAATTCATTTTGCACTATCAAGATTATGTTGTGAAAATGTTTAAAGACTAATCAAGATAAATGTTTGTATGATAATGTGTCAAGAATTTAACTACTTCATCTACTCTAAATATTATGTTTTGCAAGTGTTGTGAAGATTATGTATTCTTTGCTTAATTGAGTTGTTCCAATCAAAGGATTAAATATATTGGAATCATTTTATGAATCATTTCATGGAATACCAATTAAAAACATTTTTTTGCTTTTACATAAAGTTGTTTAGCAACAATCAATTAATATTCAAGACAACCCATGAAGGACAACAATGATCAATGCTAGGCCTAACCAATTAATAAGTATACACGTGAATAATTCAAGCATGTACATGTGAAGAAGGGAAGCAAAATTACTCAAAAACACGTAAGCCTTGAAGTATACACATGAATACATAGTATACACAAATTAATACAAAGTATATACACGAATACAAGGTATATGTATGAAAACACATAAGTCTCAAAATATACATTGGAATGTACATGTAAGTCAAAGTATACATGTAAGTTGTAAAGCATACACTTGAATACACATAACTCATATCTATTGAACCATGAATTTATAATGCAAATATGGACGCCATCGATAAAAAAGATTTGTATTAACCAAATAACCATGTACACATACATCAGTATATGTTGATATAAGTATAAAATATAGGTACAAAATAGCCATATAGGCTTATGAGAATGTCATATAGGCATACAATGTCAAATACATCCAATAAAAAATATGTACAAAATTGCCATGTAGGCATACAACAAAGGGCTCTGGAATCAAAATTCATTGCTCTCCATGCTCCAGAAATAAATTATTTCCCTTTGCTTGTCGATTAGATGGCGATAGGTATGTCACTTGTTTGTGCTACACTCAACGAGTGCTCCTACTACTCCTAGTGTTTAGTTATTGGTGAATTTTTAACTATTACAATAAGAAGTAAAGACATTAATATATAGAAATTACATTATAAAAAATGATATATTTAACAAAATAATCACTTACCGCCATCTCATGATCACTCTCCATAAGGGAAATATTCGCACGCCCATGTTGAGGCATTCTCAAGCCCTGTATAAACCATCCAAATACAAATTAAACTACGAATCAATAATGGTTTGTTTTTTTCACTAACTAACATTTATAACAACGAATGTAAATTGAAATTTAGTAATTTTCCTCATACCTCCCCTATTAGAGCCATCGAGGATTCTATACCAGATGAAACACTAATCTCCATTTCCCTCGTCACATTCGAAGGTGTTTCCACTTGCAAAGTCTAAAAATAAAACAAAAAGTTATTCAATCATAAAAACTACAATAGTGATCCACGTCATGACTTATAATGTATGAGATAATGAAAAAAAATTGAGTACGTATTAGACTATATTTCTGAAGTTATCATGCTTACTATTTTCCCTATCCATATTGTTCAAAACACATGTTTTTAGGCTTTTATATACTTGACAAAATTTGGTGAACCATTTGATAAAATGCTCATGAACATGCATCGATAGCGTAATTGAAAATCAACTATTTGAAAATGCCACTCAAAGAAATGGGGTCTTGTGGTATTCAAATTCCATTACAAATAAATGCGTCATGGCATTCATCACCATAAAACTTTCATTTCTTCGGGAATTTTAGAATAGTCATTTCATGCTTACTATTATGCTTTTGATAGAAATTTCCCAAGAAGCATCCATATTAGTTTGATTTGGAAGCTTCTATTTTAGGCTTTTAGCCATAGCAGCAAAGGAAGTAGTAGTTTGATAAAATGCTTTGTACACATGTATGGAAAATGTGGTATCATGAAAAGTGGTGAGCTTTTTTGGAAATTCCCTCAATGTGGTCTCATGGTGATGAATGGCATTCACCATGAAACATTCAGGGGCTTGCATTTTCTTCAAGGCATTTTTTAAACTGCAACTATTGTGTCTATATGTTATTACAGCACTTATTATGCTTTGATAGATTTTTCAAAAGCATCCATAGTTTGTTCAGGAAGCACAAGATTTTAGCCATGATTGAGAAAAAAATATTTGATAAAATGATTTGGTGACATTTATAAGAAAATGTGATATTAGCATAGAAAAGCGGTGAAGCTATTTGAAAAAGTTCATCAAAGGAAATTGGGTCTCATGGTGATGCATCACCATGAGACAACTGAGGATTCAAAAAACTCCGTGCCTTTTCTGTTATTAACTACTACATTATTCTTTCATATATTCCTTCCAGAGCATCCATATATAGACAAGGCAATGAACACTAATGAAAGATGTGAGCAATAAAGTGCTCGCTGGAATGCCATGACGAAGAAAATTCAATTGGAAGCTACTCCTAGACTTATTACTTATGCTATGTGAAGTAATTGCATCATTGCTTATGTTGAATTTCTAAACAACTATATTGTAGTTGAAATTTTGTCATCTATCAACATCTAGTTATTAGTTATGGATGTGAAGTAATGCTTTGAGTTTGAATGATGTGCAATGCAACATAATCAATTATATGAATGGCAACTACGTATATTAAATACAATTCATTGAGTTGAAGCTCTTTATTACCTACATGGCAGGTTTGAATAAATCCACTAACGTGGGAAGTGTTCCACAAAACCTCTATGTCTAGCTATTCAACATCCAAAATCACATATTAAAATACCATTAGTAAAACAATGCTATTAACATGTAATAAATTTATAATTTTTTACTAGTTACATACCCTGCCAATAGGTGTACTATAGAAATAAGTAGGTGGAGGGCCGGTGTATCTAGTCTCAACACTATGACCCTACAATTTTTTTAAAATCATAAAACTAAATTAGTTAATCTTGCATTTCAAAATCTAAATTTAATAAATTAAATTCAACAAACATGTTAACTTTTACCTGACTATCAATTCCATACGCATCATGCAAAATGTCAGCCGCCCTCTCCATCTCCGTAGTTACATACGGATCCTCTGTAGTAGCCTCTTGATTGTCGATGGGGTCATATGAACAAGTCACCCCACAAGATTGACACACATGGGTTCGAAGGCCACCACTCGAAGACTCCTAGATGGTGTTGGCGAGGCGAGTAGCATGTTGGATGACACTCTGGGTCAAAGTGTTGATCGCTTGCAATGTCTCTACATCGGCACTCTCCTTTGCGATGAAAGGGAGAACAACGTGCTCATGAGGCGACCTAGCAAGAGGTCATCTCCCTTGCCACATAGGATATGGTTGTGCACTGGGTCTATCCTGAGCTAACCCCCACCTCTCCCCTAGAAGTCCCTCATATCAAAATAATTTGGGATTTTGTTCAATATGAAATCATGATATAGTTTCCTAAGGAAATACTGTGGGACTTCACAATTGTTGCACGGTGGGTAATCAAAAACCATGTACCACCTATCATAAAAGAAAATTATGAATCTATTGGTGGTGGTACCAATAAATAGGAAACCTCTTCACATTGAGGGTAAGATTTTGATGTGTGTGTGGGTTAGTGAATAATGAGCACAAATCACCTTTTGTAATTTTTAAATCCTTTACATCTTTATATGATAACTTACCTGCATAATAAGCCCTAGACGCTTGCCTCCTATCTTTCCATCTAGTTATTTTTTTGCTAATTGAATCTACATTTTTTAACATATCTTTCAATGAAGTTGCCAGGGTCATTCTTTTTGCAGTTGAACCATTTGGATCACTCAACCTAATGATTAAATCCTCAAGTTTTTTTTATTGTTCTCATTTTCACTCATTAACTTTTGTGCCAGGAGAGTGTTGAGGGATTGGTGGAGAAGGTTGTTGTTGTGGTTGATATTGTTTTTGAGGATTTTGTTCTTGAGGATTTTGTTGCTCTGCTTGTTGAGGATTTTGAGGATTTGCATGTTGCTTTCAATCTCCTACAAATTCAAGAAATTAAATATCAAATACAACCTAAAACTAACAAATTAAAAACAAAAATCAAACAATCCTTACCTCTCACACCTCCTCATTGACGTGGCGGCATCCTCGCGATGAAATAGCAACCGTTGATAAATATTTTTGCACAATAACTCCTCCTAGAACGCGAGCGCGAAAAATGGGGGTTTTGGCCGTAGGAAAAAGAAAAAATAGCCAAAATGCAAGAATGAATTTGTTTTAATTTTTTTTTTGTTTTAATAGGTCATAGCGCGAGCATGTTATAACATGCTCACTTTATGGGCTTGTTGTGGCCGAGCCTCAGGCTCGGCACACCAAGCCATAACATGAGCCCATTATAATGTGCTCGCATTATAACGCGCTCATGTTATAATGCACTCACGTTATGAGTTTTCATAAATTTTTTAAAAAGTTGTCCACAAATTGGCTACGCATCTTCATGCACCTTCCCTCATGTTGTATTTCTGCATCTGCTCAAATATTTTCTGAAGGACATTCAAATTATCCTTTCTTGTTGGCGATTTGGCTAGAATGTCATCAACATAATCTTCCAAAATGTTATGTATGTAATTGTGGAATATCAGTGTCATAGCTCATTGATAGGTTGCACCTAAATTCTTTAATCCAAAAGGAATCATAACCCAACAAAATGTTCCCCAAAGAGTTGTAAATGTTGTTTTGTACTGATCTTGAGGGTTAATGAATAATTGATTGTATTCAGAAAATCCATCCATGAATGACAACAAAGCATGTCCTACAGTTGAATCAACTATCATTTCTATATTAGGAAGGGGAAAGTCATCTTTTAAAGATGTTTTAATATTTAAATCACAAAAATCCGTGCACATCCTAATACGATTGTCAGGTTTCACAACTGTGACAATGTTTGAGATCCAAGGAGAATAATCTATAGGTCGTATGAAACTAGTGTCGAGGAGTTTTTCGAGGTCACCTTTAACAAGAAAGGCTATCTTAGGATTCATTTTTCATATCTTTTGTCAAATAGGCTTATCATTTTCAGCAAGGACAATGTTGTGTGTCACTATCTTTGTATTGATTCCTGACATATCTGAATATTTTGAAGCAAAAATTTTGGTAAAGTCATGGAGCAAGGTTGCAATATCCTCTTGTTCACCATCATCAAGGAACTTCCCTATCTTAATGACTTTATCTTTATCAGACATGTCCATTGGTATATCAATTGTATCTCCTAAAGGAAGTGCATTTGACTTTGGAAATTCAGGGTTGTATTGTTTTGTACTTATGTCTTTCTCATTACTTTCGCCTTCTACATCTTTTTGCTTGGTATTGATCATAGCACATGTAACCTTTTTCTTTTGAGGAGTAGAAGGTGACTTGTCATAAACTCCTAACATTTGCTTCAAGGCTTCGTCATTTTCAAAGTACTCCCATGATGGTGGTAAACCAGTATCAAGCAATTTAGGATGCTTCATAGTGAAGTTGATTTTTGGTTTGCACATGATACTGTTGATGTTTAATGATGGTCTTTTGTTTTCTTTTGTTGTCTTAGAAGGACAATATGCCAAACCAGTCTTTGTCTCTTGTGTATTAGGTTCTATAGGAACTTGAATTCCTTGTTCTTTCTTTACACATCCTTTACCACTATAACCCAATTGTTTCACAAGTTCATAACCTCTCCCATAAAGTTTTTTCCATTTCTTCTGGGTTTGGTGGTTGTTGATAATCTATCTCATCAAAGTTAGTTGTATAACTTGTGTTTTCTTCCAAAGTGGATGAGGTAGATGCTTGTGGAATTTCTTCCAAATTCTGAGTAGACATGACCATTGGTTTTTTTATTTCATCCTCTTTTCTTGTGATTATACATTCTCCCATGAACAAGGGTGTGAACTCTAAGGAACCCCAATCATCATCCAGTAATTTTGACACTGTTTCTACTTCTTGCTTGTCAACCTCTATAGGTTCTATGTTGGGTGTTGGAATTAATGTGCTTAGAGGACTTGTCATTTTTTCAACTTGCAAGCAACTTTCAGGCTCGGGGTCCATTTCAACTTGGATTACCTTGTTGTTATAGACATATTTCATGATAAAATGAAGGGTCGAAGGCACCACATGCATCTCATGAATCCATGGTCTTCCCAAAAGAGGATTGTATGAAAGGTCATGAGGCATGACATGAATAGGAGTTTGTAAGGTAGCCTTTCTGACTATAATCACACTGAGCGGTTGCTTTCCTACATTCTCAAATCCTCTAATAGATAAGGAGTCGGGTTCGATATTTTATTTTTCTACATGCAATTTATCTAAGATTTTCACACTACACACATTAAGGGTTGAGCCATTATCAACAAGGGTCATTTTTATGCCTATTCTATTGAATTGGACTGTTATCATTAAGGTCTCATTTTTCTTTCTCAATTCCAAGGGAGGGAGCTCATGTTGGTGAAAGGTAATGTCTACATTAACTGTATGCATTCCTTGTATTAGAGTTGGCACATCATTTGCATTTGTACCAGAAGGAACCACTTCTTTTTGTAAGACTGTTTGAAGCATAGTGTGATAGTTACGTGAATTCTGAATGAGGTCCCATAGGGATATTTTTGTAGGATTATTCTTAAGTTATTCAACAAGATCATATTCCTTCCCACTATTCGAAGGAAAATGAGGAGCACTAGGCAATATGGGATTAGGCAAAGGTAAGGTTGTGGGAGATGGTTGTTGTGGTTGTGGGTTATTCCTAGTGTTATATGTGTGAGCAATAGTATTATGACTTGATTGCTACAAGACATTATTCTTAGGTGGATAAAGGATAAACTCGGGCTTGTTTTTAGATTGCAGTTTGTGCAAAGGTGGGTAAAGGATGAGTTGATGTTGAATCATGTTAACTTCTCTTGGTTTCGGTTTCTCATAACAAGCCTTAGTGGATGAACCTTGTGAGAGGAAGTTCTCAAGGGATTCATCTAACATGCCAAATTCATCACTACTAAAAGGCTTGGGTTTGTTAATAAGTTGAGGTTGGATGAAATTTACTTCTTTGTGTTTAGGTTTGTTTGAACAAGCCTTAGTGGATGAACCTTGAGAGATGAAGTCCTCAAGGGCTCCATCTAACATATCAAAGTCATCACGACTAAAAGGCTTGAAGGTTAAGCTAACTTTGAAAAAGGGTTTTAACCTGCTTAAGTAACCATACATCTATGCTTGTTTAAGTTTAATGTTTTTGGTTTTCCTTTCTGATCTATGTCTAATGTAATCTAATCTAAATGTTGGAAATGAAAATTGCAAAAAGCTAGTTCTATCCACAATTTTAATGAATGTAAATGATGTTATTTCTAATGATTGCAGTATAACAGAAAGCAATTGAACTGAAATAGAAAATTAATGAGAGCAAACAAAATCTTAAACTAGAAATTTAACTGTGTAAACAATAGTGTGAATTTTGCACTGGAAATGATTCATCCAAGGTGGTGAATGAGTCCTAGTAGGGGTTTTTTTCAGATTTTTTTGCTTGATTTTTATGTTTTCTATGCTATATGATTCAAGTCTAAGATACAAATGTAGTTTTTCAATAATTTTCAATGAAATTAAGTGCAAAAATGCAAGCTAAATGAGATTTCACTAATGCAAAAACTAAAACCCTAGAATGCAAATTAACTAACGCAAACCCTAATGCAATGTTAATACAAACTAAATCTAGGATGAAGATGTACTCCGAATCAAAATTTCAATGTCCTAAATGTAGGTTCACCAAAATGGAACCTAGGAAAATGGTGGAATGATGATTGATGTATTCGCGCTCACTTTCCAAGAGATTCCACTCAAGGATAACCCTATCTAGAGATCTCAATGAAAAGGAGATTGAAATCTTGCAATTGGGCTATCCTAGGAAATGATTATGATCTAATGAGGGGTTCACCACCACGTATAGACTTGGAAAAGAAAATGTAATGCAAGATGTAAAACAAAACCCTAGTTCAATGTAATGACCTAGAAAATGCCTTAGAAATGTAAGTAAAACATAATAGAAAAGAAAATATGTAAATAATGTGTACCTGGAAACCTTGAAGTGACTAGAAATAGCTCTGAAATTCTAGAAATTTTGACTTTTTGACCAACTGGGACTCATTCACCAATTTGGGTGAATCAGTCCCAAATCAAGGTTTCTGCATGGGAGCCTATTTCAGGAAAAAGGGTATCAAAATCTGCAAACAAATCTAGCAAACAACTAAAGTGGGACTCATTCACCACTCTTGGTGAATCAGTCACGTTCTGCTTTTCTAAGAATAGAAAGTTTTGATCTACACTCCAACACCTACTCTTTCCTTCTAACCTGTGTTTTGGGTTTGAATATGCAAAAAACACCTGCAAAACAAAATTCAACTTGATTTGCTAATGGGGGGTTTTCCTTGGTCAAACCCCTAGTTTGGTAATTAAACCTTGATAGAAATAATGATAATTGCATGAAAAACCCTAGCCTTAAATGTGTCTAAGACTAGGAAATTTGAAACATGATGCAATCCTATTCTAATGTGCAAGGATATGATTTAAGAATGGAAATGCAAAGATGAATGACTCACTTGTGGTGATCTCTAATCACCCCAAATGAGCTCCAATAATGCTTGTACCTTCCTTAGGTTGAATGTAGAGTGATAATGGAATATGGAATCACTTAGGAAACAAGTATTTAGGCTTGGCTTGATGGCTAGTTGCATCTCCCCAACCTAGGATCCATCATGATTTACTATAGGCATCCATGATCAACCCTTGACAATGCTAGATCTTGATTGAAAGTGAGATTGAAGACCTACAAAAATACTTTAATGCTACTCCAATGCTTCAACTTTGTTTGCTTTTGAAATTAGAATGCTCTTGTGAAAGATTGTTTGAAGATTCTTGATGCTTATCTCTTGGAAAATGCTTGCTCAAAATTCTTACAGTTGATAAAAATAGCTTGGAAACTTTCTTTTATAGGCATTAACACCTAATTGACCATTATTTAGATCTCAAAGGTTGACATCCACCAAAATTTTGAATTAAAAACATAAATTTCCTGCTCAAAATTGAAAAAGTCCCCAAATGGGACTCATTCGCCACCCTTGGCGAATGGGTCCCACCTAAGGGGACTCATTCACCCAAGGTGGCGAATGAGTCCTACCTTAGCTTTTTGAGGCGGGTTTTCAGGATTTTTGAGGATTTTAGTGATTTTATGGGATTTTTGAGTGAAATGAGCCTCAAGATCCAAAATAGTGGGTCCTTATGGCCTATAAATGATTATTTTAAAGGGTAATTAATGCAAGGGTACCCAAGATAGGTCCAAATTAGACCAAGGATTGTACTATCTCCAACAAGGGAGTAAAATTCTAGTGGTCACATGTTGATATGGTCTGTAGGTTGAAGAAGGCATTATATGGACTCAAACAAGATCTCAGAGCTTGGTATGCAAGATTGGCAAGTACTCATTACAGAAGGGATTCAAAAAGGGTACTGTAAATATTAAACTTTACTTCAAGGTTGAGAGAGATCAAATGTTGATTGTGGTTGTGTATGTTGATGATATAATCTTCAGAGGAAATGAAACAATGTGTAAGAAGTTTGTCTAGAGGAGATGAAAAATGAGTTTGAAATGTTAATGTTTGGGGAGATGAATTTCTTCCTTGGGCTACAAATTAGTCAATCAGAAAAAGGTATGTTCATTTCATAGTCAAAGTATGTTAAAGAAATGTTGAAGAAGTTTGGAAATGAGGATTATAAACAAGTGTGTACTCCCATGGTTAATGGTTGTAAGTTGAGAAAAAATGATGAATCTCCTAAGATAGATCAAAGAAAGTACAAATCAATGATTGGTGGACTACTATATTGAATTGCTACTAGATTGGATATCGTGCATGTAGTGTGTGTTGTGGAAAGAATTCAAGAAGATCCCAAAGAATCACATGTGGAAGTAGTAAAAAGGATATTTAGATACTTGAAGATCAGTTCAAACATTGGTCTATGGTATCTTAGGGATAATGATTTCTCTTTGAGTGCTTATATAGATGCAGATTGGGCAAGTTGTGAAGATGGAAGAAGAAGTACAAGTGGAGACCTACTTTCTTCCTTTGAAGCAAATTGGTTTCTTGGTTAACCAAGAAGTATGATTCAGTGTTATATTATCTACTATAGAGGTAGAGTAGATTGCAACAACATCATGTCGCACACATGTTTGTGGATGAAACAAACATTAAAAGACATTAGAATATCATATGATGAACCTATTTCTATTTTTTGTGATAATACAAGTACTATCAACATCTCAAAGAATTCGGTAATGCATTTGAGGACAAAGCATATCTCTATCAGGTATCACTTTATAAGAGAGGACGTTCTTTCTAAATGAAGTGAAGTGGAAGTATGTGCCTACAAAGGATCAAGTAGTAGATATTTTCACAAAGGCTCTTCCAAATGATGCATTTGAGTATCTCAAGCAGAAGCTAGGGATTATTGCCCCTCCTTTCAACTAGATGCATAAGTGGGTGCATCTATCTAGTGGAGCATTTCAAGATATATTCTTGGTCCTGGACTAATGAAAGCTACCTCTTAGAGGGAGTAGGTAGTGGTTTGTTTTGGTTGGTGCAATTAGGGGGAGCATATCCTATGCCCCTAAAGGGGAGAAAGCAGTGGAGAGAGAAGTGGAGAGATCAGTAGAGAGAGTGAATTAGTTTGCAGGTGTTGCCTAAAGTAAATTATTTTGATGATGTCAAAGGAGGAGATTGTTGTCCTTTGTCATTATTGTCAAAGGGGGGAGAAAAGTCTGAAAAACAAAGATAAAGGGGGGGAGTGAAGTCTAAAAAACTCTTCAGGAAAGGGGGAGAATATGATCTAAGAAGTGTCCAAGTAAGGGGGGAGTTGCTTCAGTGTTGGAGATGCAGAGTTGATTTTATTTTTGATGGTTTTGAGAGGTGGTGTTGCCATCAATGACAAAGGGGAGATTGTTGGATTGTTGGAGATTGTTGCACTATATTCGCATTAGTGTTATCATTGATGTCAACCTCTAGTGTGGTCATGATGAGAAGGAATTGTGGTATTGATCAAGTGTTGTAGATATTGATGTCAACCTCTAGTTTGGTTGTGATGAGAAGGCGTTGTGATGTTGAGCAGGTGTTGCAAGTTCACTTAGGTTCCAAGTGATTTTGAGAAAATTTGAATAAAAGAATGTGCAAGATGATAGAGGTGTGTTATGTGTTGAGCTTCGCACTTCTTCATGGTTGAAGATGTGCTTACGTGGTTTGGACGCGATGATTAGAGGAGTTCAGAGACTGCTATATCCAGAGTTTTAGGTTTTGGATCGTATAGTAGTGGAAGATGTGTTTGATAGTCTGTTGTCGATGAAGAAAGTTTTCTAGGAGAAATGGAATTGCTCTGGACATTTCTCCACATTGAAGGTTCTTGTCTTGCAGATTTGGGAAAGTGCTAATGTTGTCTATTTCTACCTTCAGTTGGAGAGTTTAGTGGGCAACTATTTTGCAGGCTTGGTTTGTGAGGTGTATGTCTATAACAAGGTGACTGGTTACACATGATGATAAGTATGTTTAATAGTTCCAGGGGGTTGCCCCAGTATGTGTGAATATTCTGATGGTGCTGGAACATCCCTAAATGTTGTGTGATGTTTGTATGTGGTACACATGTTGTTTTTGGATCTAGAGAAGTGTGTATGTGATTGCTTGTAGTGTTAACTTGTAGGTTTGGCCAACCTGGTGTGCTAGCACTATTTGTAGAGGTGCTTCATTGTTTGTGGAAGTGTCGTGTTGTGTGTCGGTGTAGATTTGGGTCTTGTTTAACCCTTTGTGTGGTTTTCCTTCACTTTTTTCCACCGCTGAGGTGTTTGGTGTTGGCCTATTTGGTGGTTGCATACGTTTCATTAAGGTCAACCTAGAGAATGTTTTTTAGGTTGTGATGGATATATAAGCAAGATCAATTGTTGGAGATGTTGTAGTTTTGTGAGATGATACAAATATAAGTTTGTGTTGAAATATGAGTGCGAGCTTAAACGCCTAAGGCTACAGGATGTAGTGAGCATAAGGTGTCTACATTTTCAATGTTCCTAAAGTTGCTGGAGGCAATGAACTGAAGGTTGCGGGTGGTAGTGGTGGATTTTCCTATTACTCTGAGGTAGTGAACTTCGTTGTAATATTTTTCTTCTATTCTTCTTTCTTTCGAACAGTGAGTCCTTTGAGCAGTGAACCCTTCACAGTGAGCCATTCTTTTCTTTTGGGCTCTTCTAATAGTATAACATTTGTGTAAATAATCTCTCATTATAATCAAAAAATAATTTATGATTTTTCCTTATATTCAAAACTTAATACATGTATAAGCTGATAAGGGCGTGGTTCGGTGGTCAAGTTGCTTGGTTGTAGTGATGGCCACTATGGTTCAAACCTTCGTTGGGTAAAAGTGCTCGCAGGCCTTGTGCCTTCATTGGGCCATTGTGCTCGCGAGTTTGGTAGTATCGTGTGGTTTCTTATACCCAGTTCCTATCTCCGATCAAAAACATTTACCCCTAATAATATGGGTGCTTTGCACCTTTTTAAAAAAAATACCTAATACAAAAATTATCACATTTCACATTTGACTTAAAATCCAAACTTGCAACTTATGTTTGAATTTTAAACTAGCTATTGCACTTTTTGTGTGCAATTGGGTACGCCGAATTTTTGGTTGGAATAGTTATATTGTTTGAAATGGATCAATCTTAGTAAATTTGAAAAATATAATTTGATAATTAATTGCTATATGCGACAAGTGGTCATTGCAAACCTTGAGCTCTTGTTGCATTATTATTTTGAAATGCAACTTTTTTTAATTTGTATTTTTTAAATTTTGGATTATTGTTGCAATAGTATAATTAATAATTTTAAACATTCGGCCAGAAATCTTCTCCTTTCATGTATTACCATCTTCCTATATATTTAATTATATTTTACAGAAAAATGCATAAATACGGTCACGCAACAAATTTAGGCTTTGTTCGCAGCCACTCATCATTATTAAATTTCATTTGATTAAGTGAAATGGAAGCTTGTGCCACTCATCAATGTTAAAGCGATAGTTTCAAATCAGCTATGCACCACAAATAGGGATCCAAACACAACAAAAGAAAACCTTTTAATTAGGAAGATAATCAATCTCCTTTACCAAAAGGCTCATGTTATGTTTGCAATAGGGCGAAATAGAGAGATAGGGAGAGATAGAGGGGGCAAGACGAGAGAGAGAGAGAGGGGGGAGGGGGGTAAGGAGATGGAGATAGAGAGGAAGATAGAGATAAAGATGGAAAATAAGGAGGAGAGGGAGAGATAAAGAGATAGATATGGAAGAGAAATATATAGAAAGTGGGGAGAGGGAGACAAAGACAAACAAGAAAATGGAGAGAAGTGGAGATAGAAAATGGAGATAGAGAGAGAGTGAGAAAGAGCCAAAGATAGAGATATATGAGAAGAGAAAGAGAGATATATAGCTATATGCAAGATAAATCGAGTTCACCAAAAATGTATTGGAAAATGAGTTTTCCTTAAGTGTGGTCCAGGCTAAACAAATAAGAAGCATATAAATAAGCATAGATTAACCTAGATCCAATGATTATGTAAATTTGAGGACATAAGTATTATGAAAATATAAATTTTAATTGTGGAGTTTCTCATATTGGGTATTGTAGGTGGGTTGGGGAGGATGGTCTCCCTCACGAGGTGTATAAATTCCTAGAAAATATATTTCATAAGTATTTTTTCAAGGGGTCCCTACCCCTCATATTATGAAGAAAATTGAGACTACAATGAGGACTAATCAAGATGGCTCTTCAAGAACAAAGAAGATTCTATGGTTCTATTTATGGTGCGATGAGGTGGAAACAAGAGACCACAAATCTTTGGCTAGGAAAACTCTCCATTGCCATGGGAGAGGATCTCAATTTAGTAGAGCCCCATCTCGTGTGATTATGTGAAAAGAGACCTTAATGTTTGGCATATTCTCGAAAGGGGAGAGCTTTGGAGAGGTTTAATGGCTTCAAACCCATGATTTTGGTAGAGTTCAATAGGAATTGGAATTCCAGAGTGGTAACAATATGAGAATTTAAATGATATGTTTTCAAGGAGTGTATTGCTCATATATTTGGTTGATCCAAGGAGGGAGGGAGGTTTATATGGATCGCAGGAATAGGGAAGAAGTATTAAGATAATTTCTTAAGGTTGAAGTTATGAGGATTAAAACAAGCTTCTCCACCACAGACTTCAAATTGCAGCTTCCCAAGAAACACCAAACTTCAGTAGAAATAGAGGAAGCTAGAGGCGGGAGAGATTGGATCCAAGAGGGAAGTATGATACAACAATTGGGGCAGTGGAAGAAGTGCCCTTTTTGCTTGTCACTAGTACCCTTTCTTTTCGACTTCATCTTCTTTCCATTATCATCTTCCTGTCGTTGTTCAGGGAAGACATGATTTGTAGTGGGTAATTTGAAGCAACTTTCCACAAAACTGAATTTACCCATCTTAGAGAAATACAACAGAAATGAGATGTATGTTTGCCCAATGACTCTGAAATTTACAGGAAAGTTGTAGGTCACAATATTGTAATGTGAAGTAGTACTTGGAATTAGATTGCTCTCTGAACAATGGGTATGCCAAAGAGGTTTGGAAGGTCAATTAGGATAAATTTTGGTCTTAGTTTTTTTTTCATAAATTTGTGCATAAGGTCAATTGGTAGGTCATTCAGCAAATGATGTTTGTGCAACATAGGTCTTAAAGGAGAAGTGATAGCTTCAAATCAAATATGCATCCATTTCCAAAGAGATGGTGTGGAAATAATATAGATTTCTAATTAATTAATTAATTAATATGATAATAATTGTTTAATACAAAATATCATTGCAAAAGAGATACTTATATTATGTAGCAAATTATCTCTGTACATGATGATGATATTGATTTTACATTTTCAATTCTTTATTTTCCCTTTTGAAACCTTTGATACCATCCACTGGGCACTTCACACCTCACTTTATAGCCTAGCCTCCTTATTTTAAAAAGTTCTTCTAATTGCATACACCGTCAGTTTGTCTCAATTCAATTTAGCTTTATCAACTCAAACTTTAGATAACATACAAACCTCCTCCATTCCTCAATATAATTATGAAAGGGATCACTGTATTAGAAAGATTTAAGACAAACAATCTACAAGGAATTAACCTATCTCATTGACGTTGAAATATTCCTTTCACTTTCTGATTGCTTGGATTTTTCTAGATGGTGTTTCAAAAGCTCAAATTTATTTTTAGTGAAACCACACTTGGAAAGGTTTACGTATAGATTGAATTTGCAAAAAAAATGCTTGCACTACTTTAAAATGTGCTTTATATTCTAACTTGTCCCTACTTTATCAGCTCAAACTTGTCTCATTGTTTTAGCTAACATACAAACCTCCTCCATTCCTCAATAGAATTATGAAGGGGATCGCTGTATTAGAAAGATTTAAGACAAACAATCAACAAGGAATTAACCTATCTCATTGACGTTGAAAGATTCCTTTCACCTTCTGATTGCTTAGATTTTTCTAGATGGTGTTTCAAAAGCTCAAATTTCTTTTTAATGAAACCAACCTTGGAAAGGTTTACATATAGATTGAATTTTCAAAAAGGCACTACCTTAAAATGTGCTTTATATTCTAACTGGTCCCTACTTTATCCAATGGAAACTTCCTCTATTGAATGTCCCTTCGGATACTTAGCAGCTTACCAGAACAGATTTTGTAGGAGAAATATTATGAAATGGTTAAAGTCATTGGAGCTGTAGCCTGAAAATAATCGAATACACATAAAAAAAACCATTGGAGAAGTGAAAGGTCAATACTAAGTAGGAAGAGTTTGGAGGAGAGGAAACCAATAGCGGCGTGGAAAGCATAAAAAAACGGCAACAAATAACTGAAAAATGGCTCAATTTATTAAATTCCAGGAATGTAATTTGGTTGAATGAAATTTTTTATGTCTCTTGTTTTGGAAGATTGACTAACCTCTAATATGTCTTGGGTCCAATTTTTTATGGATGCTTGCATTTTGAAGATTCAAACAAAAATCAATGAAGTTGCTATGTTCAGCGCATAATAATTGCTTGGGGGATTTGAGTCATTTTGGATAAGATTATTAAATGGCTGTTCATTTTAGAACATCATGTCTTTTGCTATTCCTATGCAACTATTGGAAGACGATATAGAATATTGCAAAGAGAAATTTGAAGGGGCACGCAGAGTAATGTTGGAGAGACTAAGTTCAAAGCCAGAGAAGGGGCTGCGGTTAAAAAAAAAGAGAGAAGGCGGCTCATACAATAGTGCTGGAGAGGTGAGAAGGCATGCGGGAGAACGGTAAGGCAGTCCGTGAGAAGAGAAGAGGAATCACCAAAAAGAGCCCATGTAAAACTTGAAGCGGGCAGTGTAGAGAATACAGGGGTGCGTAGCAGCAAGCGAGGAGATGAAAGAGGGGCTGCACATAACTTGAAGAAGAGAAAAAGGATCTACAGAGACGAGTGATCCAAAGTGAAGCCCACGCTAAGGTGAAAGTGTAGAAGGGAGAGAGGAGGGTGCCTCATCCAAGGGGAAATTGGAATTATGCAGCTTTGAATATGAGAAACATGTCAGGAAGGCTGCGAATAGTTCCAAAGAAGGTTGCGCACAAATTTAGAGAACGACAAAATTGTTCAGCGAAAACAACGAGATTGCTAAGAGGATACAAGGAGAAACCACACTTTTCCCCATTACAAGAAACCACACTACTTATTTACAGTGACGAGGAAGCCGACATTTCTAAAACCGCGCACAATTCTTTCGTAAATATTAGACATCGACTTCTTTACAGTAGCTAAAACCAAGTTGCAGATATTATTAAAGGTGCGTCAGGGAATGTGAAGAAACCTGTCAAATCACCGTACAATATTTAATGTTATATCTAATTCGCACTAAACACTAACTGAGCCTGCATACGATGCAAGTTGCATTTGAATATGATAGACGTGCGATACACTCAGAGAGTCCGTAACACCAACGTCAGTTTCATTTTTGAAAAACGAGATAAAAGAGCGAACCCAGGATCAGTTTGGGCACTGTCTATGCAGGCTACAAAATACACTCCACGACAGCTGTATCCGTCAGAAGCAGAAGTCCGCTTTACTTTCTCACCAGTCGCCGGTATCATTTTCGCCGAATAAAGCAAGTTGATATTTTCTACGGACTGCGTGCAAAGCGGATGCCGTGAAAAATGGATGACGTGAGAAGCGGTGATCGTGGTGCCGTGAAAGGTGGACGAATATCGAACGATGGGAAAACATTAGTTCGTCTCTAGGATGGTTTTAGCCATCGATTTTAAAATGGTCACAGTGCGGTTCATAGTAGGATCGCCCTTCGGCATAAATTATTAACTTACTTTGAGATCCATATCGACTTTTTGACTCTCCAAAAAGCTACTTTTTAATTATAAACTATGCACCATTTTGTACAAGAGGAAACTAAAGAACAAGTTACCTACCTAATACGTTTATAGCAACATTTAGGGTCATTTTCTATCCATAGGGTCAGTTTTAGAAAGAAAAAAAAGTTTGACTAGTCGGATTGAAGCGCTGTCATACTTTTTGACCATAGAAAACTTGTGGAAGGGCAATTTTTAATGTGACAAGGGAAGTTTGACCTAGTCAAGAGGAAGAATGGCTGAATAGATTATGGACGACTATTAAGGCTCAATCAATCGATCTTGTGTTATAAACAGATAGGGTTCTGCAACATTGCAAGGCATTATTAGCATGAGGAAATTCTTGTGGGTTATATTAGCTGTCTATTTTATTACCTCCGTTGTATCCTTAATTATATCATGGATCCTTTTTTCTCTTCATCTGGTTCTGCTAGTCTTTCCTCTAGTCACTACTATTGTATTCATAGCATGTCTTGTTTTACTTTCCTCTGTTTTTCTCCTACGTCATATGAACAAAATCAAAAACCGTGTCGCTGATTTTCAAACGCGGGAAGTCAAAATTAAAAGAATTTCCCAGCCATACTGGAAATTCACGGGACAAGATTTACTGGAAGCAACAGACAATTTTAGTGACAGAAAAGTAATTGGAAAAGGCCGATTCGGAACAGTTTATATGGGAATCCTGCCCAATGGCCAAGAAGTAGCCATAAAACGGATGGAATTATCAGAGGATCGTGAATGTTGTGTGAAACATTTTTTGTCAGAGCTACAGATTTTGGGGCAGCTTCGTCACAGAAATCTAATGAGAATATTAGGCTATTTCTTCAATGGTCAAGAAATGATAATCATCACTAAATTCATGCTTAATTTTAGCCTAGAAGTTCTGTTGCACCGTCCGTTGAAATGCAGATTAGATTGGAAGCGAAGATTGAATATAGCCGTTGGAGTGGCGCATGGGTTGGCTTATCTTCATCATGAATGCAGGAATACAATTGTGCACTGTGATCTGAAACCGGGAAATATACTTGTTGATGAATTTCTGGAAGCCCATATTGCTGACTTTGGCGTAGCCAGGATTATGAACAATAATGAGCTCACACCAAGCTCTTTAGGCTCTGGCTTTACTATTGGGTATACAGCCCCAGGTATGGTAATTGCCTTTTCAAATCCTACATAGTTTCTATTGTAATAGCCTTTTTTTTTTTGTGTAAAACTCCTTGATCATAGGCTAAGTGGATCACATGATGAATTATGATAGAATTTATGAGAGGCAGTGCTGATCTAGCTAAGTAAGGTCTTAAAATTTTCAGTTTGTGGGACAGAGTCTATGGTAGAGTTTAGATGTGCAATCAGGCAAAAGATTTAGTTCCGAGGGAAGAGCATATGTTTCAAACGGATTTATTATGTTTTAGAGCAAGCATAGTCAGGTCAAAGAGTGTTGTTCTATGTGAAGATTTTTGACGTTTTGACAGGCTGTTACAGTAGAAACTGCAACAGCATTCATTCTAGGGACTGTGGATTCAACTGACTGAGGTCTCAAATTTGTTGGTTTGTTAGGGCTAAGTGGATGGTAAGTTTCAGACATCATCAGTCAAGAGATTTAGGCTTAAGCTTAAAGGGAACGGTATATCTATTGAATTTTAACAATTTAAATTATTTTATACTTTCATGTTTTGCATTTTTTTCATCCTTTCTTAAAGAACCCGTGCTTAATATTTTTATATTTTCATGTTTTCTTTTTTAAGGTCAGTTTCATTGTAAATTTTTTTTATGTATAAGATTTGGGTGTCTTTTCAAACCTTCCAATTCATAGTTCCAGTCAAAAGAGCTTATCTAATTAAAAACAACCAGTGCTTAATATTTGAATGTTCATAGATAAAATTTCATCTGTGTTACTTATTTCTAAATCCAGTAACTGTTTTACTTATATTTTCTAAGCCAATAATATTACTTAATGTTTTATTTTCAGAAAAAGCATATCAAGTGAGACTTTCTCCAAAAGCAGATGTGTACAGTTATGGAGTTGTATTGTTGGAACTGATAAGTGGTGTAAAGTCAACAAGTTCAAGCTTAGTTGACAAGGGCCTCACCCTTTCACAGTGGGCAAACAAGGCACACACAGCGAACAGTTTGATAGAGTTCGTTGATGATTATTTGAAAAATGCTTTTACGGATAATCAAATTTATGATGAAATGCAAAGACTAATAAAATTGGGAATCATTTGTACACAGGAAAATCCAGAAAAACGACCTGATATGAAAGATGTGGTTAAGATCTTAAAGAATATAAAACAAGAAGTTAGAGACTTCAATGTACCAATTTCAGTACTGATAGAACAAGAGCATCAGCATTGTGAGACTTTGGCCTCTTCCTCTATGTCTTCTACCTGATAATAGTATAAATTTCTTTTGTACAAAATATGTAATAAAATCTAAACTAGACTTCTTACTTCAATTTACATTTGTTAATGGTTTACATTCTAATCATTATCTATTATTATTGTGCTATGCTTATTGATTTTTGAAGATGAATATAGGAGACTCAGAATAATTCAGTATGTTTAATATGCTGCAACCTTTGTAGTCATACTCATCACCATTATTATGATTTTTTTTCGTAATTGTTGAGGTTGCTGCTGGAACCTTAAAACTTTTCCTTATTTGAGTTCACACAGACCTTGGAAGTTGTTGCCCTTCTTCCTCCCAATTTTAAGACATGCATCATGGACTTTTGCAGTCTCACATGTTACCAGCCAAAACGAAGCTACCAATAGTGGCTTTTCCTTCTCGTTTTCCTTAATATTTTTTTCACGAAAGTCAGCCACTAATTCTTATTACATTAAGATGAACAACAAATTGAAGGTAAGAATTGTCATATTTAACATGGATGATATTTATGGGCTAAAATTGTGTTTGATTATTTGACCATTCGAATTGAAGATATTAAGCAGAGCATTTTTTGTATGTTCTTTGTTCTCAAATCATGTTTATTAAGCATTTTTCTGTATATCAGGTTCTACTTTAGTAATGACTAAAGAAGAAAATACAGAACAATAAAACATAGTGTAAAGGGTTTTCTTTTTATTTTTGTATATACATGTATTCTGCAAATGTTTTTTTTTCAAGCAGCCTTTTTCATTTAAGACTAAAAACAGAGCTTTAGTTAAAAGAGCGTTTCAAAACAGGGGAAACTGTTAAAAAATAGAGCATACAGAGAGTATTTGAAGGAATTTGTGGGTAACTGTAGTAGCATGGTGGCACAGTTCAGTACCACTTTTGATGAGATTGAGTACTCTATGTTATGTGAAACCTTTCAAATTTTAATTGGGCCTGTGTTAGATTTGTGCGAAATATGGATAAAGTCCAGCACGCATAATAATACTGGCCAGTGTTCCTAATTTTAATTGTGCATGCTAGAACTTTGTTTCATTCCAAGAGGTTTTCTTCTCCTGATATTAGGGCTAAAGCTGTTTTTTATTTTCCCAATTAAATGTTTTCTTCCCTGTAATAGAGGTTTGACTAGATACTGATACATTGTGGTCTTCACATTCCACCTTGTTGTGCAGTTGAAATGCAAAGAGAGATTATAAAAGTGATTTTGAATTTTATTTTAAGCAGATTAGAAGAATTTTCATTATTTTAGTTTGATTTGTCTCAAATAAAAATCAAATTACTGAATACATTTATAAGAATTTAATATTTTAATAGACTGGTTTGTTCAACAATAAGTATTAATTCACAAGATCTGAAATAACATGAGATAATTCAATTTCTGAATAAAGAGAAATAGCTGGTTTTCTCAACAATTTATGGTTTAATTTAATAGAATTTGTGCCTTTCTTACCAACATTGTCTTCTTGATAAAATCATATTAAAACACTTTTAATTGTTTATTTATAATTTGAAAAAAAAAAATTATATAATATAATATCAATCAAATTGATTAAAAGAGTTCATTTTTTTGTTTTTAATTGTCTTATAGCTTCTTAATATTTCATCTAAGGGAGGCATAAGCAGCCTCCTCAACTAATAAACAAAGATTTATTATAGCTTAAATACAATACAAAATTAGTTAAAGTGATATATCAGGCATAGGCCTTGGGTCAAAGACATATGCATACTCTGTGATCCATTATCAGACATACTTCTCTTATATGCACATAATCCACACTACTCTATTTATCTCATTTGATTAGCTCAAGGACTAGTAGTATTGAAAAATATCTTAATAGGTTGTCATATGATTAAGTCATGAGGACCACTCCTCTAGATCAAACCCTTTAGAGTGGACAAGATTGAATCAATTGTATCAATAGAAAGGTCACCTTCATTTGCACTAAGGATTTAATGTGAGTTATCTCCATAGATAATGATAATTTGTCACATTGTCCATAGAATGTCTTGTTAGAAATCTGAAATAGATGAGTAACCAAGATATTTCTATAAGAGATAAGATGTAAAACTATAAATTAAATAACACAATCAGAAACTCATGATTCCAAGATATGTACAAATGTCAAAATGGCAATACAACATTAGGATCTTAAAGAGAAACTACAGAATCTGAATGATTGCAAGAATCAACATGAATGAATCAATATAGAAATATGTAAATACAAGCTAGGTATTGAGTTTATATAGAATTAGGGAGAGGATGGAGGTGGCAAATACAATCAATAAAGAATGACCACCAAGTAATGTAAAATAGTAAATGCTCCTATCTTTTGGAATGGTGATACCTCATCTTATCTCTTAGTTATTAATTAACTAAACTCACTTAATTAACATAAAAAAACCTCAATAAAAGTGTAGAAAAAGCCTAGAACTAAGAGAAAATAAATTAAACCCACTAGGAAAATACAAACATAGACTAACACCTTCCTCCTTAAGTGTAGATTAGGTATGTGAAATGATGATGATGGGTCTCAAAAAATGAGGCCATGCTAGGTACCCATTTACATAGAAATCCCTAGAAAGAAGAAACCCCATCCGACAAAAAATAAGTACAACCCCTACATAGAGAGAGAAATGTTGAGAGGACTAAGAAGCCCCCCACAATGTATAAGTTATGCCAATGGTAGATTCTTGAAACTAGATGTACAAGATGGTCCACAATCATCGAACATTGTTCCTCCCCTTAGGAAAGAACAAAATCAAAGGTATATGTATGATGTCTTATCATTCTTTAAACAAATATGTAGGAAGAAATATCAAAATATATGAAGTTTATGAACTATGCTCATGTTTCTCCATGTTGATGCCAAAAATTTTCACTACCAAGTCAAGTGTTCTAGGACACACTAATGAAGATAAAAATCCAAAATCTAATAGAGATGAATATAGAACGCAATCCAAAGATAAAGATGCTTCCTCCAAATGTTGCTCAAAAGTCTCCACACTCATGTCAAATTATGATGAATGATCATGTGGATAAATAACAAGAGGGTCTAAATGTTCCTTCCTAACAAATGAAAAAGATGATTTAACTCCACAAGAAATAAAATTAAAGAGGAAAGATCACTCCCCATATGCATCATCTAAATTTTCAATGTGATGCTCCTCAAACAAATCTAAAATACTTGTCAAAAAATCATCCCACAGTCAAGAATTTGAAATAAAATGTATGTCTTGTTGTAAATAATAATTGGAATCTCTTGAACAAGATACTCTAAAATTTAAAGTAGCAATAGTAGATGGAGGAGATTGAATACAAGGTTCAAGAACTAGATCACTTGTGAGAATACCCAATTCAAGTAGCCAAAATTTTCCTCAAAATCAAAGTCCACACTAGAAGTATGATCATCCTCCAAAGGATCAAATCCATCATCAAGAAAAAATTATAAAAAGGTGTACTTCTAAAATATATAATCAACCATCCCAGTAGGAATAATCTCTCTACTTTCTAAATCTCTAATAATAATTGAATTAGTAATAAATTCTATAGTCTTCTATTCCACTATGAGCAATTTAATAGATGGAAAGAAGATCATTGGAAAAATGAGGCATGCACAATACATCATTGAAAGTGTCATCACCAATATAAAATAATACCCTCTCAATTGCATTCATATAAGCATTATTACCCATTAAAATAGGTGGCATAACATAAGGCTCAAAAGAAGAGAACATGGACTATGAAGAATGTATATGATGAGAAGCTCTTGAATGTAGAAGTCATCTCCCTAATCCAAGACTTGTAGAATCACAAAGATAATTTCCTTTCCTTTTTTCTAATTTAGAAGAAAAATCAGCATGGGCTTTTTCCTTTTCTTAGTAGATTTTAGGTTTGATGAAGATAGATATTCAATGACCTCTTTGTTGTTATTCTCAAGAAGATGCATGAGGTGAGCAATCTATTTCTTCATACATTTATGTTCATCATGTATGGGTTTCTTGCAATAGGGACACTTTACTTTTTCTTTGTTGGGTTTCTCTTGATTTGAAGAAGTTTTAGAGTCTATGTTAGAAGAAAATAAAGATTCATCTAAATCATTCTCACCTTGGTTTTTTTGTTTCTTTTTTTTTTCTATTATATTTATTAGCTTCGGTGTCTTGATTTGCAGCCAAGACATGAGAATTTAAAGATTTGAATTCCAATTTGAGCCAACTTCCCCTATTCTTTTATGAATTAATTAGAGTAAACATCAAGAGTTCAGGCATTTTTTAGGAAGGTCCTAAGGAAATTTCAATAGAATAGAATGTGGGAAAAAATGCTAAATAGTCTAAACCAAGTTTAGAGAGAATAGGGTTAAGTCATGTTTCTCAATTCCAAATTGTTTCAATTGATTTTCATGACTTTTATTTTGGTGAATAAATATTGTATAGTTTCAAAAATTCAATGACTTAACCCTATAAGCTCATTCTCCAATTGACGATCTCTCAATCTATTTACCAAATATTTTTTTCCAATTTCGTCCAAACATCATTTGGTGTAGAAAGAGATTCAAGATTAAAGAAAAAATATTGCTATATATGCATACACAAGGTTCAAAATTATTCATCACACTTATAAAACATTTTTATGTTTCTACTTCAATTGTTAGTTCAATTTCTAATCCCATTGTTATCCTATACAATATTCTTAAAATTTTAAAGTGTATTGACATTTGACTTTTCCAATCAAAACAGTTGTGGAGTGATATCATAATAACTATTGATCCATTTTAAGAAAGAAAAGAAGATTGTTTGTGATTGCATGAAAAGAGAAATAAAAAATTCCAAAAGACACCCCCTTTTTCAACTAGTCTCAAAAATCAGCCCCCAAAGTTTACAATGTTGGCACTTTACGATTAGTGTGATTACAAGGGTTTTACCAAATCCACAATGCTCTATCTGACCAAAAATACAAATCTTGATAGAAAATGAACTTGACATAAAATATATAAAAAATAACCCTATGATTGTGTATTTATCTTCAACAAGTTTTCAATGCATATTCACTTCCAAAAATAGAGCTTTGAGGTGAAAGTTATGGTATATTGAAGAAAACACAAGCATCTTCAACTTGCAATATCTAGAAGAAAAAATGGTATTTTTTTTATAAAAAAAATTATGGATACAAAGTTCACATATCTAGCTTTTTTTTAACTATTTATTCACCGAAATTTGACACTTGAGGGAAAAGTTATGTAAAATTGAAAAAGGGCCCAATTTGGCCAATTGGAGGGCCCTATTGATTCTTTGGTGGCCCTTGGATAGTGCGATCAGTGATGGTGGCCCTTGGATGGTGATTGGGTGATAGTTTCAGTGGTGTTCACCTAAAGGTTGGTGATTTGGTCAACGGCCTTATGGTTGACTCTCATAATTAAAGTTTATGTTGGTCACAGTTTGTGGACATTGTAGGTGACTACCACTTAGTGGGAAACTATATAAGTCATTAGCAGTTTGATATATCGCAAAAAATCTAGCCACTTGATCCCACAATACTAGTTTACAATTTTTGGCCAAATTTGCCACTAAACTGATTTTTTCTAACTAAATCTTCACTTTTGGGCACCTATAGCGGCTAAACCGTGAGGAATTTGAAGATGATGCAAACTAGTGATTTGTGAAATTTTGTCTGTAGATTCTAAATATATTTTTTTCAAAAATTTTGGAATCATATTGCACTTATTTTTCCATCTCCTTCGAAAACTAGTTTTTTCAATAAACACCATTTTTAAGGAGTGATGCTCACCGTATAACACATAACTTTGTTTCTATGAAGGATAAAATTCTAATTTTTTCGAATTTAGATTTGTAACTATGATATCTAGTGCTTCCGATTGGTTTCATAGTGTTTTATTGAATATTTTTTTCATAATCAAGTTTCAAAGTCAAACTAATTACAATTCAAACATAAAGGACCGTATAACACAACTTTTTTTGTATGTATCGAAATTCAATTTTATTTTTTTGTTGGATCAAGGACTTCAATATCTGTGCACCATATTTTTTTTCATTTTTTTATAATCTTCTATTTTTCCACATGTGCAAACAAAGAGCTTGATTTTCGATGAAAAACCTACATTCACAAGAAATAAAAAATAAATATAATAATAAAATTAAATTCATTTAAAATTATACTTTTGGGAAGCTTATAATAAGGACTACATACTTACAAAAAATAAATTTTAAATGAATTCATTTGATCCCCAAGGTAAATCAAAAGTGGTTTTTATCAAAGCATTTTGATAGGTGTTATAGGAATGGTTTAAAACTAGCGGATTCTATCCAAGGGGTTTGATATAAGGTTAGTTTGATCAAACCCTCTTCAATTGGAATGCTTTAAATGGAAATTTTTAAGGCTTAAATCATTATATTTTCTAAAAATATGTGATTTCAGCAAAAATCAGAATCTCCCAGAAATTGTAAACTAGCTTTGTGCTCTTTGGGAAACCTTATGGGCACAATTGTTTGGAACCTCCATAGGGTTTTAAACCGCTATGAATAAAGTACTTAAAATGCTAAGAACTATTTTAGTGCTTTATCTTTTTTCTTTTGTTTTGATTTTTTTTTTTATAACTGATCTACTTGCATGTCAAAGGGGTCATATGCCTCTTCCTAGAAAACAAAAAAAAAACTTTGTTGTTTTGGCACTAAATGTAGGAAAATTTATAGTTAAAACTAATGTTTTAGCATCTTGGACTCAACAGCAAGGTTTGTTTGGCCCAAAAAATATCTAGTAAAAAGTTGTTTGATAGATCTAAGCTTCAAACCTTTGTTTGCTACTATTCCATATGGTAGAAAAATTGAATTAAGAAAAAATAAATTCTAAACTTCTTGAGCTTCCTAGATATGCTAGAATAGCTAAAAACATTGGACCACTATAGCCAAAATAGCTATAATCACTAGATCTCACAAAAAACACACATGAAAATATATTATTAAATAATCTTCATAATTATTTTATGATTCTCCATATCGTATAGAAAAACGTATGAGAAAAACATAAGAGAATTTAAAATATTATATAAAAAACTCAATCTCTTAATCAAGAATAAAAGTAACCAAAACTATCAAAAAACAAAGCTTTGATGCCATTTTAGAAATTTGAAACAAATGAATAAATAAGATCTTTCTATTAGAGAGATAAGTTATAAAACTATAACTGAAATAACAAAATTATAGACCCATGATTCCAATAGATATGGAAATTTCAAAATGATAATATTTCATTAGGATATATCAAACAAAAAATAATGAACAATGATTATAAGACTCAACATGAATGAATCAATTCAAAATTATACAAATAGAAGCTATGTATTGAGTTTATATAAAACTAGGGAGATGATGGAACTAGAAAATTAAACCAATTTAGGGAGTGACCATAATGTAATCTAATCATAGCAAATGCTCTTCCCTCTTAAGATGGTGACATCTCAAAACCTTGTCTCATAGTTATTAATTAATTAAAATCATTTTAATAACCTAAGAAAGCTTATATAAAAGTGTAGAAAAAAACCTAGGAGTAAGGAAAAATAAATTAACCCACTAGAAAAATAAAAACCTACACTATCATACATGTCCATGTCTCCTATATATGCAAGGATTATCAATGTCAAATTTTTAACACACTTAAAAACTAATCACCCAACTTTCCAACAACTGGTTAGTTGTACACTTGTATCATGCAGTAGATCCATCCAATGCCACACATATCAAAATGTGTTGATCAATGTTATGTATACCTTTATCTTCTCAAATTCCTTTCTGAAAGTGAATAATTGTACTTTGGAAAAGGTGTTCAACTCATAAATAAATGAACACTAGGGTTTTGTGCCTTATCTATTTTGGAAGAATAAGGAGATGTCATTGATAAACTTGCTGGCAACATGAGTATGTGGAATTGGCACAAGGTATATAATTATGTGTTGTGCAGTGTTGTCATTGATGTTAAAATTGTATCCTAGTACAAAGACTATGGTGCAGATCAATTTGAGAGTCTTGAGCATGTTTAAGAATGATTGTGAAAGACAATTTTATAAGAAGTTTGATCTAGTGAAGATAATTATTGAAGAAATTGACTTTAGAAGTGTCAATTAAGGTGATTTTGTGTACGAAGGATCTGCTAATTGGGTCCACATTGGACTATTGTTGAATTTTTTCTCTACGCTTCTAGTATAATTTTGTTGGCTAGTAGATGAACTTGATTCCAGAATTTCAGCTTGTTTTGGTTTTTGGTTTTTGGAGTTATGAGTAACAAAATTTTAGCTTGCTAGTATCAAACATTTCCAATTTAGTGCATATGTGTTGATGAGTCTACACTTCTTTGTAGATTGGTTTTTGGATTTGTAGAGTTTTGGAGGCATTGAAAGATGTTATATGAGTGCATATTCCACTTGGAATGAATTTTGGAGGTCCATGTGTCTAGATATGGGTGTACAGTTGGAAAATTTTCCATTAGGTCATCACCAGTGTCGACCTAATGAGTTGGATGTAGTGTAGAGATTGAATATATCTTGAAATGTTATGTGGATGTTGTTTTAGGTTTGTTCCATTATATTTCAAATTTTTATAAGGTTTAAATCTTGGCGCAAAGCATGTGCGTAAGGATCTTGAGCTGACAAGCTACATTTTGTATTTTACATCTAATTAGGCTAACCTAATAGATGTTATAAGTGAAGTAGATATATGAGTTAGATCATTTTTGGTATTTTGATATATATTTGATATGTGTTTAATGTTATTGATGCAACAAGAGCTTGTGAATGTGAATTGAGAAAATGTAGAGAAAAGTAGAGTGTTGATTCATATCACTATGAAGAGTTTTGAGTCTATATTGTAAGCTTCATTGGAACTGTATTTAATGCATGTGTTAGATGCAATTGTAATATTTTAAATTTGGATGTGAGCCACAATTTCTTCTATCTCTTCTACTTCTCAGTGGTTAGTGATTCCACATGGATATTGAGTCCACCTACAGTGAGCACTTCTATAATATACTATAACCGGTTATAATATATTGTGAGATAATCCTCGTCGTGGTTTTTCCCATTTTGGGTTTTCCACATAAAATTACTGGTGTTCATGTGTTTGTGATGTTATTGGATGTTTTCATGCATTCTTTCATTACTATAATTTAATATGCTATGAGTATTGGTGCTTAAATGTTTAAGTGGTTTAAAATAATATTGATTCACTCCCCTCTCAGTATTTTGGGTGTTCAACAATTGGTATCAGAGCTTGGTTCCTTGGAAAGAGCTTAACCACTTGGGGAAGATCTTTGAGGTTGAACACATGGTTGTTAGATGATTGCCTAATCCATTGGGAGAGATTCTTGATGTTGGATCTATAGAATAAGATTGCATATTTGACATAAATGGAGAACTCAAAGTTTCTCTTGAAGATCTGGAATGAATTGAAGGGGAAAATAGAGATTTAAAAGAAAATTTCAAAGAAGAAGATGAATGCATCAAAAAGTTGAGAGAGAAAATCAAAAAATTTGGAGAAAGGCATAAGGAGGTCAGTGAGAAATTGAAGCAAGCAAATGAAACAATTACCAGTCTGAAGGTGTAAGTGGAAGAGAGAAAAAGAGTTGAAGAAAGCTTGAATACAATGGTGAAGATAAAATTTGAAGAATGCACAAAGCTTGAACAAGAAGTTGTGAATCTGAGATCGCATCTTGGAAAGGCTAGGAGTCGTGAAGATAAATTCAAGATAGTTCTACAAAGCTTGATGGAATGATTACAAATCAGAAAGGCTCCAAATATAAAGAAGGTTTAGGATTTGAAAAAGGTGAAAGTTCAAAAGTGGATCAGACACCAAATGCTAAAAAGAAGAATTTGAAGACATGAAGAACAATTGGTGCAATCACGGTAGGAGGGTTTCAGAAGGAACAATCCAAATTGTGCAACAATGAGTCAACATAGTGGAAATAACATAAGAAACTAAAATGTGAACATGAAACTTCATTGAAATGATAATCTTACATACAACATATGCCTCATGGGTGAATATTCAGGCTTATAGGCCTGCCACAAAGGAATTCAACATTACAACTGGCCAAAGGCCTTATTACATGCCCCCAAAGGGTTGAAGTGAAAAATTAAATCTAACTAAATAATGAACTTATAACTTATGACTAATGATCTACAATGAATTAAAATGATCTTAAATATGCTTCTCAAGCTCCAATAAAGGTTAGTGTCAACCATTCATAAACTCAATAAATAAACACATATAAAGGTCAGCCTCAAAATATGGAAAGATAATCCATGTGAAAAGAAATAATTTGTGAATATCCAAGATAGGTCCCAATGAACCCAAGATGCTTGTATGATTTCCCATTAAGCTTTGCATGATTAGGAATAGGTTCACACTAAGAAATTTGGACCAAGTCAGCCCTAAATGCTCTAATTAGGAAATATAGTGAAATTTTGAGAGCGATAACTTATGATAGACATATGCAAATGATGTGAAATCTAGATATGTGATACATGTTGGTGTGTAGATACTATATCTCACTTTGTGAGCTGAGAAATGAAACTACAGTTAAATGAGGAATGAAATACTAAAACTACTACTGAATGCAATGCACTAAAATAACTATTTTTGGTTGACACGGGATTGCTTTACAACCAGGGATGCTCCTACATCAAACACCCAAGGTTGGGAGAAAATTGAGTCCCTCACTTTCTAGGGCTAAGAGGAAAACCTAGATAGTCCACCTTAGCCTAAGATATCCATGATGAATCTTCCATTGGTTTGTCTTTCCACTTCACAAGATATTCTTTATATTGTTTGTTCCTAGTGCTTCTTCTGGTTTTGGTATCCAAAAGTTGCTCAATCTCTTTTGGTTCTTGATGTGGTAACTACTCCTTCAAATCCACTTCATTACTACTGCCACTTGACTGTCCTTGATGGTACTCATAGATTTCTGCAATATTGAAAATAGGTGGCATACCCAATGTCTCTGGTAACTCCACTTCATATGCATTTTCAAAATCAAACTTCCTTAGAATCTTATAGGGTACAAACTTCCTTATCTTCAAATTATTGTATGTACCAACTAGAAATCTCTCCTTTCTCAAATATACCATCACTTCATCTGCAACAGTAAATTCCTTATGTCTTCAGTGCTCATCTTCTTTCTTTGTGTACTCATTATTCATGTCTCCCAAATTCTTCTAGACCTAATTATGTAATGTCTCCATGAAATCTGCAAATTCTTCTACCTTTTCACTCCTTTTATCCTCAATACGTATGTCCCTTAACTCTACAACTCCTCTAGGATGTGTTTCGATAACAATCTCAAGTGGTTCCTTTCATGTACTCTGGTTAACTAAATTATTGTACACAAACTTTTCTTGTGTTAAAACTATATCCCAGCTTCCATCCTTATCTCCAATCAAACATCTTAACAAGTTACCCAAACTTCTATTGAACAATTTTGTTTGTCCATTTGTCTATGGATGAGATGTTGAACTGAACTTCAACTATGTCTTCATCTTCTTCCACAATTTCCTCCAAAAGTATCTAATGAACCTGGTGTCTCTATCTGAAACAATACTCTTAGGTAATCCATGCAATCTCGCAATCTCCTTGAAAAATAAGTTAGCAACATGCACAACATCATTAGTCTTCTTACAAGGAATGAAATGTGTCATTTTAGAAAAAAATTCCACTATTACCATTATAGAATCATAAGCTCTCTATGTTCTTGGCAATCCCAATATGAAATCCATGCTTATATATCTTTCGAAGGTTTCTTTGGTACTATCAAAGGTTTGTTTAATCTAGTATTCTAACTACTCCCTTTTGTAACTTGATAAATTTTACAACTTTAAACATGCTTATTAACATCCTTGTATATCTGTGGCAAAAAATGATGTTCACTCACCCTTTCTAAACCTCTACTATGCTTCTCCTTGATCAAATTCTCCCTCATTGAACTCCTTGGAATATAGAACTGATTTCCTCTTAATAACATACCCTCTTGAACATGAAATAGTCCAACCATTGGCTATGTTCTATCACTAATGGTTCCTTACATGCTCTCCATGCTTCACCAAAATCTATATTATCTTCATACAGGTGCTTCAATTCTTCAAATCCCAATACTTTTATCCTTATTTTGATCAAAAAATTCCTCCTCCTTCTTAATGCATTTGTAACTTTGTTTGACTTACCACTTCTGTGATTCAATACAAATGTGTAACTCTGTAAGAACTCAACCCATCTCATATGTCTTTTTTTTAGCTTTCCTTGACTGTTCAAATATTTCAAGGCTTGATGATTTGTATACAACACAAATTCCTTAAGCAACAAGTAATGTCTCCACTTCTTCAAGACTTGATTTATGGCATGGAATTCCTGATCATAAACTGAATATCTTCTTTTGGAATCATTCAAATTCTCACTCAAGTATGCTACTATTCTTCCTTCTTGACTTAACACTACTCTAATTGCATTTCCACATGCATCAAAATCAACTTGAAATACTTTTTCAAAATATGGTATTGCTAACACTAGCTGCTCTGTCACAATTTACTTCAACAATTCAAAACTTTTTTGTGCTCTAGATTTCCACTTGAAGTCTTTCTTATCTCCTCTCATTATCTTTGTCATGGGGTTACAAATTCTACTGAAACTTCCAATAAACTTCTAATAGAAACTAGATAATCCATGGAATGATCTTACTTCTCCAATGTTTACCAGTGTAGGCCAATTGATAATTGATTTCACTTTCTCAAGGTCCATCTTCAATCCTTCAACATAAATAACAAGTCCCAAATATACCAACTATGTTTTCATGAAACTATACTTCTTGACATTAATCAGCAACTTCTCTTCTCTCAATCTTTGCAATACTTGTCAGATGTACCACAAATTCTCTTCTCTAGTCTTACTGAAAAATTAGAATATCATCCAAGTAAACAATGACAAAATTAGCCAAAAAAAAATTTGTTACCTCATCCATCAATCTCATGAAAGTGCTTGGTGCATTGGTCAATCCAAAAGGCATTACTAACCACTCATACAATCCTTCATTAGTCTTAAATGCAGTCTTCCATTCATCTCCTTCTTTGATGCAGATCTGATGATATCTTCTCTTTAGGTCAATCTTTTTAAAGTACTTTTCTCCACTCAAATAGTCCATAAGTTCATCCATTCTTGGCAATAGGAAGCTATACTTGATAGTGATCCTATTGAATTCTCTTAAATTTGTACACATTCACCACTCTCCATCTTTCTTTGGTGTAAGTACAATAGGTACTACACATGGGCACAAACTTTCTCTAATCAATCCTTTCTTCAACAACTCTTGTATTTTTTGGTTCAACTTTGCATTCTTTGTTGGTGTCATTCTATGTGTTTCCTTGTTTGGAAAACTTTCTCCATGTATAAGATCTATATGATGACTAATACTCTGGATAGGGAGAAGTCCTTCTAATACTTTCTTTGATATGATATCTTCATACTCTACCAGCAATTATGTTACTTCTTCACTCTCTATGGTAGGATTCCCTACCCCTTGATTACCACCATTCCTTGGAATCAATGCAAACACATATTTTCATGCCTTAATCCATCAAGAAATTTCCTTCCATCTACCAAACATAGTAGCGCAGTGCCACAAACTTCAATTTTCTCTTCTTCCTCCAAAGGTATCAACTTGATTCTCTTTCCATTTGAATTCACAGTATAAGTATTCCTTTGTCTATCATGAATAGATTTCTTATCATATTTCCATGGTCTTCCTAATAGTAAATGAGAAGCGTCCATGGGCATAATGTCACACAATACTTCATCCCTATATGATCCAATATGAAATTTCACCAAACATTGTTCATTCACCAATATCTTATGCTCCTCTTGAATCCATACTATCCTATAAGGGTTCAGATGTTTCAACCTCTTTAATTTTAACTTGGTTACCATCTGTTTTGAAAATAGATTATCAGTACTACCACTATCAATGATAAATTTGCATACCTTTCCTCCAAACTTACATCTGGTTCTGAATAGACTTTTCATCTATGGTGGTTCTCTAGTCACTTCTCCCTGCATCAAAGCTCTTTTCATTACCAATGATTCACCTTTATCAGGTTTTCCAATTGAATTAGGGGATCCAACATGTTCTTCATCCATATAAGTTGTTCTTTTAGTATGCTCATGTTTCTTTCTGGTACTTCCTTGATGACACTCAAATGCTCTATGTCCTTCACCTCAACATTTGAAATAGGTTCCTATGAATGGTCTTCTCTCAGATCCTCCTTCATCTCTCTGGAATCCATCACAATGATAAGAATTATGACCTCCTCTATCACTATAGTAGAAATTTCTATCTTCTCTTCCTCGATGGTATGAATTAGCATCCTTTTCTTAACTTTGGTAAGGTTTTACATCTTTGTTCCTCTTTGAATAAGGTCTTATTTCTCCAGATTGGGGTTTGCATTTCTCTACCTTCGATCAAATTTCTTGTTCAGATTCTCTTCTACTTTCAATGCAAATTGATATGCTTCCTCAACTAATGTCATCTTTACCAAGCTCAATTCTTCTTGAATTTTTGTTGTCATTCCATTGATATATTTTGGAACCTTTTCTTTTCTTGCTTCATTGTGATGGATTCTGATTATCATCTTGTAGAATTGTTCAATATATTCCTTCACAAATCTTTCTTTTTGTCTCAAGTTATGCAATCTTTTCAACAATTCAAGTTCATAATCTGATAGTATGAATTGATTCTTCAATTTTGTCACCGTTATATCCCATTTGATGATTCTTTCTTTATCGCTTTTATTTCAGTCTAATTGGACTTATTTCCACCATAATGCAGTATGACCTTTTAACTTTGTTTTCACAAATTTGACTCTTTTCGGATCTTCAATTTCCTCATATTCAAAGTATTCTTCCATTTCATTGATCAAATCAATCAATTCTTCAAGATTCAAATTTCTTGCATAATTTTGAATTTCAACTCTAGGTCGCTTACCAATTTTTGAAATTTCTTTCAACATCTTTACTTGATATGATTCTTCTTCTTCTTCACCTAGGGAATCTTCAATATGATTCACAAATTCATCATCACTTTCATCTTCACACCTAGGGTTTAGGCCTCGCCTTTGGTCTTCTTCAACAACATCTAATCGGACTCACATCTCACACATCATTTCCACCATCTCATCCATTCTTCCAGAAACATTTACCATAGTAGGTGCTCTCCTCAGTGGCATATCTCCCCTCAAATTGGTGCAACTACCTCAACTTGGTGATTTGACTACAGGGTTTCAACTGCCTCACAATCAGTGATTGATTGAAAATAAATGTATTCTACCTCAGTTTAGCGATCTATTCACCTCAAGGAATTCCTTCAGGAATCAAAAAATTTCTCTAATACCACTTGGTGCAGTAACTAAAGGAGGTTTCTAGAAGGAACAATCCAAATTGTGCAGCAATGAGTCAACACAGTGTAAATAACATAAGAAACTAAAATGTGAACATGAATGTTCATTGAAATGATAATCTTACATACAACATATGCCTCATGGAAAAATATTTAGGGCTCATAGGCCTACCACAAAGGAATTCAACATTATAACTAGCCAAAGGCCTTATTACATGCCCCCAAAGGGTTGAACTGAAAAATGAAATCTAACTAAATCATGAACTACTAACTTACAATTAATGATCTACAATGAATTACAATGATATTAAATGTTATTCTCAAGCTCCAATAAAGGTATGCATTAGCCACAAGGGTTATGTTGATCATGATGTTAGTCGCACACCAACAGTGCACATAAATTCTCATAGATAGACTACGAGAACCTGTACCTTTACTTGAAAGACTAAACCAGGACAACCTAAATCTTCAGGTTGGCTTAGCTTAATCCCAAGGTTCATTTAAGTCAAGTCTTGGCCATCCTAGGTTCACATCAGGGTTCATTGTGACAATGCTATTAATCATGAGGGGTAACTGGTAATTTCCAGTTCTGCAAGGAATCATAAGGTTTAGTGAAAGATATTTTTGATTCGGTCATCAAACAATTTTATGAAATCAACAGATATGCAATAATATTCCATGGATTTCAAACAGCTTTCTATCACTTAAGTAGATTTATCTTTAAGCATCCAACAATACAATGGAAATGAAATATTTGAAATAAAATTTTCATTCGTTCATCTATTTTTTTGAACATTTTCTAAAATTAAAAATATAATCTAAAACAAATCATTAAAAAATACTTGAAAATTAAAAGAGCTCTCGAGTATTATCCATGCATTCCCCAAGAATTAACCAAATCAAATCGAACCACTCTATACTTCACCAGATTGCTTCATAGCTAGGCATAGAATGGTACGAGCTTTTAAAGAAGGGAGGTTTAATTTGGACACCGGGTAGGTTCTGTATGCACCCTTAAAAAGTGTAGCATATAGTCTTTTCCGTCTGAACAAACAACCAACTATAAAAGATAACAGTTGGTAGCTTTCAAATTAGCTTTGATATTGATCAGTTCTATGTGCATACAAGTTTTTAATCTGAAATGATTCAAAAAATAGGAAAAAAGAACAAAACTTAAAGAAGTTTTGGCTTTTTCGACATCCAAAAATTTTGAAATTAAAATAAAAGTAAAGCATTGAACAACCTTTTATAGGAACACGGCCCCAAGAGTTTGAACTTAAATTCTATCAAAGGAATCATAAACAACAAATCAAAACATAGAATGTGGAAGATTCCAGTTGTCATTGGAATTTTCTAGACAAAGTCAAGGCTTTGACTTCTTCATCGACATTAATCCTCAACTCCAAGCTCTGGTACAAAAATGCTCTGCAAAAAATAAGGCTACTAGTACTCTTCAAATTTTGAGACAACATGCCTCCATCGGGACCAAGAAGAACCTACAAAATTACTTTCAACGACATATCCTTGTGCTTACTTCAGGTATCTGATATCCAGTTATTCGTTACCTTATATCGAACACCAGGCTTCATAACTCCTCTTCGTCTTTCTTCAATTATAGGTATTCCCAGAATGTAGCCAATACTTGATGCATCCACTCTTTTGAAATTCTTTGAATTACCTTCTAGCTATATTTGAGCTCGACATAATTTTCTAATATCTAGAGGATATTTGCATTCCTCTACATCTTCTTTGTTTGATATTTAACCATGGCATTTTTGCACTGTATAATTTCATCAACGACTTCCCAATTTAATAATTGAACAGGGTCTTTATTTACTTTTTCAAGCCATTCCTTGAAAGCTTTTACTTCCTTGCCATCCTGGCCTATCATCCAGGGATCATAATCTTGTTGTGCTAGTGTTTCAATCAAACTTTTATCTTTTTCAATCAGTTTATTGCATTTCTCAGTGACTTCTTTGAATCCTTCCACATATTGTATTAAGGTGTCACCTTCCCAATTCATATTTTTCTTCCATTTTGCACACATCAGAACCTCTTGTTCCATGATTATCTTTTCACTTATCAATTCCTAGACATCTGTTTGAATGAGAGCCTTTAAACTTCACCCTACAGCATCAATTTGCTCCTAGCGAAACCTACATTCTCCTTCTAATCTTGTAGATTTCTGACACCAATGGTATGCCTCCTTGTATTTCCCAATTACATCTATGATTAATTCTTCTCCTTGCTTTACCAAGTGCTCCATCAATTTTTCAAATACACTCATTTTATGGCGAAGTGTTGGTATAGCATCCACCTAGTCCTATGACATGCTCACTAGATTCTAAGGCAATTCATCCTATGTTTGGCTAGACTTGGCTAATGATACTATAAAATTTTCCAGATGGGCAACTCATTCTTTGAGCTCTCTTTTCTTTTGTTTACTTTTATGCACCCTAGCGATCTAGTTATTTCTAAATTCATCTTCATCTCTTCTAATTCTTGTCCCCAAGATGAATTTCCAACATTGATACTTGTCACTCTATACTCCTTAGGTGTTATTTCGTGTTCGCTTTAACTACTACCACAGTGTCTATATGGATTGTTCTTCCTCCATCCGTATTCTTTTGCATGACATGTTTTATTTTCACTCTTTTCCTAGGTTTAGGAGTTTCCACTTCCTTCATTTTAAAGCTCTTGAGATCTAGAGGTACTAATTCTACTTCCAATGGGGAAGCTCATTCTTTGATCAACCAATCAGGTGTATCTTCATTACTTTCTACCTTTGTAACATTTCTTTGTTCCTAGTTTTTAGTACCCTCAAGAACTTCTCCTCTTATATTTTTAGTATTCATTGTCCTAGATTCTAGATTGTTGGGATTCACCAATGTCTCTTCAATTCCAAGAAATATATTTTCCTGTCCAACCATGTGCTCAATATGAATTTTTGCGGCATCACTTTCTTCATGTCCTCTTATATCAGGATTTTCTTTATTCATCACCCCACCATCCAAAGTATGTGAAGGCTCTATATCTTCAACTTCAACCTGGTCTTATACTTTCTCTTCAAAAACCTATGATTATTCAACATTATTTTCAATATCCCCTAGCAGAAGCTAGGAATCAACTATGTCTTCAATAACATCCTTATCAATGGGAACCTGTCCTACGGTTTCCTCTATTTCTTTTTCAACAAGTGTTTCAAGGTTTCCCACCTCTAGGGTGAGTGTTCCTCTTATAAATTCTTCTTCTTTAGTATCCATAGGAATTGACCTTGCATCCGACATTTCTTCCACCACTAGTTGTACCATGGGCTTCTCCTTAGATTTCTTCTCTTTTACTCGCTCCATCATGGCACCTAATTTCTCCATCTATTCCCTGATTTGATCTTCATTTAGTTTAGAGCTCTCATCTAGAGCTAAAGGAATCTTTCTCAATGTTTGTTTTACTACAGGTGTGTTGACTAAAGGGGGAGAAGTAAATAATAATGCAACCCTCTGGGATGCAAACCTTGTCTAAGCAAGAGTATTTGTTTTCATTCTCACCTCCTGATCAGTCATTGGTTGAATCTTCAACTTTTTCATGGAAGAAGATGTCACTTTAGGATTCCTCATCCCTTTGACCTTACTTGGTCCAGTTTCTTTATGATGGCTAGCTAGAACCAATGAAACTCTCTGGCTTGGGGTATCAGGAGTACTCTCCTCAATATACACCACTATATTTTCCTTGCTAGATTTTATTTTCTTCTTAGTGGGCTCCTCATACTTGAGCTCATCTTCTTCTCTCTATTTCTTCTTTACATTGAGTGAGTATGTGGGCCTAACTCTGACTTTTCTCAAGTTTCTTCAAAATTCATCAATCCATTGTTCAATCTACACTAAAACTTGTTCAAAAATTTCATCAATGATCATCATCTCTCTACCTTCATAATTTGGACCCAAAATGGGTTCATCATAAACCTTAGTTGAATTATCAATTGGATTCAAAACATCTCCATCATCTTCATCCAACCAATCTAGAATGGCATGGAGCTCAAGAATCTGCGCCGATTGCAATGAAAATATTTGATATGATCTATTCTTACTATGTGCTTGTCATCAAAATTTAGCCATAAGTCTTCTAAATGATAAACATGGGCATGCTTTTTGACTATCCCCTTGGCAATATTCCCTTCTGGATCATAGTTAATTCTTTGGAGTATTAAGAACTCCAATCTATACATCTTTAATTCCTCTTCACACAAGTTAGCTACTTTAGCTGCATTGCACTTATAATTTCTCATTATAATAGAAAATCTAATAGAAGTTCTCTTATGATCTTCGTTGATTAGAGCATGGGATTCCTTCATTTGTCATACCTATTCCAATAATAACAATTTATATGTCGGGTACCTGAGCAACATGAAAGGATATCATTCAAACCCTTCCACCCTGATGTAGGTGAAAGTAGGAAACTAAATGTACCAACATCCAACTTGCTTGATAAGATTTTATGCTTCTAGAGAAAACCTTTTAGTTTTGTCACCCTCCATTATTCTTACCAACTTCATGGAAAACACATCATTGACTCTTCAATAATGCTCCCTTTATTCATGAATAGTAATTTGGGGTAAATGAGCATATATCAAGCCTTTTTCTAGTTCTCTACCTAAGGTACCAACCCTATTCAACCCTTTTTTATTTTCCCTTATAGTGCAAGAATTGATCACATATGAGGACATATAAAACCATCCTGACTGCAAGAATTCCCTCATCTGATCATGTAGCATGTCACTAATAAAACCTCCTGAGTGCATTTGCACAAGGCCTTCCATTAATTTGGCTATAATTACAAACATCCATGGTTCAAACTTACTAGCATCCTTAAGTCTAGCTATCCTTCTTAACATGGTTATAACATCTTGAACATCTTGGTTGAACATAGATCTTAGAATTGGCTTCATTTGCTTTGGAATTTTCTCCTAGCACCACTATGTTTTCATAATTTCCTTGTTATGTTCTTCAGCACTAAGGTAAGTTTTAGCCATCATTCTTGCATCCATTGGGTTCATCTAAGGAGATGTAAGGAGCCCAGATGTATATATAATTCCTTTCATGGAAATATTTGCATAGATTCTTCCCTCCTTTTCAACAACTCTTTTATTTGGGTCTTAATAATTCAAACACTACATAACCAGTTCAAGGGCCTCCATTGCTAGTGGAAACCCTCCTGCTAAATGTAACCCACTTGCTATAACATTCTTCGTACACTGAGAGGCGTTCTCTTTCTAGGCTCATGTGATGAATTCAACATCAAAAAACCATCCCATATGGGTATCAGTTATTATCCCACCCAATAGTATAGCTTGCAAAGCAAAATATTTAAACTCATTTTCTAGACTTGCTTCGGAAGTACTCATTTTTACCGATTTATCCTACATTTTTAAAGATTTGTGCCTTGTGTGTGAGTTATGGTTAAATTTAACCAGTTATCTTCAACAGATTATAAAACTTTCAATCTACCATTTGGTTAAATTCATTTCAAAATAATCAATAATCTCAATTACCATAGGAAATACCATTATCTTGAGATGTGCATGCATACAGTGATTAACAAAATTTTAGTTATCCAAGACATACCCAGTTTCACTAATGATAAACAAAATCTCTTTTAGAATGTAGCTTTGAAACCCTCGGTACATGTGTTCTTGGTTTCTTGAGGTTTACCTTTCTTTGTGTGATGCAATATGAGTCTTGATTTTTCAATGTCCTTGCAAATTAGCAGTATGGCATAAGGTAAAGTGTTGTAAAAGTAACTGCATGCTCGAGGTGGTTCCAAGTACCTGTGTAGTTTTCCACCTTCATTAATTACCTATTAAAATGCATTAATTTTCTCAAATAAAGGTGCAATCATGGTGGATTAGGGTTCAAATCATGAACACCTTGGTTTCTATGTAGGACCGCCACTAGAGAAGAAGACGACGTGAAAATTTATGTGGCACTCTTGCATGTCACCTTGATCCTTATGAGGCAAAGGCCTTTTGAAATATGTGACTTTTTATTATCACAATATTTGAATCATTCAGTTTCAAACCTTAGAAAAATTACCAAGAACTGAAAAAATTTACCTACAAGGTCCATGAGAATTGGTGCAAAGAGAGAAATCGGGAACCTGGTTTGAGCAGAACTAAAAAATGATTTGAACATGTTTGCAATGGAACCTCTAGTTTTTGACCTTTGGCTAAAGAAATGAAAAGAAACTATCAGAATAACCGATGAAGAAAAATACTTGCACTCACCGGGATGACTCATCCATTGGGTGGAAACTTAGGACCAGACAAAGATACATGATCCTTGACACAACCGCACAACTCTGAGACTCTAGGGTTCAAAATTTTGATAAAACATAGTAAAGAAAGCTGAGACACCCCGAATCTAGGAAAGAAAGAGAATTAAAGAAATGACGAGGCAAGCTAAAACAAAACTTGCATTTTACCATTTCCTCTAAAAGTAGCACACTGAAGCAAACAAAAGAAAACTGCAAAAGCAACAAAAAAGGGGGTCAACATTTTTCCAAGGAGAAAAATGGGGATTGTTGTGAGACCACACGTCAACTAGAAACCAACAAAACTAAACAAAACAATAGAAAGCCAATTCTAGACCTAATAACCATGCCTCAACTTTCTTTAGTCTTCAAATTATAAACAATTAGACCCTCGTTCTGACATTTCATCTTCACTTTATCCAACATAGAAAATTGGACATTGCGGAGCTCACGTGTGTGCAATTGATTAATTCCAGTATATTAAACTTAGAGCATAGCAAATGTGTGCATTGACCTACATAATTTGGCAATTCCTTTTAAGCCAACCTTGGATAGAGCCTTGCTGACAGTAAAGCATCCATAGCCATGGCAAGGTTATCTCTGTAATTCCCCAAAACATAGCTCTACTGCCAGCCAAGCGTCTATAGCCCCGGTAGAGATATTCGGATAGCCTAAAGAGTTGAATTTTCTCTTTTGATATTTCTTTGATATTCATTTTTTATTTCTTTTTTTCTTTTGATATTTCAATATAAGCTCATTTTCTTCAACTTGTAGGCAATGAAGCCTGCTATTAGGTTGGGAATTACAGTGGTAGCAAAGGTCACCTTTTTATTTTTTAGTTAATGCAAAAAATTGCCATCCCAAATTTTAGTAGAATGATTTAAGATATGGGAATTTGTAGCTCATCATCATCTGAATGATTTATGTAGGATAAAGTAGAATAAATCAAACAATTTCACAATCACTTATAATTAGTGAACTACTTTCAGTCAAAGAATAGATCATATTTCCAGAATTAACATTCTATTATTTTGACCACCTTCAAAGGTTGCTAATTATTGTATAACCTGACAACGCAAAACCCTAGAAAGTAAACAAAACAAAACAACCAACAAAATAAAATAAAATAAATTGCAAAACAAACTATTTACAAAAAAGCTATTTATAGACTATTTACAAAAAAATTATAAAAAAATTACAAACTAGCCCAAAAACTAGTAGTCACCACTAAGCTTGGAAGTAATGTTTCAGAAATTTCCCATTGATAGGAATGGGACATCATCTCCAATCAAAGTGTTAAGTCTATAAGTATTGTCACCTAAAATTTCAAACACTTGGTAAGGACCTGACAATAACTTTTCAAACTTACCATGTTCACCTTTACGCTTATGGGCTTTGTCCCAATACAGGACTAAATCAGATATCCTAAAAGTTTTCAATCTAGCCCTTTTTTCAAACCATCATTTTACCAAAAATTTGTGCCTAGCAAAGTGATCTATAGCTTAGGTACATTTTTCATCTAAGTGCATCAATTGCAACAATCGATCTTGGGTTTGACCTTCTAATCCAATGTACTCTTGAGAAATTTCCAAAGTAGGGATTTTCAAATTTATAGGAAATATAGGATCTACCCTATAGACTAAGTGGTAAGGAGAGTTCCCCAATGTGGATTTCATTCTAGTACATTCTACCAAAAGGACAAATTTTAGTAAATAATGTCATTCTCTTGGATTATTTTCAACTATTTTCTTGATTATATCTAGCATATTCTTGTTTGATGATTCTACTAATCCATTTCCCTGCAAATAATAGTTAGATGAGAATTTTAATGTTATGCCATATTCAAATTCCCAATTAGAAAATTTTAATGAGGAAAAATTAGGGACATTATCACATACCAGTGCATATGGTACTCCAAACCTAGTAACAATGCTTTCCTCCAAGAATTTGATTACCACCTATGTGGTGCATTGTTTTCTATGGCATGCTTCATTCCATCGAGTACAATAAGATTCAATAGTAGTCAACATGAACCTGTGACCTGCGGATGATGGAGGATTGGTGGTACCAATGAAGCCTAACCCCCATTGTGAGAAAGGGCGCATCTCAATCACCAGTTGTAATGGTTGAGCATTAAATCTTCCTTTTTCTACAGTAGTTTGACATGTATAACAATGCTTTACATGTTCATAAATATCTTTGAAAATAGTCAGCCAATAATAACCAACTCTTAGGATTAGGTATGTAGTAGCTAAAGGCACTCCATGAGTTGTTCCAAATTTATCATGTAATTCCTACAATACTTCATTTGCTTTTGTCTTATTCAAACATCTTAGATAAATTCCTTCATGATTTTTCTTGAATAGAACCCCTCCTTTGATCATCTAACTCTGATATTTTATCTTTAGGGATCCTCTCTTCGATTCCTTTGCATATGATCAGGGTAGTTATGGCTAACAAGGTAATTCCAATATCTGAATACTAATCATCTTGATCTTTTACATCCAAAGTATATCATTGACTAGAGATTTGTGGATCAATCTCGGCAATAGATTTAACTAAGGCTTGTCTCTGAACTAGCTTCAAGGGTAGAATATCTAAATAAAATTCTTGTAAAATCATAACCCACTTAGTTCTCTTTTCTCCAAGCTTGCTCTATGTTAGCAGCATTTTTACTACAGCATCAAGAACAATAGCCTTGACTATACTTCTAAGAATGTAATTTCAGAACTTTCACACTACTTTAACCAAAGAAAAGGCTTGTTTTTCAACATCCATGTATCTAAGCTCCACTTCTTTAAATGGAGCACTCATAAAATAAATTTACTTTTCTTCTTTGTTCTCGCCTCTTTGTGTCAACACCATTACAGACATATGATTGGAAGAAAAAGAGTAAATATAAAAAGGCTTAACATAATCCAGACTTACCAGAACCAATGCTTCCGCAATTGCAACTTTCATATTCTCGAAGGCAATTTTAGCTTCATTTGTCCACTCAATTTTTGCATCTATCTTTAACATATCATTGAGAAGTTTCAAGATCTCATCAAATCCAGTAATAAACTTCCAAACGAAATTGATCTTCCTGAAATATGATTTCAATTTTTTCTTACTTCCTGAGGGTTGTAACTTGAGTAGAGCACTCACTCTGTCTAGGTCTATTGAAATACCTCTTTCAGAAACAATATGTCCCCACAATTTTCCTTTAGTTACCCCAAAAATACGTTTCTTAGGATTCCAAAAAACTCCATAAGTTTGGCACTTTTGTAATAGTGCTATGAGATCACAAACATGATCTCCTTTATTCTTTGAAAATACAGTGAAGTCATCTATGTATATGATGATACACTTTCCTATCAAAGCTCAGAAGGCATAATCTATAGCTCTCTAGAATGTTGCTCCAACATTTATCAGTCCGAACGACATTCTTATGTAAGTGAAGGTTCCCCAATTTGTAGTGAACGATGTCTTCATCTTATCTTCCTTCGCAACCATTACCTAATTGTATCCAGAGAATCTATCCAAGAAGGAAATCATCTATGAACCATTAAAAATTTGTAGTACTTCTTCTAACAAAGGAAGAGGATAATTATCTTTTTTAGAAGCCTTATTAAGATTATGGAAATCCACACATAGTTGTATATCTCCATTCTTTTTCCTGATAGGCACAAAATTCACCAACCAAGTGGAATGCCTAATAGGAAAAATTATCTAAGCTGAGAGGAGCTTTGTACTTATTTTTGGATCAAAGGTTCTAAGAATGTATTTACAGGCCAATATTTTTCTTAGAAAGGTTTCACATCAAGCTTTAATGGGATTGTATGAGTGATAATGGAAGTATCATAAGTTTTCAAGTCTTCATATGTCCATGATATAACTTTCCAACGATCTTTGAGTTCCTAAGAAATATTTATTTTTTCTTCTGTAGTGCAGAGTTTTCCTATAAACATGTTTTTTGAATCTTCTTTGGTATTCAAATTATATAATTCAGACTACCCTCCATCACTTTTGGGCAGGTCTTTTTGTCGGACTATTTGATCTACATCAATCAATCTTTAAAACTCAATTATCCCTTTTGGAATAGTATTATCTTTATCTTGAGCTAATTCTTCATCTTGGATTTTTCCATCTGGGTGATCTATTTCTTCAATTATATATGCCTCGAAGATGTTGGTGTTAGTAATAAATTCCAATATGTCACTACTGTATTTGACTACAAATTCCAACAAATGTTCGTCGCAATTTCGGCACACTATTGTCGAATTTCTGATGAAACATTGTTTTAAATTCCATCACTAGAATTTTTTCGCTTTAATGAACAAAATTTTATTCATCGAAACCATGACCCAGCATCATCGATCAACTTCACGGAAAATGGTGATGATTTTCATTGCAAAATTGGCGATATTTCATCCATCTATCGATGAAAAAAAACACAAAAAATTTGCAGAGTGCCATTTGAAAGAATCAAAACAACAACAAACATTCGTCATTTTTCTAACAAGGGGGGGTTGACATTGTGACGAAAATTGTGTCGAAGGTATAGCAACCTCGTAGCAATTTTTTTTGTTTCACCGGACTAGTTCGTTGAAATTTCGACGAAACATTGCAGTTTTTTAAAAAAATATATTTATCTGCCACCATAGTGAAAAGTTAGCAATTGCATTTGGTTTGTTAAACATGGCCCCTAGTACAACTATTAGAGTTTAGGGTTTAGGGTTTAGGGTTAACTAGTTTCTTTTTGTTAGACTATGAAGACCTTATGTATCAAAAAGGAAGGCACCTACAAAAAGAAGGTGGCCAGCCCTTTTAGTATGGAAAATGTGTATAGTCCTACTTGAAAAACTAAACAAAATAAATTCATAGTTCACAAACATGTTATCCATCCAAATTCCCATATAAATCAAAGATTCACTTACATAATTCGCAGATAATGTTTTCTGAAAGTTGTTCAGGCTCTTCACAATGCTTTGCGGCCATTGACCAATCAAAGTTTGCTATGCTACTGCATTGGCATGAGACTAGAAGACCCTTTGATCAAACCTTCTCTAGATTTTCTTGGTGCCTGTATACAAAATAGAAGGTAATGAAATTTTTAATTGAGTGTAATATCTTTTCCATAAAAAATAGTCCACCTTCAAATAAACTCCATATTCTAGTATTTGTTAACATCCCTGACTCCATCCAATGCAGAATAATATAGAAGACATTAATAGAAGCTTATGGTCTCCCATTTCTAATAGTCTAAAGATATTAGGGGGTTAAAATTTTAAATTAACAAGAGAAGTTCAAAGTAATTGTCATTATTTATTTTTTCAATCAACATTGAAACAATTCCAATTAAGAGATGTCAACAAACCTGAATACATAATCCAAGCAAAGGCGAAATTTCCTTCTTCAAATTATTAGGGATCATTCCATAATTTTTTTCTACATCGATTGTAAGTTGTTGCTTAAAAAGAAAAGCTAGATATTTTTTCTTTTACTTGTCGTGAAGCATCTAAACCACCAATTGTCACACCATTGCCCAATGAGAGCCCCGTGCTTGATGGAATTGTTTGGAAACCCTGTTAAAACAATATAAAAGATGTTAAATGTAACTAAATACCAGGCATAGTGGTTCAATAATATGGTAATTAAACAAAAAAAAACTTATACTAGCCATCCTTCCAAATAAACCAGATGAAGATGATCTGTGATGTTGCGGGGTCATGCCAGCTACACCACTTTATTTTAGTGTGCGTTGTAGGAACAAGAGTAAAGTAGATGCATTTGATAACCAATAAGCCAAAACATCATTGCTCTCCTAAGTCTTTAAAATACAAAAAACATTATGTCGGCATTAAAAAATTTGGAAGAGTATTCATGGAGAAATCCAATAAGATTTTAATATGATTCATTGATAAATGATAGCTAATAAGAGATATACATTCTCACATAAACTACTCAGAACTGGGGAAATGCAGAATCAGTGATACCTCAATTGTTGAACCAATCATTTGAATGATAAGATCAAAAACACTTTTTATTTCAACTTCAAATGAATGTCATTGGAGAATTGACTTATAGATGATACATGCAACTATAGGTCTTCCATTACTAAATCCAACATCTTCTGTGATACACTTGATCAATGCATCTTGATTTTCCTGAAATCAAAATAACAAAAAAAATGTAGTGTAAGGGAATAAAAAAATTTCCAAAGCTTTATAATATAATTTTCCTAAGCAAAAAAGTGATATAAGTGGAAATACAAATAGAAGAGATGATAATCCTCCAAAAGGTCAGAATCATATACTTGTTGCCTGTCAGTGAGGGTCTTTTGTGGCCTCTGCTCTCCATCAGTGAGCTCTTTCAAGGAAAACATAGGAGTCTGTGAATTCTGCCAAACACATCTATTGGTTAAAATATTATTGAAAAATAATATTACTTATTTAAAATCAGGAGAAGGAGATAACTAAAATTATACATAAAAGGATATAATTTGTTCCACTGGAGGTACTTACTCCCACAGGCTTAACTTCACCATTTAGCATATGGTCATTCTTTGGAGTCCTCTGCAAAATAGAAAAAGCATGGAAAAGAACTTGAGAAATATGACAAAACAGTACCTATCACGCATTTGAACAAATATTCAACCATACCATCTTGTACATTTCTACTAGATAACCTAAATTACAAGTGGAAACTTAACCTCCTTGAGTTAACATCACAAGCCAAACTAGCTTTGGTCTCTACTAAACAATGTTGCAAGATCATTGCCCACACACAAAAATTTGTGCTTCTCACAGTCCACAAATGCACCTACACAATCAAGTACACACAATAATAGTGCTCAAAAATATGCCAACCCCATTGCAGCAAGAGGTTCAAATAGTAAAGAGATTGATAGTTGTGAACTCACCTTTCCAATTAATATGTTCCCACTATGTAGATTTGAGTCAATGAAAGGCAACCTATCATCATCAAGCTTGCCTACTTTGAGATTTGTGGTATTTAGCTTTTCAAAGTCTATTCCAATCTTGAATGAACTTCTAGAGGCATTTTTATTGTGGTTTTCCTTGATGTGAATGTGTGAAAATGCCTCCAAACTTGTCTAAACTAGAATAATCAAAGTTTGTGTGTTAAACAATATGACCTTATGTCTTGAATCAATGACAAGTAAAAAAGGGTATAAGTTAGCCTCAAGAGTTCTTAAGGTCTATTATTCTAAGAAATAGGGTCATGATAAAATTGACCATGACTTGGCTATCACAAAGTTAACAAAACTTGCTAACTTTGTATTCAACTATAATGAGGTATTTAGTCATTATGATTTGATGGGTGAGAAACTCTTAATAGGTACTAATAAAGATCTACCTACATATATACTTGAACTTATGTTGAGATTAAGATGGAGTTCCTTATGACCACCTTTCCTAACAATAGGTAATTAATAGCAAGTATATTGAATATGGTGGATAAATGTATGCTAAGCTTTATGATTAGTAATACACAAAATGTGATATACTCAAAAGTAGAATCTTTTGTAATATTACATTTATGGATTTAACTTATGTCTACTAACTAATGTATTTTTCAAATAATAATTGAATGCATTAAATGGCCTTTGAGACCACTTTATGAGCTTGTATTTATGTATGTGGCCAAATAGAGGTGAACTCATGTGGGTTCAATGTTTTACTTGTGATATGGATTTTGATCCCAAGACCGATAGGACCATTATATAGTTTAGTGGATCCATTAGGGGTATTGAAATCTAATTAAATATCCTAGGGTGTAAACCCTCCAAACAGTATGCATTAGATCAACATTTTGATACTTTCTAAGTGTCACAATGTTGAACCAAGATTGATATAGGACTTAACTTCTTAGCATCACAAGTAGGGTTGAGAAAGGGACTCTACAAGGGAATTTCAATCCTGATCAATGGTAGAGGCATTTGCAGACTCTCTAATTGAGCAAATTAGTAGCTATGTTTTGCTCCATCTACAGAGTTGAAGACTACAAAAATTTCTTGGGCATGCATGCTAGTCAAGGTATGGCTGAATACAACTATTTTTTTTTTGTCTTATCTTATACCATTTTACGAGAATGGGGATGCCAATGTATGATAAGATCTTTGGAAAGGCAAGAAAATTTCAGGTTAAAGAGAATGGGGGTGCCAATATAAAAGATATAAATCACTTACAGTACTCATTGTCCCTTGGTCGTCGATTTTCCCTGAGTGCCCTCAACCTCATTGCTCTGGCTTACCTCTTGCCCTATTGCACTAAGCTATGTGTGCTCTTGCACGTGCGTATTGATATGTAGGGTTTTCACTCCTCCAAACTCTTCTTAATCACTGGTATTAACCTTTCACTTCTCCAATTTGACGAGCTACAACATAAAAATAAGGTTTCGATGAAGGTTTTAGAGTATGTTAATTAAAATGAAAATTATGGCGCCATTTAGGTTTTAATATTCTACATAGGTAAGTATATATTAGCTATATTTTACATAATAAATGATATAATTATTCTACTTATTATAATTATATATTATATTCTTTAACAAAATTATTATAATTAATAATAAGTATGTTTTTATATAATACAAAATATAATTAATATAATATATATTTAATATAATAGTAATATTAGATTAAATTATATATAATTATATTTATATTTATTATTATATAATAGTAGATATAGGCTTTTACCTGATATTTTAGAGGATTTTACCATTACACTATAGTTGTTTTACCATTAAATGGTAGTTGAAACTTGTTTTCCAATGACACAATAGTGGTTTCCAGGCATGAGATTTGTTTCAAGCTCAAAACTCACAATATATGTAGCCTATTAGCTAATACAAAGAGAGAAACTAAAAAGATAGAGAATGAGAGAAAGAGATGAACTTAGATAGATAGGGAGAGAGAGAGAGAGAGAGCATGAGAGAGAGAAATATAAGAGATACAAAGGAAAAGAGAGAGAGGGAAAAGAGAAAAAAAAAATTGATTGGTTGTTTCATGTCAACAATCCAAGGATGGCATGTGTCCTTGGGAAGTTATGCTCAAGGTAGCATGCCATTTGATTAAAGATGTGATAATTCTCCTTTAAGACCTCTTCAATTTACCCATTGCACACTTAAGCAGACAAAGATATGGAGAGAGAAAGAAAGAAAGAAAGAAAGAAAGAAAGAAAGAGAAAGGAAGAGAAAAGGGAGAGGGAGATAGAGATAAGATATAGATAGGTGGAGAGAGAAAAAAGAGAAAGAGAGCAAGAGATAGGAAGAAATATAAGACAGAGGAGCAAAGATAGAAATAAAGGGATAAAAATAGGGATATGGAGAAAAAAAGAGAGAAGAGAGAGAAACAAAGATAGAGATAGAGATAGAGATAGAGATAGAGATAGAGATAGAGATAGAGATAGAGATAGAGATAGAGATAGAGATAGAGATAGAGATAGAGAGATAAAGATGGACATAGAGAGATAGAGAGATAAATATAGAGAGAGATATGTAGAGATATAGAGGAATAAAGAGGGACAAAGAAAGGTAGAGATAGTGAGGTAGATAGAGAAAAAATATAGATAAAGAAAAAGAGACAGAAAAGAGGAGAGATACATAGATAGAGATAGTCACATAAAGAGATAGGGAGATAAAGATAAATAGAGGGAAGAAAATATAGAGAGAGAGGGGGATAATTAGAAACATACAAATAGAAAGGGAGACAAAGAGATAGAGGTAGAGAGATAAAGAGATAAGGATGAATAGATAGAGATATAGGGAGGGTAATTGATAGATCTCTCCTTGTCGCTCTCTATCTCTCTATATCTCCCACTATCTATGTCACTCCCTCTTCCCCCCTCTATCTATTGAGCTATCTCTCCCTCTCCCCCCTTTCTCTCTCATTCACTCCATCTCTCCCTCCATCTCTCCTGCTCTATATATTTATCTCTATTTCTTTTTTTATCTCCCTCTCACTCCTCTCTCTATCTCTTTCTATCCATATCTTTCTCTACCTCTATCACGATCTCTCTATCTCTTTCACCATACCCCTCTATCTCTCTATATCACCCCCTTTCTATTTCTCTCCCTCTCCCTCTATATATATTGAGCTCTGATCTCTCCCTCTCTCCCCTATCTTCTTCTCTCTCTCCCTCTCTACATATCACTCTCCCTCTCCCCCCTCTTCTTTCTCTCCCTTTTCTACCTATCTATCTCTCTCTCTTCTCTTTCTTCCTCTTCAACCTATCTCTCCCTCTCTCCCCCTCTTCTCTATCTCTCCTGGGTGATCCCACAATAGTGGTTTACAATTTTTGGCCAAACTGGACATTGATATTTTTTTTTTTAACAAAATCTCCACATTTGGGCACCTATAGCGATTAAACCGTGAGGAATTTGAAGATGATGCAAACTAGAGTCTTGTCA
>VDFB02000013.1:92518846-92590657 GCA_007258455.2 Sequoia sempervirens
GACCAAGTTCCTAACAACATCTTCAATCCTATCAGAATGGGGAGCTCTACACATAATTTCCCAATTGCCTTCTAAACTCTCATCCAAAAACTCTCTTTTCTCATATTTTATCAATGTGGTTCTACTATAACCAATTTCAGTTGAAAGTGTTGACATTTTTCTTTTTCTTGTTGTAATGCCCTAAATTTTGTACGAAGGCAACAACACAACTAACAATTTATTTATTTTTTATTTAACACGAAAAACCTTGATCACTAATGCTTATACACAGCCATAGTCTCTATCTATGCGCACCAACCGGGAGTTGGACAAGCCACATCATAACCGTCTCATCTGGCCAAGAGCGGGGGCGTGGGGGTAAAATACATTTAGGTGTATGTGGTCTCTTGTGCACACTCCTTCCAAGAACATTAAGTTAACCTTTATTTACGGGGTGGAGTAACTAGGTTAAAACGAAAGATTATAAATAATGTTCCATCTATTTTCATGTGAAAATATTATTAGTCTTGAGTAAAGGAAAAACATCATTAATTTAGTGATGCACTTGCTATTATCACCACTCATTAATACCAATATTATTTGGTGTAGTTTGATCTTTCTACGATAATATTATTATTCCTAATACATTATTTTCTTGTATTATTACCTTGCACCCACTCGTTTTACAATTATATTTTTTTTTTTTACTTAACAAAATATAAATAATCCTCAAAAGTTAATTATATAAAATAATTAATTTAGCCTTACAAATTACAATTTAAATTATTCTTAATAAATGATTCTCATAAGAAAATTATATTAAATTAATCCTAAAGTTATAATTTAAATTTTCTTGAATAAATAATTCTTATAAGAAAATTATATATAATAAAACTAATGTTTAAGATATAATCTAATATAATTAACCCTTATATAAATATAAAAACTTATTTAAGGAAAATTCAAGGTATGAATTAAATGAGTTTTAAATCTAAAAGGTTTTATACATGCCATGGGTCTTTGAATTTTAAAATAAATAAAAATCTTCATACATGTCTTACTGACATATAGCCTACTTTAACTAAGTCTTTTTTTTTTAGTTTCTTTACACTTTAAATTACTATATTCACCTTTCCACTCTTACATCTAAAACCACGTAGCCCTTGTTTTGCCTTTAATTTATTTAATTGAATGCGCTCCTTGAAAACAAAACCATATGTACGATATTTACTCTTTTTTACTTAGCGTAAAAGAATGACTCTTGTCCATTTCGTACATAAGCGGCACGAATTTTGGCAGTCACGTTGCCATACTTGCATGGCGCTAAATTTCGTTTAACTTTTCTATTGCTTAACTGACATCTCCACGCGACCCCGCATATGGGAGTTTCCTCATTATAGTTTTTATTTTTTTATTTATTTTTTTACACTTACCAAGGCACACGATTCACTAGACTCTATTCGGTGATGTAACCTTTAATAATACGCTTGCCTTATTTTAAAAGTTATGGCGTTTGGTACAGCTGTATAGTTTCCTCAAAATTGTATTTCATAACAATTCAAATCCATTTTGAAAATACAAAGCGCCTGTTTTATTTTGTTTTGATATGGATTAGACTTTAGGTCATCTACTGCTAAAATATAGCAAGCCCTAATTTTCATTCGCCCTTTTTTTTTTTAAACTGTTGCCTTCTGCTAATGCACGGCGATGCTGGAGGGATAGGAAATGGTGCTGGGAGGGGTTACAAGGTTGGTCAAATATTTTCTGTTTTGCTCAAAAGTATGTCTACCAGGGACTTAGCCGCTTACGTTGTTGTCAAATTTGGCCACAACATGATCCGATTGAGAGGAGGATAAATGCACACGGGAGGGAGTGACAGTCTCTGCCCAAAGTGATTATGAAGTATGGCAGATTATCTTACAGGCCCAAGAAGATAAACGTTAACTTCAACAAGGTAGATCCCAGTTTAAAACGTATTCTCTCATCCCATCATGCAGCACCGTACCCATACAACAGTATAAGCACATAATATATTTTATTTATTTGTTTATTTATTTGCTTTAGATTAGATGGATTTCAACCCACAACTAATGTGCAGACCCCAAGTTTTTGAACAATTTCATTTTATATTTAACACTGGCGAAGGCTTAAAAAAATGAAGCCATTGGCGTCCTCTGGCTCATGACCCCTCTACAGTCTACAACCTATGAGCAGTGTGACCCTGTTGTATGTTTTCTGTACTCAACCAAATTTCAGAGCTACTGTAAACTATCTTTCATGCTAATGTTCAATGTATTGCATTTTAGCTTTCATTATTCTATTACACAGGGAGAGCTTTGTATTGAGGGAAACACAAAGGTAAGTAATCTTTATGCTGGCTTGATTCAGTACTAAGATCCTTTACTTTTGAACTACGAAAGGAGCAGTGTTTTCTCACCTTATTCCAAGGTATAACTAAGCTACAGATATTGTAGGAACACAATTTGAACATGAGTTTTGTAATACGTCTTAGGGTACCAATATATTCATATATTTACTATTTCAGTGCCTACAACTTAAGGTTAACTTTTATCATTTATTTTAACAGAATCCCAAACAACTTTTATCAATGCAAAACTGGCAGGTGTATAAAATATTTTCTCTTGCATCTATATTATTCACAGAAATGCAGGGATTTTAAAAACAACATTTATTTAACAGTGCATGTATTCCCCTATATTAATGTTGAATCCTTTCTGCACCCAGTATTACATCAAGCTTAATAGCAAAAGAGAAATCTAAGACCTTACATGTATGTCTACATTTTTATTTTTTCTCTGTTTCTTTCTTTAAACTAAACAACATAGCATGCAAATACATTTCTCCTTCATTTTCCAGCTTCATAGAATCATAAAAGAAAATACAGATTTAACTTAACAAATCTGCTTAATGAGAACATTTTCCAACTGCAACTACCCATTCATTTACAGGTGCATGTATATTATATTTCGTTTAACAGAAAAATAAGGTGTAAATTTTAACAAAATAATCTTTCACTATTTTTTTTTTCTTGCATATAACATTACATATCTCTTCTTTTCCTAGACACTTGAATACAAGATGAACTTTAAACCTTAATGGGGCATATGAGTATTTTTTTTTATCCATTGCAAACATTCCAACCAGATACATGAAACTATTTTCTTACAGCAGAAAGGTACATCAAAATAACATAAAACACAATTACAAGGGGTATTTCTCACTTCACACGATAAAAATCCCACCATCCATTCAAGATGGATTTTATACATAAGTTTTTCCCCAAACCTCACATAACATAAGGTAATGGTATGTACTATTCCAAAGACTTTTAGCTTCTTCCAACCTGCAAAAATACATACAAAATCCTCTCTAGAGGCCAATGGTGTGCTCACCTCCCAGCCTTTGGTTGGAAAACCAACCACCCCCGAGCTAGGAGGCACCTTGGGAACCAGGTACATTCATGCAAGCCAAAATACATTAACACACAAGATACACACAAAATTATTCACACCCACCCAAGGGAATTTTCACATAACAAAGGGTTCATTACGAACCCAAAATGGGGAATAGAAGTGGACTACGCACTCCATTTTGGGGACTCAAAAGTAAACACCATGAATAACATTCACCAAACCTTTCCACCCCTCCATTACAACCCTTCCTTCTCATTTCCTTATCCATCCCAACCATCTTTCACATTTCACAAAAACATATGGGTACTAATACCCTTTTTATTAACCTCTCCTTTTAAAGGAGGAATGACTAACCCCCATGGAGGTTCCTACTCCAACCTTCCCCAAACTTGGGATGCTCTTCCCAAATTTGGGTGAGCTTATCCCATTACAACCCTTTTTCCCAACACTCATACAAAGCAAAGAAGGCAAAAGAAAACAACTCTTAAGAGAAAGAATCTTCAAATACACAATCACATGTACATAGTGCATACAAATTTAACAACATAAGAAGCAAGAGGGTTTGTCAATCCTACCTTAATCCAAGCTTTGGGTGCAAGTGATGAAGATGAGCACAACTCCACCTCCTCCAAGCTTGCTTTCCACCCTCCCCAAGCCAAATCCAAGATCTCCCCAAAATTTCAAGTCCAAAACCAAAGAATGCCAAAAGAGAATCCCCCAAAACCCTTGTTCTTAGCTTTTCTTATAGAATCTCAAGTTTGAATTTCCTTTGAATGGGGAAGCGACATTTGTCACTCACCCATTCACCCTCCCAAGCACATTCACCCATGTGTGCTCTCACATGTGTGAGGACTTGGGGGACTTCCAAGACATCATAGAGAAGTGGGAGTGGAAAGGGACTAGTCCCCATCCCACTTCTCAAAACCTTATTTTCGCCAAACTTCTTTAATGCCTCAAAAAGGGTGCCCAAACATGAAACTAACTCAACATTATAGGCTGAAATGGTACTTAACCCATAGGTACTTGACCTAGGGACCTTAACTCAATAAAAACACTTAAAAAACTCAACTTTTCAACCCTCAAAAAGTGCCCTAAAAACCAAATCCGAGTTTGTCCACTTGGGTGGACAACTCACCACTTAATGAACTGACATAGGAATTAAAACCAATTTACAAACATGCACAAATACATCACAAATAAAATTACATTACAAAATGGAACTATAGTCCCTTCATATGGACTATAGCTCGGCTTCACTGGTAAAGTCACTCAGGGTTCCCAAAGGTTACCTCCAATTTCCATTGGCCATGGAAAGTGTACCTGCACACTCGATGCACACGTTAATCCATCCCATAAATCATATCTCAAAACATTTGAATAACCATTTCATATACACAAGCTTCCATCCAAGTAAATAATATATCAAAACAATTAAATCATCATTTCATATAATCAAGTTTCATACTTTCACATAGCATATATATCTCATATCATAACTGGAACAAACACTAATCACATATCATATCCAATTCTTTTTACCTTAATTTTCAATTTCATCAAATTATAACATGGTTTATTCACAACACATTTCATTCGTTCTTCATCTCAAAATTCAATTAAACAACCATAGTAACTAGTCATAATTTCAGGTCCACCATTAAGGTCATCTAGCTAAGCATGTAGCATCATAATCAAATCATCATAAGAACTAAAATGTCTAAATAACATAGTCAAATCATCATAAGAACTCAAATGTCTAAGTATCATGTCATCAAAAGTATCTATAAGCAAAATCAATAACCACAACTCAAAATAGTCTAAATACGAAGTGTATCATAGGGGTAGGCCTCACACTTGCTATATCTTGATGTACAATAGATGTCAACATCACCCTTCTTGTAGTGGCCTTATCCACAGTTGAGATCCTTTCCCAATGGAATCTAAACCCTTTTTAACATTTTGAACAATATCCTTTTGTAATCCCATGTGTTTCTTCTTATTTGATGATGAATGGACACCCAACAATTGTAATGACTCTTTGAGCTCATCACGAAGAAGTAAACGTGATAACAATTGGGTTTTTTCAAGTGTATCAAGATGATTGAAATGATGATTGATCATTCCATTTACAGATTTAGTCATTGACCTCTTTCTCTTATTATAAGGCTGGTTGGCATAGTATTTGAGTTTCTCCATATCCATTTCAAGTAAATGATCTAAATTTCTATGAGAAATTTGTTTCCCCACCTTCTCAACTAGTTTTATATGCTCATCCATACCAGTAGGAGGAAGTGATCCCGACCTCTCCAACATGCATTGTTTGAACTTGTGCCTCCTCCCTATCTTCAAGGACCATGCATTCTTGGATGATTCATTTGATCCAATGTCTAGATTTGGCTTGACTTGAGCATGAAAACTTCCTGCTTGTTGAGCCCTTCCTACACATGTGTCACAAAATATTTTGCAAACAAAAGTGAGAGATGATGTTAAATATATAAGTGAAGTTTATGTATGCAAGCAAACAAATTGATAAAACATGATGAGCTATAAGTGAGAGAATTTTGTGCTATTTTTATATGCTCATCCATAGTAGAAGGAAGTGATCTTGACCCCTCTCCAACAAGCATTGTTTGAACTTGGGTCTCCTCCCTAACTTCAAGGTCCATGTGTTCTTCAATGGATTCGTTTGATCCAATATCTAGATTTGGCTCGACTCCAGCTTGAGGAATCCCTAGAGCATAAAACATAAAAATAACTTGAGAACATTGAAGTGATGAAAATAAAATATGAAAGATACAAAACACAAATATTGAAACAAAAAGAATTGGCTTAAGGAATTGGAGTAAAGGATCATATAAACACTGCAACTTGCATGACCAAGATGACTCTAGGATATTTAAAAGTATTTATAGTCATTCAAGTGCAATGATGGTTAGAAATCTTCAAAGTAAAAGTACTAAACACACACTTGAGAGTGAGAGAGAGAAGAAACAAGCATGTACCTTGTTTCTTTCTATGATAATTTTCCAAGTTTTGATCACGCCTCTTTTGTTCTTCTTCTTTGGACAATTTTTGTTGAGATGCATTTTTTCTTTTTCTTTGTTGTCCCATTTTCTTCTTCAACTTAAAGATGACTCTAAACAAGTCCTCTACCAACTTAGTTAAATTATCCTCCAAATTTTGCCTTGATTGATAAAAATGAAAAGTTGTCGAGCTCCAATATTTGCCTCCTTGATAAATGTGCAAAAACTTCTCCAAAATCTGCGCTCCAAGTGAATCAAAATTATTCAAGTGTATATGGAATAACTAGATCCTAGTTTAAATGAATCAAGTAGTAAACAAACAAGTTATTTCATTGTGGAGTTTGTTGTTATTTAATTCATAGGTATGCACAACATATCTAGTAATTTTAGAATTTTGGTAAAGTGTCAAAAATGTATAAATATTAGAGGTATAATTTGAATTGAATTTTCTTAATTATATTTGAACCTGAATTTCAAGTTAGATGTCTAAAAATGTATAATAGAGGTATAATTTGAATTAAATTTTCTTAATTAAATATTTGAATTGAATTTCAAGTTACTTGTAAAAACGTATAATAGCTCGATATAATTTGAATTGAATTTTCTTAAAATTATATTTGAATTGAATTTCAAGTTACTTGTCAAAAAGATTATATCTTGTTCTCAACTCAATGGTTCATGTTGCTTAAGTCATTTTTAAAAAAATATTTATTGTGATCAACATGAATGAACTTAATTATAAAATGGCATTGATTATTCTAAAATTCTACTAGAGATCAAATGTATATTGAATATAAGGAAATGTAAGTTGTAAGAGATCATAAAATAAGAAAACATGTATGTATATTGAATATTTAAAGCAAATGCATACATATATTACGTGTAAACATGTTTAAACCATAAGCAAACACATGTACATATATGTAAAGGGATTCAATACATATAAACATAACACATATTATAAGCAAAGAGGTAAATGTATGTATATATCATATAAGAAAATATATGTACATATATCATAAAAGCAAAATGTAAATTAAAGATCATCAAATGTCAAATACTAAAGATCAAAAAATAAGCAAATGTATGTATATCATATAAGCAAGTGTAAGTTAGAGATCATGAAATATCAAATACTATTTAAAAGATCATCATATAATCAAATACACATGTGGTAAATATCATAAATCTAGAATGCATGGCCTAATATGAATGTCTACTCCTAGACGAATGGCCATCTAAATGAGAACGGTCCTGCTCTGATGGATGTGCTCAGCCTTGCAAATAAAATTGTGTACAAGATGTGTTAAATACATATAATTTTTATTAAATAAATTTTATGAAATTTATTTTTAAATGAACTTGTATTTTTAAATATCAATCTAGAACTTGTAATTATCTATGCATACATAAATAAATATTTTATGAAAACTCACATGTCCACTGATAGCAGATTCATCCACAGAGTCACATCGATCATGCACATGATCTGGACCAAGGCTAGGAGTAATATGAGGTATGTGCACCTGTAACAATATATATACACATATATATCAACTTACATGAATATCTAGTTAAAAATAAATTTAAAAATAATGAAAAAAGAATTGAAACATGCACATGCACACATACATGCACATCATCTGATATCGGATGACCTAAGTCCTTTGAAACATTCGCCTCCACCATATCCACCAAATGATCAAGTGATGAATCAACATCTGCATCCATCTAATCTATCCCATGTCGTGCCATAAAGGATGAATGTAGAGTACTCTGAAGGTGAGATGGCATCAGTGATGATGAACCAGAACCAATCAACATATCAGTAAAACCCATAGTCTGTGTAGCTACCATATGAACTGTAGGTGGATCCTAATGCGCACCAGTGCTTGGCTGAGAGTGATGGGATCCTGGAACTGAATGACCTCTATGTCTCAAATGATCTCTAACATGCTCTATACCGATCCCATTGTCTGATGCAATGTGGTCATATGCCTCCAACAGGTCCTTAGCCAAACAATGCAGAGTCATGTGTGACATATCTCTTGTAAGTGCATCAAGTTGTGTAGGAGTAGGGATGTCGGCCACTGTAAAAGGATCCATGGTGGTCCACTGTGCTGAAAATGGTGTGGATCGGGAATTTCTAGATATCAAATACTAACCTACATGATCATCAGATATCCTAGTGGTGGCAGCCGCAATGTCACCTACAATGTCAATTACTTCCTTTTGGGAAGCAACAACAACCTCATCTTCTATGGGGGCTAGAGTTGGGGTGAGAGAAGGAGACCTGTCACCAATACCCTAAACATTGGGGGTGGTCTATCTACTCGACGATAGGCGGGCCTATCAGCAATCCTACCACGCCCCTGACCAACATATGGTGGAATGTCCAGGTAGTTAACTTTGAGGCCCAAATGGACCTCAACATACAACGAACAAAATACAATGGAATCTGGTCATTGTTTGGGTATAGACCATGTGCTATGAGAAATCGTGGGTAGATCAATGAGGCCATAGCATGATCGACACATCTAGTGACCTGGTATCCCCTAACCTTACATACATTTTGATAAAATGGAAAACAAGTGGCTTTTATCATTTCTTTGGTGACACTATCTTGTATTTGTTTAAGGGGAACGTCACCATGTACTTCTTCCCGCATGCGGGAAAGAATAGCAGTCACTCTATTTGGGGAATATGAACTAGTCCTCTCAAGTTCATCTTTTAGATTTTCTAGACTATGCAATATTAACATGCATGGTTCACTATATATCCCCAAGTTTGCACCCTGTGCTAATGAATCTCTCAATTTTTTTATCTCATTACTAGTATTTTCAAATAAAGAATCCGGCACAGGTGGAACATGATCTACATTTTCCATGTTATATATATATATATATACAGTACACCTAAAAAAACAATGAGACTTTGGTAAATAATATATCTAGATAAAGAGAATACAAATCTAAAATATCTAACTTGTAATAATTCATCTACTCATCAATAATATTTTCATACTATTAACTTGATTTAAAAAGAATTGGAAGACAACTATAATCTATAACATAGCATCCTTAAATGGTTCAAATTTTAAATGAAACGATGAAAGAAAGAATAAGAATACAAAGATTAAAGTATAAAATCATTTGAAAATAATTGGGGATAAAAATATTTAATCTAATAGTTGTTAACATAAATGAACTTCAATTATATAGCCAAGAACATCAAAAAATTATAGATTGGAAAGCAAAATAAATATGTCATATTACTTGAATCAAATCTAATAAAGTTTGACTTCATTGCATACTTGTTATAAATATCTCACATGAACCAATGAAACTTAATGTGTCTCCAAATTACATAAGAAGAGAGAACCTAAATGTGAAAAAGAAAAAGAAAAAGAAATCCATCTTTTTGTAATGAGTTTGTTAAAATTTAAAAATATTCAAGAACCCCAAAATGGTTTGAAATTGATGAGCATAATATAAATTCTTGAATGCAAGAGGTCATCACAAACCATTCGGTTGTGGGCTTCAAAAAATTTCAATGAATGGTTTACCAATAAGATGTATTAACCAAAATATTCCAAATTTTTATACAATTACTAAAGATGTACAAAATGAGACCTTTACTAAATGAATTTCAAAATGCATCATTAAATGTATATTAACATCATCCACACTCTAATTAAGAACATTAAAAACAACACCAACACAAAGAGATAAAATTAAAAAGTTCCAACTAATGATGTTATAATAATCCTCCCCAAGTTGATCCTCTCATCCCAATCATCATACTTAATGTTTTGGTACTTGAATCATGTTTATTATATTATGTGCTCCTCAACACTATGTAAATTAGAACTCTTAATAAACATGTTTTTTAAGAGGAAGCATTTTCTCTTTCTATTACCATAACGATTATTCTTGTTTTTGTAACTTGGTATTTCTACTTGTAGATTTTCAACTTTTTATTATGTAAATCATTCTTTGATACCCAAGTAGTTTGAAGACCCTTTTAAGATGAAGAAAATATAGATTTATCATTTGTAATCCTCATCCTTCCTTGCTACATGAGTAATTTTTTTTATGAAAACCATGTTTAGGAATGAAAATATCCAATCCCTTATGCTTCTGAACTAAAGTTTGCAATGCTTATGGTTCTTTTGGCCTTATAGATTCTTGAATCATTTTATAAGATAAAACCTACATATAACCTACTTTGGCTCTAATAATTGTAAACCCTTTAGGAATTATAAATTGTTGCATCTTGTCTTGATTTTCCCACCATTGTTATTCCTTTTGAAATTTTTTACAAATTAGGAAAAGAATCCTTGCACTTATATAGAGGATCCTTAGGTATGTTCTTAAAATTATTTAAGGTTAAATGACTTAATCTAAAATAAAGGCATATACGGATCTCTTGCAATTGTAACCTCTTTACTAGTGTGAACATATTTGATACCTTGATGGCATGACATAGATGATGTTGCTTGATATTGCTTTATCCATGGATACCCAAGTAAAATATGAGATACATCTAAAGAAGAAATAATATGACATAGAATAAGAACTTCCCTCATCTTTTAGACCAAAAAATTAAGGTAAAATAATGTATCCTATAGTTTCAATCAACATATCATTAGTCAATTTTAAAGAAACCCTCAAATATGCATATGCTTGTTTATAAAATGATGATAAAACAAAAATTATTCAATGCATACATTTTATTGGTGAGTAAGATCAATAAACACACCCTTACATGGTTCATGATCCACACAAAACCAAAGGACCATTATAATTATTTGGTAATATCTCACAATGTGAAAAAGGTGTCAAAAAAATTAGCATACCTAAACCGTAAATTGACTTGTCATAAAGTGGGTGGGTAGCTTAGTGGTGGAGATTTGCATCCTAACTAGTTCATGGAAATTTCAACATGGTATTAGAGCCAAGCTAGGTGCATTTGACACCTATGTTGTGGCTCAAGGGAGTGTGTTGGAGAAATGATACACACCTAAGCCATAAAAGGACTCATCACAATGTGAGCCATTAGCTCAATAGTAGAGCATCCTAACACCAAATGGGAGGTCCTAAGTTTGAATACTGGTTAGTCCATAGAAATTTCTATAAAATTCAATCACTAGTACATAAGAAGAAGAATAAGTACCCTTATAATTTTTATTAATACCAACAAATCATTCCTCACATGTAGGTGAATCAATGATTTCAAGCTCGTCAACATGTATATGTACCTCAATCTCATGACCCTCATATAAAACCATTTTATTAGATTTATTTAGTGTAAAATATTTAAATTTTCATTAGGAGGAACAATTGAAGGATTGACCCCAATATTAACCCCCTCAACCTAATTTTTTTTTATCAATCAAATCCTTAATCAATTATTCCTTAATCCCATAAAATGTTGAGTATAATTACAATTAACTCTACAATTTAATAACAAAATTCTTTCTCATTATATCTTTTGGGAATAACCTTAGATTTATCTAATGGCCTAATAGGAGGAAGTGTAATCATGTTTGCACTAAGTAAATTTTGAAGCACATTTTACAAAGGAAAAAGTTGGAGGCTTTAGAGTCATAATATTAGAAACATTTATAATGTATAGTTTCTACAATGGTAATTTCCATTATTTTTTACTATCCTTTTGGAAATAATTTTTCTTTTCAAATTTACAAGGGTAGGATGATGTAGATGAAGCATTAGAAGATCCATAATTAAGTGTGGTAGCCTCTAACAACTTTAGTTCTTAACATTCATCTCACTTGCACATGCAAATGTTAAGAATGTATATACTTTGTAGATCCTTGTTTATAGTCAAAAAATCTAAAATAATAAACTTCAATCCAACATTCCCAATATTTGCATTGACCAATTTCAATATTAAAAAATAGACCCAAATGGAAGATAATACAATCATTTAATAGCATAATATTTTAAATTTCATGGGAAGAACTTAGCCAATAACTTATCATCATACACAAAATCCAAATATGTAGCACTAAAGAACCTTGAATGTGTCATGGGATCTCCTTTAACATTGTGCATCTCAAATCTAGGATCCAAAAATCCAACAAAAAATGGATATGTAAAATTTTCAATAGAAATTGAATTGTGTTTGATTTTTATATGTATGTCTTTTTTTGTTTCCATTAGGTAAGGAATCAACATTACTTTTCATCTCAACAAGCCTTTAAACATTAATGTCAAGGGTAGATAGAGGCACACTAGGATTAAGGACATGAATGAAAGTGGCAAGATGAGAAATGGAAGGTGGTGTATAAATTTGTCGTGACATAATAAATGAGTGTGGAGTGACAAAGACTTGCGTAGGAATATCACAGTGAGGGGAACATGGGAAGTGTAAACAAAACTAATGATAACTAATGTGGAGACAAGAGAACTATGTGCATCATAATAAGTAAGCATGAGATGAGATCTAGGAAAAATGAGAGGATAAATTTGGGGAGATTTGGTGGAAGGAGAAATAAATTGCATAAGATAGATAGGAGTAAAACAATAAGGAGGAATACATGAAGAAGAAGCTTGGGATGGAGGGAAAATGGCACATCACTCAAAGGGATTGTTGAGCTTATCCTTTTACCTATTTAACTTTAAGTACTTTCTTTCCACATGGCTTATTAATCAACATAGTATATGAAGGAGATCAATCATTGTACTAGGATTAATATTACTAGCCAAATTTGCAAGATCCAAAGAAAGGTTGTGTGCATCAAAGCTATATCTTGATTACCATTTTCTCAACAAGGGCCTCATGGTCAAATGATTCTTCTCCATTATGATAAATTTAGTATCATGCATATTCCCAATCATACCAATTTTAGCTTGATTCACAACCATGGTGGGATTGAACTATGACTTCTTACTAGGAAAAGAGGATGATTTTGGTATTAGAAGGAAATAAGGATTGAACAATGTTTATATTTGATTAATAAATTAGACAATGAGAAAGCACTTAAATCTAAAAACTAAATAAGATTCAAGAAAACCTTTATGGCCAAATCGTAGGACATACCAAATTAAATGGCTTTGCCAAAATGAAAAGAAAATAATTTCTTTAGAGTTTTCTTTTATAATTAGCTAGGATAAATAAATACAATAAGTAAGCACACAAATTACCTTCGAACATACAATTGAATTTAAAAATACTAGACAAGCACACTATAGAATTGACAAAGAGGGTTAGGGTTTTTAGCTTCATTTGTTATATGGAGATATTTTATTGTAATGTACATAATCAATGATATGATTCTTGATTTTTTATAAGATTTAATATTATGACACCTTAACAAACCAAGATATGACTTTCATGGTTCACTCCTACATGTATGGAATTTACATTTTCATCTACAAGTTTGACCCTAAATTTGTAGTTTTAAAATTATTTTGTGACCTTGACCCCTACACTTCTAGTCTTTAGGAATTTATTTATCTCCATTTCTTAGACTATGTTGAGAGCCATTATAATGTTTTTTTGCACTAACTTTGGGAGGAAACTCATTTTTCCTTACTCAAACCCTTGGATTGATTTAAAAAAATTGAACAAGTTAAAATACATGCCAAATTATATAAATGCAAGTGCCTAGGTATTTTATCCTTGTAATCTTAAAAGTTGATGTAATACTCTAATGATCAAATCATATGTTGATCTATGATACATATGGATCGATATCTAAATGAATTAGAAAATTTTCTTTTATATAACACTGTAGCTCTAAAATTTTAATATTTCATCCTCAAATTGTTGAGAAATAACTAATTGGAAGTATTTCAACTTGGGACCATATTTAAATTTGGATATATAAATGTGTGTGCCAAAGAAACAAAATGAAAAGAATAACATTTGGATCTATATCCTTGATATGTTTAAAGCTAAGTCTAGTCTAGGCTCAAGTTAATGGCTAAAATTTTGCAAATAAAAATGAAACTTGGTTTGTCTAGTACATATGTGTTTAGTTTATTTGTTGTGTTATTAGATGGATGATAGTTAAGGTGTCCACTACGAAATGGTAGATGATGGGGAGGTGATGTTGGAGCATTCTGACACTTGAAATAATGTTGTAGATGCATTGAAAAGATGTAGATGCATTGAAAAGATGTAGATGCATTGAAATTATAGACCTCTCATCCCCTAACAGATAGTTGATAGTTTTGATATTCATTTTTCTCTTGAAAGGTGTTTAACAAGACAAAAATATATGCAAAACGGGGAAGCAAAATACTATATTGAAAATGCTTTAAAAACTTTCAAACAAATGCAATTTGAATTCAACAAATTTTAAAAAATTTGCATTTAGGGTTTCGAAATTAAACAACTAGATGCATTTTGAACTCTAAAAAAATCAAATTTTAAATACCTAGTGCTCAATAGTGCTCAATATGCAAACTGGAATGATGAACTTTGAAGAGACGAACGGAAATTTTCTTTCGCCGGAAAGAGAAACCTTGTTTTGTCGCCGTCATAGTCTTTGTTTTCCATGCACACCAGGGACAGTGATTGGTAAAAGAACAAGTAAAAGTGACAAGTTAAAATGAAACAATTTTTTGTTTTTGTCATATTAAGGGGGTTCAGTCAAACCCATGTTCGACCAAACCTGTTTGAATATGTTCTTTTATTTGGGCTTTCATTCGTTCAGCCAAACCCAATGGTTTGACCAAACCAATGAATTGGTTCGGTTGAACCATTGGGTTCAGCCGAACCCATTCAGTATGGTGAAAGGAAAAAAAGTGAAATTTCCTTCCTCTTAGAAAGTGTAAACCACTATTCTAAATCCACCTTCCTCCTCTACCTATCTATATCCCTTTCTCTCCCTCCCCCTCTATCTCCCCCTCTCTATCTCTCCCCATATCTCCCTCCCTATCCCCCCTATCCATCTCTTTATCTCCACCTCTCTTCCTTTCTCTTCCCATATATCTCCATCTCTCTTTCTATTCCCATATATCTCTATCTCTCTCTTTCTCTCTCTCTTTCTCTCCCCATCTATCTCTATCTCCCCATACTTGTTTCTGCCTTTCTCTATCTCTCCTTATTTCTCTCTCCCTCTCTCCATATCTATATACTCATATCTAATTCTTTTTGTTTTTCTATATCTTTGTCTCTCTCTCTCCCTTTCCTCTCTCTATATCTCTTTATATCTCTATCTCTCTATCACTCTATCTCACCATCTATATCTCTTTATCTCTTCATCTCCCTCTCCCTCTATATCTCTATCTTGTCCTCACTATCTCTCCCTCTTTTTATCCCTATCTCTCTCTATATTTATCTCTCCCTCTACCTATATCTCTCTATCTCATTGCAAGCATAACATGACCCTGTTGGTAATGGAGCTTGATCATCTTCCTAATTCAGAGGTTTTATTTCAATCATTTTTGGATCCTTGTAAGTGGATGCATAGTTTATTTGAAGCTATTATTTCTCCATTGAGACCTTTGTTGCACAAACAACATCATTTCCTAAATTTCCTACCAATTGACCTCATGTACTACATAAATGTATGCAAAAAATAGACCAAAATTTATCCTAATTGAAATTCCACACTTTTTCAACGTACCCATTGCACACTAAGGTGTGATTGCTAGTTAAGTTTGATTTGTATGTTTTATTTTAAGATAGGATATAATAATACCATTGGTTGAAAAGTCATTGTAATAACCTTAAATTCATGCCTTAAACCAAGAGATGGTCAAGTAACACAAATCAATGCAAGATGATATCATTGGATGAGTATTAGTTGGCTAGTATATTATTACTAGATCAATCAAGAGAAAATTGATAGCTAAGTACTTGAATTTTATTTTATTGAAACTTGATCATCTAATGTGTATCATCTAATAATAACTTATAGAAAATATAAAAAAGACCAATAATAAAAAAAAATACATATTAACTAAGAATCCATGCAAGCATACAATAGTATATGCTGGTAAAACTATAATATATACAAGAAACCAATATATGCATAAAATGTCACATGTTAGTAATACAAAACACATGTCACTATGCGGGGTCAACATGAGGAAACACTATTTTTTTGGGAATGAAATAACCAAATATATGATCAAAGAATATCTAATCATAAATAGTTGTAGATTAATTAGGATTTGATCATATGGAAATTTCTAGGAGAGCTACAATAGTTGTAACATCATGAATTAACAACATTAAAAAGTACATCATGAATTAATTATGTAATGGCATAAAAATTAAAAATGTCATGAATTAATTATGTAACCATATAATTCAAATATAATTCTATCAAAAAATCAATATCAAATAGACAATATAATCACATAACTCATACATTTCAATTTCATTGATCTTCTTCATCTAACTCTTTGTCTGTATCATTTGATCCAGATTCGACATTGTAAGGATTGGTCATATCATCATCATTGTCATTGATATCAATTTTGATAATGTCATCATCCACATGGATATCATCTTCATGAACATTAACTCCTACATCACCATGATCTAGTTCCTCTTCTTCAACATCTTCGTCAGGCACATCATCAACTAATTGTTGATCCTAATCATCATCTACATCATCTTCTAGTTCTTCGATATCTTCTTCCACCACATTATACTTTACCAGCCTTCCTCTTGGATCATGTCTAACAACAAATGACGAACCCATTTTACCTAGAACCTTTGAGTAAAATACCTACTCACAGTTCTCTCAAGATCATTTTCATTCAATCGTAGCCTGTACCATTGGACGATGAACAAAAATAATTTGAAGGACTTAAATTCACACTCAAGTATATCATCCAAAATCCCATAGTATCGATTTTCTAAGACTTTTGGATGTCTGTCACTTCTAGATGAAACATTAGTCACCTGAAAGACTGCAGTTATCCCAGAATCACAAATTTTCTTCATGTCATCCAGCTTTTTGATTCAAAATTTATGACCATTGCACCACATAGCCTTGTGGCGTTTCACCTACAATATGTCAAACATGTAAAAATTATTGCATCGTCAATTGATAAACATATTTATTCTTAGCTGAATGTATGCAAAGAAAAAAACTCAACATATATATACATCAATATAATTGAAAATAATTAAGTAATATGGGTGATTAATATATTTATACATACCTGTTTATCTCTTAAACCATATGCTAAATCAATTTCCCTTGGTGTAACATTGGAATCTCCATTACGATGAGCTTCTTTAACCAATAAAGCCACACCTTCCCATGTTAATGTGTGACCAAATTGTTGACATCTTTCAATACATACCATCATCCAATCAAGATTGTTTGAAGTACAAATGTAGTGTATCCCACTCTTGACCAACTGTATCAAAAAAAATTAAAATTCACAAACAACGTATAATTAGTTAAGTACCACGGCATACAACCTTAATTTATAATTGGTGTACCTGAAAACCTAACATCCCACTAGCAATGGTCTTATTATCTTTAGTAGAAACATCTGAACTATATGTATCCAAGACCCATTGTTCACATATTTCAAATTGAAGAGATATAACATATCGGCCAAGTAGTATATATGTCACCCCGATCATGTTTTATGTTTATATTAGCAGGATACAATATATTGACACAACAGCTAGCAAGCTTCACTGATAAAAACATTGCAAGAATGGCCTACGTGTGCTGGAACTAGAATTTTCATTCAAAATTTTGATGGTCCTTTCATATGAAATCAAATTATTTTCCTTAAAAGCCATGTTTTCACCATCCATAAGGTCAAAATTTTCTTTTACTGCCTTACCGCAACCTCCAATAAAGTAACTCATGGTAGCGCAATGGGTAACGGAAGTAATACACTATATACCACAATACCGTGGAAGGTTGATGTCTTTCCCATGGTATAGTGGGGTCATGGTTAATACTAATAGAGGGAACCGCTATACCACGAGGAGTTGAAATGAAGCCTGCGGTAGAGCGGTAAGCTAAGAACAGAGGTAATAATGCACCACCATATTGCGGAGGGTTGAAATGGAGCCCGCAGTAAAGTGGTGAAATAAGAATAGAGATAAGGAGGAACCACTATACTGTGGGGGGATAAAAAATGTCACGTGGTAGTGCGGTAATCTTCCATTGGAGCATTAAATGAAGGCTAGTCACATCAATCAGTATTGAAGTATGAAATTCAGCTCCGTATGAAAGATTTGAATGATGAAGAACTTAAGATATGAAATTAATGCGGTATGATATTAAAAAATTTAACAAGGAAAATTGAGAATTTGTGTGCTCGTGCTAGCAGAATTTGAATACCTGGGCAAGATCAAAGTACTACAATGGAAGAATTCTGCAGAGCGAGCAAAATTTTGGGTAAGTCTACTTATCATTCATTGACATTTAAACAATAATAAGGACATAATAAAAGTGATTATGTTGTATTTACGGATGATTTTGTCATCAGACTAATTGCCCAGCTTGGTTTTCCTACACCAAGATTACCACAATCCCTAATGGATGTCATGAGACCCCTACAATACAAACTGGATCAAGGTTTTACACATAATTATGTTGATTGGTTTTTGATGCCACAACACACCATCATCAGGGTATATGGTTGTGATCAAGCCCCTCATATTTTACCAAAATTTGTGCCTAGCAGAGTATTGTTTTTAGAATTTATGTGGAAAATGCTCTAGATGGAGCATGAATTCATGAAAAATTAGAAAAAAAGGCACATTTCTACCTAATTTGACGATATTTGAAGAATTGTCAATTGGATAAAATATGTTGGAGGAATTGCAGAGATTTATAAAAGCTAATTTTGCTCTCAGATCAGGGAAAAAGAGAATATGTGATCCAGAAGGCCACATCAACAATATCAGAAGAACCCTACTCACAAAGAAGGAAATAACACATGAATTTGATCCGAAAGAGGATGTAATAAGAAACCTGGTCTATTTTACAGATGTGTTTGAAAGAAGGAAAATATGGCTAATGATGATGAGATGGGAGGATCAAGAGAGAGGAAAAGATAAGAAGTTCAAGGGGTTTTTTGATGAGGAGCTAGATTTGTTGAAAAGAATGCAATTAGTCCTTGTTAAATTTGATGAGTTATCTAAAAAGTCTCAAGAAGAGAAATTAGCCCCACTTCCTACACCCCAGCCACCAGCATCCATAGCCTCTACATCACATACACCACCTTCATCACCAATTCATCCATCTCCTCCATCTCAAACAGATGAGCCTCTTGCCAAGAAATAGAAGATTGGGTCACTAGTGGACTATAAGTCAAGTGATGAAGAACAAGAGGCAATCTTAACTTTGGTTGAGATGAAAGAGGTTATAGAGAAATATAAAATACTTGAGCCTCATGATCCCAAGATGAGAATATTGGATTAGGCTATTGATGAAATGCAGGATGAAAGTATTGCTTCCCTAAGATTCATGGAGGATGATGACTTTATTCATACTAGGGAGTTCAAATATTTTCTTCTAAAAATGAAGATGAAACAATTTGATGATAGACTAAAAAATTAACCTCATTGGAGTTGATTATTTGACATGCTCATTATACCAGGAATGGAGCTCTCCAAAGTGTTTTTTTTGGATCAAATCAGAGCTCAAGATGATCCCAAATTGGTTTTAGAATTTGATTCGGAAGGAGTATCAGGGACAGGATATAATCCAACCACCCAGACCCTTGCCCTATGGACAAAACAGAAAAGCACAAGGAAGCCCAGGCTTCTAGATGTGGTGCAAGAAATGAGAGGGTTTGCTCTGGTTAGAACTATGAAGGACACTAATCCCATAGAAGCAGCAACCATGAAAATTCATTCAACAATGTTTATAAGAGATGTAGTGGAAAACATGGAAAAGAAGATGACAGAGTATGAGAAAAGACTCAAACTATCAAATGAGGAGATAAATAAGTTATTCATTGAAAATTTCATATTGAAACAAAAATTACAACAAGCCACAAATGAAAATGGGAATGAAATGGTAGTATATCATCCACCTGCTTCAGTTGAAAATCCATAGATTCAGCAATTGAAAGAAGAGGTTGAGAAACTAAAGAATCATAATATGAGTGATATCAAACGGCATATCTTGAGTACCTTGGAGGAAATACTAAAACACAAAGTTGAAGTTTTAAAAGAGAAAAGAAGTGGAGTTCACGAGGGCTTTAGTCATTTGGTAAAAGCTTTAGAATAGATAAATACTAATTCCCCTATCTTAGAGGAATTGCAAAAAATATGGCAGCCCACTTACCATATCTTAACCACTTTGTGTAAAGCCACACAAAATGATCTTGATGCACCCCCAAGGTTAAAACCTACTCAAGAAATGGTAAAATGAATCATTGATGAGAATAAGTATTTGATTGATATGAAGAAGAAGGTAGAAAACAGAAGGAATTCATTTGATTCAATAAAATATAGTTTTAGCCCTCTGATCATTAAAGGTGATGGTCAACTCAAGGATGTGGATGAATGGAGAAATGAATTTGATCAAATGGTTCCACAATGTTTAACACATATATAGGGTCATGGTAATATCAATCTAGAAAAATTTCATGCTCTGCTTGATGGAATTATTGCATTGGATAATGGTTATACGGAGTTCATTGTAGATGCCATAAACTTGCTTGATAGTAGATGGAAAAGCCACCTGTCAAACTTCATTGCTGCATAGGAATACAAGTGGCCAAATGATTTAACCATAAGCAAGTGGTAGGAGAAATACCTTGGTTCAAATGAAGATTAATCACTATCAATGATGATTATCATAAAGTAAAAGCTTTGCACATGTCTTTAGTGACTCAGGCTTTTACTGAGAGATTAAAAAAAATGTCATGTGTTAGTTGTTAATTGTTTCAGATATATTTTACATGTTATTTAAGTTTTGTTATCAAAATTCATGTCTTTTGGTTTGAAATTTGTTACCTCTCCTATAAATAAGAGAGACCAAGACCAAGAAAAAAGTATTAAGATAGGAGTAGATAGAAGAAGTAGGAGAATAGGGATTGATACAATGTTTACATCATAAAGGACCAAGATGCACATATGTAAAATTTTTGATGAATTTAATAGAAAATCTAGATGATTCAATGGCTCTATGTTGGTATCAATTATTTTGTAAGTTAATTGAAGATATTGCCAGATTGTCTCCATATTTATTAGTACTTTGTTGTTTAAATTGATATATCAAGCATATTTTCAATTTATCAGTGCATATTTGTTGTATTTGTGTGGCATAATTAATTGGGTCTTTCAAGTAAAGATTAAAGTCCTCTTCATTATTCACAGCAACTTAGGAATATTATTTTGGATTATTAAATAAGAATTTGATAATTGCATCCCTTCCTATTTATACAAGTTATAAACATAGAAGTTCCAAACAGTTTGAATTATTACCAGTCATAAGTCACTTGTCTCTGATTCTTTCATTTGGAATTATTGCCAAGCAGAGAAAGACTTATTTTCTAGATTAATACAATACCAGTACTTTTCTATTTGTGTGTGGAAGATTCTTTCATTTGGAATAGTTCTATGTTGTTTCTTTTCAAGAAATTGAAGGCAATGTAAAATGTATTCTAATCAATTTCCATGACCATCTTATAATTGCCTCTCACTTTCCTCAATCTACCTTTCCCCATCAAGTACTCCCCTTCAAAAAATTTAATGGAGTTGGGATCCCAAATGTGATCTACATGGATCTTTTCTGTGAACTTAGGAAGATATTCAGTAATGTACACCATGGTCTGGTATACCATATATCCCTCCACCATAGAACCCTTAAGATGAGCTCTTTGTCTAACCAAAGCCTTCAAAAATTTCAAGTGCCTCTCAACCATCCACATTGACCTTGTGTGTATAGGTCCACACAATCCAATCTCCTCAACTTGGTGTATGAGGTAGTGTTCTTGTGCATTGAAAAATGTCAAAGGTAGACACTTTTGCATTTCATAAATTAGACGAGGAATTTTTCTCTTCCAATAATTTATATCTTATTTATGGATTTCTTTAGATGGCATTCATCTACAAGTGATTCAAGGCACAAATATATTAATGAGATTTAACAAAAATATACAATATATTACATAACAAGTAAAACAAATGGAAAATATAAGATCTATACAACGAATTGAACAAATATCACGACTTCCCTCATGTATTTTCCAAGATCATATATAACTTGCTTGACATTGATGTCAAAGTTGTCTAGGAGAGATAGAGGTAGAACGTATTGCAACAATTATAAAATGATCTTTTCATTATTTTTCCAAAACTAGTAAACATAATACACTGAAAAGTACATGTAGTATACAAATATATATAAAATATACCAAAATAATTACCTTTTAATGAAGGTATGTCAATCATGTGTTTTCATCCTTGACCCAAATTCACCTTTCTTTGTTATGATATTGTTTATGTTTGTAGCAAATCCTGTGGGAAATTGAATTTTTCCTATGACTTCTTTTATAGCATTGCTTAGTTGCTCCATTAATAACCAAGGAAGGGTGCTTATATTAATTTGGTCTCCATCGCTATTTAATTGAATGAAAATTTTCATTGCATGATTGGCTTTCTAAATGTCACTACAAATTTTGACACTTTTTTCTTTGTCATGACCTCCATCCAGTATTTTCCATAACATTTCTGTTATATTCTTTCAGTTATGCATTGCATCAAACAAATGCACAATTTGTAGCTGCTCATAGTAGGGAAACCTACTAAATTTTATGGGATAACTTTTCAATCCCTGTGGAAGTCAGCCATTAATGCCTTGACGACCTTCATGAAGCATATAAGTTAAACAAATTAGCAATGAAAATCATTGTCAATTACAACATGAGTAAACAAAACACAATACAAAAATATAAATTCCAAACATATCATAAATGATAGATAAACAATTTGATCCAATAAATCACATTGACGATTAATTCTATTATATTCCAACTTCCATAGGTGAGGTGTCATTCTTCGTGGTTTTGATGTAGTCTCTTCTTTCCCATTGAAAGGATGTTTTTCAGTAGTTCGATACTTATGATTGATGTGGAGGAAGTGTCTATACTCATCAAACACCTACTTTCCTAAACTTGTTGAACGATGAGATTTTATCTTTGGACCACAAACTGGACATGCAAATTTTCCCTTTGTTTGAAGACTTGCAAGATCATAATATATAATTGGATTAAATATGTCAATTTTTATAATTATATATAATGAATATATTATTTAAAAAACATGCATGATATCTACTTCATAAAATTAAATATCGTCAAAATGCAGTCAAACGTTATAACATACCACAAAAATGTGTCAACCCTGGGGCATCATGAATTGTCCATACAAGCATTGCATGGAATTGAAATTATCTTTGTCCTATTAGTCTAGAGATGTCATACATAGTGACGCCATTAAATAAATTTAGTAACTCATCGATAAGAGGCTCGATATATACATTCATATCTTTAACTTGGTACTTACCTAGTTGAATGAACAAAAACATTAAATAATTATTATAACCATTTTACTGAAATATATATAAATTAATGTACATGACTATTAAATGAAAAAAATATAAGTCGTTATGCAACAAATAAGACAAATGAGATGCTACTACGTTAAAGAAAATTTATGTAAACAAATACCTGGAACAATCGTTGCCAACATTATGTGCTCCCTCTTTATTGACATCCATGGAGGAATGTTATTGTTGACAGGCCACACCGAGTAAATAGATCTCAGCTCTCCAAATGGATTGACATCGTCTGCTGCCAATGAAAGCCTAAGATTATGAGGTTCTTCTTTAAAGTGTGGCCATTTTTCCATGTCCCTAAATGTAGAGATATCTGCAGGAATTCAAATAATTTCATCTCCACTTCTATTTCCTGCATGGTAATCCATAAATTGTGCTAAGCCTTCACACCTAAATAATCATTGCATACGTGGAATAATGGGAATGTAACGAAGAACCTTGCAAGGCAACTTTTTTGTTAGTTGATATGTTCGATATCTACTGATATGACATTTTGGACATTTTGTTGCAAATTCATGTTATTTATGATATATAATATGATCATTGGGACATGAATCTATTGCTTGATACTCCGTTCCAATATCTTTCATAATGGCAGATAAATCTTGGTATGAGCGAGGTAAAATATTAGATGGTGGTAACAAAAATTCACCTATCAATCTACAACAAAAAAATATTTTTTTAATATAAAGAATATTAATGGTACATATTTCATCCTTTATTTACTAGTGATGAACTAACAACAATTAAAATAGATGAAAAAAGATGACATATATGACATACCTTAACATCTGTGAGATTGCTATGTTGGATAAACCATTCATAACCTTCAAGTTCACCAGCAACAATACAGCAAAGAGAAGAGTTGTTTGGGAACCTTCATAAAGGGGCTCATATGCCTTCTCAAGTATAGGTAAATCATGAACATTGTCAAATTCATCTCAATCATCATGATCAGCTACGCCACTAAATGTGTCATGGATCAATGTATTTGTACCATCATCTTCAACTGTGTTTCCTGGCGCATGATCATCTTCTTCCATAGGATCATTAACTTCATCTTCAATATTCACAGCTCCATGTGCCTCCGCTTGCAAAACCACATTCTCTGGGCTGTGATAATCCATATCATGTGCCCTAGGGTGCCCCACCTTTATAATAATGATCGACACAAATAAACCATGATCATGATCAAGTGATTTTATATATATATATATATAAAATGTTAAAATGATATAAACATTTACAAATTCAATCAATATAAATACATATAATGAACAACTTATCAATGGACGATAATCATGCTCCCCTTCAACGTGACCATGTTGCCTACAATGTTTCACAGTTGTTGTGATTAAAATTCTTCTTGTCTTTAAGCCCTTGCAATTATTGCAAGGATAATAACATTTCCCATCACCCTTTCTTTTCAATATAGCCCACAATCTAGCAAGTGTCTCTTAATTTTATTCTGCACTAATATTATTTGACATGAGTTTTCTTTACCAAGCTTGAATATTTAGATCTTCAAAAAATATCAAACTCAAACTCCAATAATTTTTAATCATAGATAGGTAACAAAATCTAATAATTTTGATATTTTGCACCCAAAAAATCAGCCTATAACCTCCACAAACTATCACAAGTATAGCAAATTCGCAAGTAGGAAAAAATTTCAAGTATAGATAAATTGTTGAACTCACTTTTATTTATTAATATTTATGATCGTCAAAATATCGACGATCGTTGAGCACAAATTTTAAAAAAAATTGAAAAGTACACATGTACCCGATGATTCATCTAATTGTACATCTTTCGTCAAAAAAAATTGTTGTATTTTGCAATCAAATGAGTTAGTACATGTGATGATCATCTTCAAACACTTTCAAATTTGTAACATTATTGAGAATCGAAGGTAACTACACTAGCTCAACTATAAATCTCCTTAAATCAAAAGCATCCAAAGATTCTAGAGCATTGGCGGTAGTAGCTAGAGCATCAACTCTCTGATTGAATCTTCGTGGGATGTGAGTGATGTTAAAGGTATAAAAACCTTCTATCAAATCCCACACTCTTTCAATAACTGGATAGGCATTTGTGATGACAAATATACTATTTTTGAACTTTCCTAACCACCAACTCTAAATTTCCAAACACTTTGAGAATCTTGACTTTCTTCTTGATCACGAGCATCGAACCATGAATGAGGGCTTCATATTTTGCCACATTGTTAGTACATTTGAATTGTAATCAATAAGCAGCAAGAAAAGACTTACCTTGTAGACTAATAAGTTCAACTCCAATTCCAATTCCTTGTTTCAATTTGGAACCATCAAATCTAAGGGTCCAAGTTTGATCCTCGGCAGCTTTAAGCTTAGCATTCTTAAGAGTGGATACATTAATATTTTCGATCTATTAGGATTGTATTCCATCTCCAAGTATTTCGGGTTCAGGCCTATCAAGCATAGCATTTTCTGAAAAACATTGGCTTTCAATTCTATGAATTATTTCCAAGCACATCATGCAGCTATCCTCTAAGTGTGCAGAATTGTGTAACCTACACCAACCCTACAACAAAAAAAATTTCAACGAATTTTCAATTTTCCCACTCTTTCGAGCTTCTATAACAATATTCTTCCAAAATTTATCTAAACAACTAGCATCTTCTTCAAAAGAATCATAATCTAATTCAACTAATACATTTTTTTTGGGAGTCATTTAGTTATCCTTTTAGCATTACACATGAAAACTTCTTTTATTTTGACTCTTGAACTTCAAATTTTATAAACTCCTGGTTCTACATCTATGTATAGAACTTCATTTTTTTTAATCATAATCAGTGATCATATATTTCATGTGTGGTTCTCTCTCAATTTTGATTTGATTAGGAACTCCTTTCCATGGTAACCACATATGTGAGAAATCAATGGCCATGTATCTATTCAAATTCTTTGACCAATCTCTACTCAATAGAATTTTGTATGTATCAGGTATCTTGACAACCTAAATATCTATATAGTACTAAATTCGGGGATCTGACGCTAGTTGTATATGGATATTGGTTAACTCTTTGACTATGTTTACTTCAATTTTTTCAAGTTGAGTGACTTTCTTAAGGGAATTTTCTAGAGTTAAACCTGGCATCTGACATACAAACAAAGCCATCACATTAGTAGATGCTCTAGAATCAACCAAACAATTATGGAGATTTTTACTAAATATTCTTAATGTGAGCAAAAATGGTGAGGACTCTATTTTTCCTTTATAGAAAGCTACTTATGTGTCCATCATAGGAATAATTTTTTTGTCTTTTTCCTTAATAGATTTATCCTTTTCCTAAGATTCTTTAAATTTTCTTTCTTTTGGATAATCTTCTAAAGTATTCAAGAAATCTTTCTTGATCATGGTCGTTTTGAGCAATTCTAACAAAGAGAGGCTGATTTTTACCTTTTTGGTATCTTCCACTAAATAACTAGTCAAATTGCTTTGATCAGAAAAATCTACCTTTTCACTTTGTGAAACGTTTGATGAGTTATATTGAGGGTTTACCTTGGTAAACCTGGAGTACTACTTGATTTTTCATCAAGTGGAGTATTAAAGTTATTTGGCGAGATTGACGTAGTCAACGACCTTTTGAATTTACTTCCACCATTTGTGTTACTTCTCAAGTCATAAGTATGTCCTTTTGAATATTTTTGAAAGGCATGAATTTCATCAACTTCATCTTAAGGTTCATTTTCATCTTGATAAGGAAATGTGTAAGTTTCTAATGGCATGGATGAACTATCTCCTTCATTTTCATAAGTATGACTCCTGACAACAGCAAGTGACTCAATACATTCGTAACTTTCAAGAACCATAGAAGAATCATATCTTACTGGAACTAATTCATTCCCTTTAGGAGGATGAGATTCACACTATTTGTTGTAATGTGTAGTAGCCAAAAAACTATCTAAGGTGGTTTTAAACTATGGATAGCCTACTTTAGAATGAGTATTTGTGTTGTGGATTCCACACCATTTTTTCATCGCAAGATCAACTAAATTAACTTTAACGTAGATCTATCATAGGAGGAATTAGTTTTATCTAAAGGTGTGGATGTTTCTCCATTATTTGGTCATGTGTTCCAAGGTCAAGGTGGTCTAGGAGCAATATATGCTTGACTTTGCAAATTTTGATTTCTTAATTGTGTAACTTTTGTGGTTAATCTTTTGAGTTGAGCTATAATTTCCTTAATTTCTTGATTATCATCAAGAGTTTTGACCTTTTGACTCTCTTGATTATGTGAGAAGAAATAATTTTTGTTAGGATGTAGCTTTGTGATAACTGGACCAGGGTGAGGGACTAAATCTTGACTATTTCTTGATTGAAAGAAAGTATTTTGAGGAAATGTCCCATTCTATACCACTAAAGGGAAAGAATTAGGAGTCATTGGATGATTTATCGGGACTCCATTCACACTCAGGACAGGATATTTATTCAATCCATTTCTTCCATTTGTAGATGATCCACTTCTGACGTGTTTCATTTCTAAATTTACACTTAGAGCTTCAGCATAGGCTTCTAGAAAAGTAGTGGGAGGATTTTCCCTTCATTTCACAAGCATAGCAGTTAAAGGATCTATTGTCGTATAATAAACCATGATGGCGAATAAATTATCCACTACATAAGGTTCTTGTAACCTAGAATAATCCTTTTAAAACATGTAATTAAAAGCAGTTATAGGTTCACCATCAAACCTTTTTATTTGAGAAAACTGGTGATATAACAAGGAAGGATCAACTAGTGTTCTAAATCTGGCTAAAAAGTGACATTCCATATCTTGCCATGATCTAATTGAGTTACGAGGAAAGTTGATGTACCACTGGTAAACATCATCTCTTAAGGTATATGGAAACAACCTACATACAACGTATTCGTGTTGAATCCTTGCTCTAAAACATGTATCCTTAAAGATACTCAATATGTTCTTCTACATCTTTGTGAAGGTAATACTTAGGAAACAACTTGTCCAATTTTTTTGGGAGATCATTGTACACAACAAATTAGACCGGTGATTCTACATTAAATAAATCCATTACTATAGGTGAGATAAGTATAATAGCAATCGGATTTTACAATATCACACTTGTGCTCCCTGTCCTTTGAGGCCTGGATGACATTAGACCACTAAGTTCAACTAAATTTATACAAGGGTCACTAGACCAAGACCTAGTGACTCTACAAGAATCCAACTTCAACCTTAACGAAACCAAAAGAGCAACAAAAATTCCCTCCTTCTAGTGTCAGTTCTTGTTGATCACGATGTTAGTCACACACCAAGAGTGCAGATAAATCCTCACATATAGACCACGCGAACCTATCTTTAATTGATAGACTAAACCAGGACAACCTAAATCTTCAAGTTGACTCAACTTAATCCCAAGGATTGTTTAAGTTAGGTGTTGACCATACTAGGTTTGTATCATGGTTCGTTGTCACAATGTTGTTAATCACAAGGGGTAAATGATCATTTTCGGTTCTACATGGAAGCATAAGGTTTAGTGAAAGATATTCTCGATTCGATCATTAGACAATTTCATGAAATCAATAAATATGCAATAATATTCCATGAATTTCAAAAAAAATTGATATCACTTAAGTAGATTTAGCTTTAAGCATCCAACAATACAATGGAAACGAAAGATTTGCAATAAAATTTCCATTCATTCATCTATTTTTTGGAACATTTTCTAAAATTTAAACTTCTAATCTAAAACAAAGCATTAAAAAATACTTGAAAAGTAAAAGAGCTCCTAGGTATTATACACATATGCCCCAAGAATTAAGCAAATCAAATCAAACCACTCTATACTTCACCAGATTGCTTCACAGCTAGGCATAGAATGGTGTGAGATTTTAAAGAAGGGGGGTTTAATTTGGACAATGGGTAGGTTTTGTATGCACCCTTAAATGGCATAGCATACAGTCTTGTCCAGCTGAACAAACAACCAGGTACAAAAGATAGAAATTGGTAGCTTTCAAATTAGCTTTGATATTGATTAGTTTTATGTGCATACAAGTTTTTAATCGAGAAAGATTCAAAAAATAAGAAAAAAGAACAAAACTTAAAGAATTTTTGGTGCTTCTGACATCCACAAATTCTAAACTTAAAATAAAGTAAAGCATTAAACAGCCTTTTATAGGAACAAGGCCCCAAGAGTTTGAACTTAAAGTCTATCAAAGGAATCATAAATAGAAATTCAAAACATAGTACATGGCAGACGCCAGTTGTCATTAGAATTTTCTAGAAAATTCAAGGCTTTGACTTCTTCATTGACATTAATCCTCAACTCCAAGCTCCGGTACTCGAATGCTCCACACAAAATAAGTCCGCTATACTCTTCAAATTTTGGGACAATATGCCTCCACCAGGACCGGGAACAACCTGCAAAATTACTTTCAATAGCATATCCTTGTGCTTACTTTTGGTATCTGATATCTAGTTATTCAGTGCCTTGTATCAGACTTCGGGCTTGATAACTCTTCTTCACCTTTCTTCAATTGGTACTCTTGGAATGCAGCCAATACTTGATGCATCTGCTCTTTTGAAATTCTTTGATTTACCTTCCAACTATATTTGAGCTTGACATAATTTTTTGATATCTGGATGATATTTGCATTCCTCTGCATCTTCCATGTTTCATATTTAACTATGGCATTTTTGCACTGTATAATTTCATCAATGACTTCCTGATTTAATGACTGAACAAGGTCTTTATTTAATTTTTCAAGACATTCCTTGAAAGCTTTTACTTCCTTTCCATCTTGCCCTATCATCCAAGGATCACAATCTTGTCATGCTAGTGTTTCAATGAAAATTTGATCTCTATTAATTAGTTTATTGCATTTCTTGGTGACTTCTTTGAATCCTTCCAGGCATTGCATTAAGGTGTCACCTTCCTAATTCATTTGTTTCTTCCTTTCTGCACACATCAAAACCTCTTTTTCGTGGATTATCTTTTCACTTATCAATTCCTAGACATCTATCTTAATGAGAGCCTTTAAACTTTGTCTTTCAACATCAATTTTCTCCTAGTGAAGCTTGTATTCTCCTTCAAATCTTTTATATTTTTGACACCAACGGTATGCCTCATTGTATTTCCCAATTGCATCTATGATTAATTCTTCTCCTTGATTTACCAAGTGCTCCATCCATTCTTCAAATACACTCATTTTATGGTGAAGTGTTGCTATAGCATCCACCTCCTTCTATGACATGAGCACTAAATTCTGAGGTAATTTTGCATGTGTTTGGCTAGACTAGGCTAATGATACTATAAAACTTTCCAAATAGGAAATCCATTCTTCCAGCTCTTTTTTTGTTCTATTTACTTTTCTATACCCTAGCGATAGTTGTTTCTAAATTCATCTTCATCTCTTCTAATTATTGTCCCCAGGATGAACATTGATACTTTTCACTCTGTATTCCTTAGGTATTATTTCATGTCTTCTTTTATCTACTACCGGAGTAGCTATATGGAGGTTTCTTCCTCCATCTGCATTCTTCTACATGACATGTTTTGTTTTCTCTCTTCGCATAGGTTTAGGATTTTCCACTTCTTGCATTAATCTCTTAAGATCTAGAGGTCCTAATTCTACTTCCAATGGGGAAGCTAGTTCCCTAATCAACCAATCAGATGCTTCTTCATTACTTTCTACCTCTGTAACATTTATTTGTTCCTATTTTTTAATACCCTTGGAAACTTCTCCTCTTATATTTTCAACCTTGCCTGTCACATTCTCCGCGATGGGAACATTTTTAGTATTCACTGGCCTAGATTACAGATTGTCAGGATTCACCACTGTCTCTTTAGTTCCAAGACTTATATTTTCCTATCCAACCATGCACTCAATATAAATTTTTGAGGCATCACTTTCTTCATGTCCTGTTATATCAAGATTTTATTTATTCATCACCCTGCCATCCAAAAGTTTGTGAAGGCTCTATATCTTCAACTTCAACTCGGTCTTCTCCTTTCTCCTCAACAACCTGCCATAGTTGTTGAATATTATTTTCAATATCCCCTAGTAGAATCTAGTAATCAATTGTGTCTTAAATAACAACATTATCAATGGGAACCTGTCTTGCAATTTCCCTTGTTTCTTTTTCAACAAGTATTTCAGGGTTTCCTGCCTTTGGGGCAAGTGTTCCTCTTAAAATTATTTTTCTTCAATATCCATTGGAATTGACCCTGCATCCAGCATTTCTTCCACCACTGGTTGTACCATGGGCTTCTCCTTGTATTTCTTCTCTTTTACTCACTCCATCATGGCACCTAATTTTTCCATCTGTTCCTTGATTTGATCTTCATTCAGTTCAAAGCTCTCATCTAGAGCTACAAGAGTCTTTCCCATTGTTTGTTTTATTGTAGGTGTGTTGACTGAAGGGGGAGAAGTAAATAATGATGCAACCCTTTTGGATGCAAACCTTGTTTGAGCATGAGTATTTATTTTCATTCTCACCTCCTCATCAGTCATTGGTTGAATCTTCGGCTTTACCATGGAAGAAGATGTCACTTTAGGCTTCATCATCACTTTGACCTTACTTGGTCCAATTTCTTTATGATGGCTAGCTAGCGCTAATGAAACTCACTGGCTTGGGGTATCAAGAGTTATCTCCTCAATATACACCACAGTATCTACCTTGCTATCCTTTCTTTTCTTCTTAATGAGATCCTCATACTCGAGCTCATCTTCTTCTCTCTATTTCTTCTTTACATTGAGTAAGTATGTGGTCCTGACTCCACCTTTTCTCTATTTTCTACAAAATTCATCAATCCATCATTGAGTCTACACTAAAACTTGTTCAGAGATTTCCTCAACAGTCATTATCTCTCTACCTTCATAATACTGATCCATAATGAGCTCATCATAAACCTTGGTTGAATTATAAACTAGATTCAAAACATCGCCATCATCTTCATCCAATTGATCTAGAGTGTCATGGAGCTCAAGAATCTATGTCGACTACAATGACAATCTTTATATGATCTTTGTCTTACTAAGTGCTCATCATCACAATTGAAAACCAGAAGTCTTCTAAATCATAAACATGGGTGTGCATGTTGGTTATCCCCTTGGAAATATTCCCTTCTGGATCATAGTTAATTCTTTGGAGTATAAAGAGCTCCAATTTGTACATCTTTAATTCCTCTTCAAACAAGTCACCTACTTTAGCTGCATTGCACTTATAATTTCCCATTATAATAGGAAATCTAATAGAACTTCTCTTATGAGCTGTACTGAACAGAGCATGGGATGGCTTCATCTATCTTACCAATTCCAATAATAACAATTTATCTATTGGGTACCTAGGTAACATGAAAGGATATCCTTCAAACCCTTCCACCCTAATGTATGTGAAAGTAGGGAATTGAATGTACTAGCCTCCAAACTGCTTGATAAATTCTTGTGATTCACAAGAAAACCTTTTAGTTTTTTGCCCTCCATTATTCTTACCAGCTTCAATGAAAACACATCATTGACTCTCTGATAATGCTCCCTATATTCATGAATAATAATTTGGGGTAAATGATCATATATCAGGCTATTTCCTAGTTCTTTTCCTAAGGTACCAACCCTTTTCAACCCTTATTTATTTTCCCTAATGGTGTAGGAATAGATCACATATGAAGACATATAAATCCATCTTGACTACGAGAATGCCTTCATTTGATCATGTAGCCTGTCACTGATAAAACCTCTCCAGTGCATCTACACAAGGCCTTCCATTAATTTGGCTATAATTACAAGCATCCATGGTTCGAATTTGCTAGCATCCTGAAGTCTATCTATCCTGCTTAACATGGTTATAACATCTTGAACATCTAGGTTGAATATAGATCTTAGAATTGGATTTGTTTTCTTTGTAATTTTCTCCTAGAACCATTGTGTTTGAATAATTTTCCTGTTATGTTCTTTAGCACTTAGGTAAGTTCTAGACATCATTCTCACATCCACGGGGCTTGTCTGAGGATATGTGAGGAGTCCAAATGTATATACAATTCCTTTCATAGAAAGATGTGCATAGATTTTTCCCTCCTTTTCAACAACTCTCTTATCTAGGTCATAATAATTCAAACACTACATAACCAGTTCAGGGGCCTCCATTGTTGGCTGAAACCCTCCTGCTAAATGTAACTGGCTCACTATAACATTCTTCGTACACTAAGAGGAATTCTCTTGTTAGGCTCGTACGATGAATTTGACATCAGAAAACCATCCCGAATGGGTATCAATTATTATCCCACCCACTGGTATATCTTGTGAAGCAAAATATTTAAAGTCATTTTCTGGACTTGCTTTGGAAGTACTCATTTTTACCTGTGTATCCTACATTTTTATAGATTTGTGCCTTGTGTGTGAGTTATGGTTAAATTTAACCAATTATCTTCAACAAATTTATAAAACTTTCAATCTACCATTTGGTTAAATTCATTTCAAAACAATCAATAATCTCAATTACTAGAGGAGATATGATTATCTTGAGATGTGCATGCATAAGATGAGTAACAAAATTTTAGTTATCTAAGACATGCCTAGTATCACTGATGATAAAAAAAATCACTTTCAGAATGTAGCTTTGAAACCCTCGGTAGTTGCGTTCTTGTTTTCTCAAGGTTTACCTTTCTTTGTGTGTTGCAATATGAGTCTTGATTTTTCAATGCCCTTGCAAATTAGCAGTATGGTGCAAGGTAAAGTGTTGTAAGAGTAACATCATGCTTGAGGTGGTGTCAAGTACATGTATGGTTTTCCACCTTCATTAATTACCTTTTACAATTCATTAATTTCCTTGAATAAAGGTGCAATCATGGTGGATTAGGGTTCAAATCATGAACACCTTGGTTTTTGTGCATGCCCACCACTAGAAAAGAAGATGGTGCAGAAACTTATGTGACACTCTTTTGTGTCACCTTGATTCTTATGAGGAAAATCATTTTGAAATACATGACCGTTGATTATCACAAGGTTTAAATCATCTAGTTTCAGACCTTATAAAATTATCAGGAACCGAGAACATTTACCTATTGGTTCCACGAGAACTAGGTGCAAAGAGAGAAACTAGGAACTGATTTTGAGTAGAGCTAAAAAATAATTTGAACTTGTTTGCAACTGAACCTTTGGTTTCTAACCTCTGGCTAAAGAAACGAAAAGAAACTATCAAAACAACTAATGAATAAAAAGACTTGCACGCACCAGGATGACTCGTCCATGGGGTAGAAACTTAGGACCGGAAAAAGATATGGGATCCTTGACACAACCACATAAATCTGAGACTCCGAGGTCTGAAAAATCAATAAAACTTAGTAAAGAAAAATGAGACACCCTGAATCCGAGAAAGATAGAGAATTAAAGAAATGATCGAGCAAGATAAAACAAAACTTGCATTTTACCATTTCCTTCGAACGCAGCACATGAAACCAAGCAAAAGCAAAGGGTAGAAGTAGCAAAAAAAATGGGTCCACATTTTTCCAAGGAGAAAAATGGGGCATGTTGTGAGACAACACAATAGGTTCCTAAAATCGATGAATGAACATGAAGGTCGACCTCAAAATATGGAAAGATATTCCACATAAAAAGAAATAATTTGTGAATCTCCAAGATAGGTCCCAACAAACCCAAGATGCTTGTATGATGTCCCATTAAGCTCTGCACAATCTGGAATAGGTCCACACTAAGAAATCTAGACCAAGTCAGCCCTAAATTCTCTTACTAGAAAATATAGTGAAATTCTAAGAGTGATAACTTATGATAGAAAGATGCAAATTATGTGAAATTTGGATGTGTGATAGATGTTGGTTTTTAGATACTATATCCTACTTTGTGAGATGAGAAACCAAACTGCGGTGAAATGCAGAATGAAATACTAAAACTTCTACTGAATGCAATGCAAGAAAATAAGTGTTTTTGGTTGACATAGGATTGCTTTACAACCAAGGATGCTCCTGCATCAACAATGGAAAGAAAATTTGGAATCAAAGGAATGAAGCTAGAAGACCACCAGTTAGAAAACCAAAGGCTCAAAGGTACCCATATTTTAATGGTTTATGTTATTCTTGAAATAGATTTGGATATAAGGCTATGGAATGTAGAAATAGAATGAATCAAAAGGTTCAATCTTTCTTCAGTCAATGTTTTACATGCAAGAGACTTGGTCATAGATCTAGTGAATGTAGAAATCAAACGATGAATGGTTATAACAATGGTAGAATAGTTCAATATTTCAATGGCTATTGTTATACATGAAATGGATTTAGGAATAAACTTAATCAATGCAAATCTAGGATGAATGGAAGCAAGCGAGTTCAAAGCAATGTCATATGCTATAATTGCAGTAGACTTGCACACATTTCTAAGTTTTACAAAAGAATAAATATGAAGTCTTGGATAATCCGGCGAAGAAGAACGATCCAGTACAAAAATTTGATCTAGCGAAGACAAAGGAGATGGATAAGATTTAGAAAATAAGGAAGAGACCGAGGTTAAGGATGAATCTGTACCAACATTTGTTGTATATGTTTCCTCTTGAAACTAGATTAAGATCTTTGCTTTAGGGGATCTTTAAAGGAAATCCTTCATCACCTACTAAAGAAAATGGTGTTGAATCTTTAGCACGAGGATATGGGGTGGAGGTCAATATGTTAGATCTATTGGATAAAACCCTGATAGAAAATATTGAAATGTGAAAGCTTGTGGAGTATTTGAAGTTGACTATGCAAACAATTCAAAGGGTTTGATAACTTTATCTAATGAAGCATTTATGGTGAATTAGGTCACAAAAAAAGATTTGTAAGTTATTAAAGTTAACCTAAATTCATTTATAGTCAAGTTTTCAAGCAAAGAAGAGTAGAGAATGATGTTGTGATGGATCTCACTAGTGTAACATATGACAAGAGGGAACTAACTATAAAGAACATCAAAAATCATGTTATGAAGTATGCAGTAATAATGATAGGCTACAATTTTATTTCTCCAATAGGGAGAACTCTATGTTTTCCACCACAATCAACATTGCAGGTTATGAAATGGTGGACAAGGGAGTTAATTACAACCTATGTGAGTTATTAAGGTAGCAGCTCATGGAGAATTTGTGGAAACTAAAGGATACCAAGTATCCCTTTAAGTATGGAACTTTAATTATATGTTTGTTGTTTTACTTTTTGAAAGAACTCCTTAGAACCAAAAGTATGGCATGGTTGAAAGGAAGACCTATTGCCCATCAGATCAAGGAATTTTTAAGACGTCTGGGAGATGTTAAGGCACAAGATGATGCCATTTGGCATTTTTTGTAGTATTCTAGAACAGGATGTAAGAGAGGGAGAGATTTCCTTAGAATATGGTTGAGAATTATAAGGATATCTTCTTAGCTTTTAAAGATGAATGCATTATGCAAGTAGTTGGACCAATAAAAGTATGGATCCCAAAAATAGGATATGAGATTACTAAGTGTATAGGAGTGAATTTACACCCCTTGGGAAAATTCCCCTTTCACATACCTTCACCTTAGAAAATTCTACATCACCCACCTGCCTTCTATCCACTTAGCATTTGTCCTATGTGTCGGTGACAAAATATTTGTAAGGGATGTAAGCGCAACGTGTCAACATATGTGTGATGCGTTGTCATATCTGACAGATCCATACGTCTAAAGTTGGCAGAGGCATTACACACCCAATTGGGGTCAAATTGTAACATCCCTCTTCGACCAACCGACCCTGAAAATGAATTATTCTTCCTCATACCACCTTCAAAAACACTATTCACTCATTCATTCCATCCTCTACATCCTCTAGAAATTCTCTACACATCTTGCATTCACTTCACTCTTTCACTCTCAAGCAGCATTCCAAAATTCCCATTGTGAGCATTGCAACAGCTTTGAAGCTCCAACAACTCCACATTACAAGTGTGAGGCAACTTCAAAAGTGTGGGCTTGGAGTCTTGTGAGACCTCCCTTCATCACCACTATGGATGTGGTGACTTTGCCAAGTCCATACCTTACTTTCTCCTTCCATTGGCTAGTGAGCTTTTGGGTGGAGGTTGTAATGCTTCACTTCTCTTCTTTATGATTTGATAGAGTAGCATAGTATTGTTTTGTAGTGTTCATTGGTATTTCTTCTTTCCTTTATCACATATTCTACTCTGTTACTTTCCAGTTGTCTGTGGACGTGGAAACATCAAAACGAGGGTCTGACTGAGGCGGGCCGCTATACAACCCCCAACAATTTTCCCTCCTACTTGTGTGTAGGTGGACGTGTATGTGGAACTAGCTAGAAAACTAGCACTTTTTTTAGATTATCTTTTTCACCTTAGCTCTTATTTATTTGTTTTATCATCTTCGTCTCTATTTCTCATAATTTTTTATTTTGTTTTTTCCATCTAGACCAATCAACTAGGTTGTCAGTAGGTCTTTTAGTGGATTCTATTGTAATTAGTGTTTTTTGGCCATGTGAATGCTAGCATGCTAGAGAGATGCTAGCACGTCGCGTTGTCATCCTAGAATTGCATTGTCATCCTCAGATAGAGAGTTATATGAGGTATAGTAGTGATCCTAAAAACCAGGTCACCTAGCCTAAACTTGAAACTCGGGTCTATAGAGTGATAGAAACACATCATAGTGCTCTTCATTCTTCATCCTCACCCTAAGACATCTTTTAGAGTGACGTAAGTTAGGGCAGCCCTCCACTCTTGGCTCTCCATGACCTAGAGCATTGACATGGTTGGTCCCCCTCTCTTACATTTTTGGTGAGCCTAACGTGAACCATTTTGGTTTCATTTGGTGGTGTTCAAGGGTCCTTTCCTCATGTTCTAGGACCATTGTAGGTGTGAGCGTTGTGAGGCACTTTCCTTACAACCCAACGTGTGACCCCTAGTAGGAAAAGTTGGAGGGTTTCGTAGGCGTTGCGGAACAAAGCCCTAGTTGGGTCACAGTTTGATTATAAACCTTTGGGGGGCTTTGTGAGAAGTATCATTTAGTGTGCATGATGGCCTCTTTTTGAACTGCATCTACCTATCCCCTTTGCGTAGCCTATGAGTAGTAGTCCAAGTATAACCTTCACCTCACAGGACCTGCCAATGGGTTTCAACAGAGAACCATCTCCTCTTTATATCACTGCGTGAATCAATGGAAACATTGTAGCAGGTGTTCTTGTTGACTCGACATCTTAGGTGAATATCATAACCGAGGATATTATGTTAATTAACTTCCTACATAAATATGGGTACAATGCACCTATAAGAACCATCTATATGCATAACAGACTTTTTATACCTCCCCTTGGTAGTATCATTTTGTCAATCCTTGTCGGTCCTAAGTCCTTAAACTTGTTGTTTGAAATAATCCTGGGACCTGAACTCTTCAGATTGAAGCTAGGTATCCCCTAGTTAGAAGCTATGAATGCAATTCCCTCAATTGTGCATAAGTCTTTGAAGTTTATACATGAGGTTTTTGTGCATGTGATTTCTGCCACTGGTTATAAACTGCTAGTTGCACGTGATAGTTATTCCTTAGACCACTTTTGGCCAAAACTTGTTGTTCCTCTCCTACCTAGGAAGGACCTATTGTATCAGACTTATTAGAAGTATAAGAAAGGGTTCTTAACACCTAAAGTAAGGTACCCTCCATCACCTCATGTTGTTTCGCATAGGGTGTGCTTAAAAGTTGACAATGATGTCACCAAGGCCCATAGAAGAGAGGAAGAGAAGAGCTCTTGGGGATGCTCTTCTTCCTCTTCCATTGTCTAGCCTGACACTTCCTCTCACCTAGTTGTGGCACCATCAGATTCTATTTTGTGCTTGCGGGAGAATCTATGGTGCTCGCTTGGTGAAAGCCCAAGCATCTTGCATTTGAACTGCCTATTTTTCCCACAAATCCTAGGCCTATTTGATATGATAGAACAAAGGGTCTCCATGGGGAATCCTCTATGTCTCAACCTCTATAGCCTCCCACTGCTCTTGCTCCTAAAGTAGTGAATGGGAAGAGGATCGTCGCTGAGGTGCTAGAGTTGACTCCCCCCACTATCTCTCAATCTCTTCCTCCTGCTCCCATTTAGGAGTCTGTCCCTCCATCAAAAATGGTTGTGATGGACACCCCTATGGCTAAGCAGGAGCCTTTGGTCCCTTCATAGCTCCTGGCCTCTAGATCAAATAGTCAGAGAAATTTCCTTGCATTTGAGCACAAGTGCCAGCGAAAGGCTATGGTGACTGAGCAAGCCACTTTGTAGAAAAAGGAAGAGGACACGATCGCCCCTGCTTCAAGGCCTCCTGTGGTGTCCTCCTCTTTCCTCCCCTTGGCTTCCATTCAACCAACCTCAGTCTCACTTTTGACTCCTGCTATGAGTGTGAATGTGCCTAACCCTAAAAAGGTGCAAGTGTTTATCGCTCCTTTGGTCGAGCCACCCCTATTGATGTCCCTTCTAGAAATCTCGCCATTCCCTAAACCTGTGGATATGCTAAATACCTCGATGGTTGTCCATTGTTATTTTCTCCTCCTCCATGCCTCTTTCCTCATCTGTGGGGAGTTCACATCCCTTGACAAAGTAGAAGGTAGAGGTTGGACCTTCCAGTAACGGAGGGTGTAAGAGGATCCCACCTTCTCCAAAGGGTGGTATTGTGCTAGCTTATTCTTTCTTGGTGATAGAACAAGTTTTGGCTTCTACTAACTTTTTTACCACTCCCGAGTCAATCGGTGAGCCAACAATGAATATTGGGTGTCTTCCTCTCTATCTGTTGAGATATGACATGGCACTCCTATTAAGTGCATGTTTAACTCTTTAGACGAAGTCCTGGCCTTGTTGGTGATCTTTGCAAAATCACTGACCATAGCTCCACAAAAGTCGAGTGGAGAAGACCTTGCGAGGGAATCTTCACATGGTTTTATATAGTATGGAGCTGATGACAGTTCATTTATATACTACTATTATTATACTTATATATATATGGGTAGCTCTAACCCTGAAATATCATATCACCCCTCTGTCTCTTGATCATTATGTTGCTTTCTCTCTTTCGCTCTTTTCTTTTCTCTCTCTTCTTTGCTCGAGTTGTCCCTTGTCTATGTGAAAACATCACTTTCAAAATGTTTTGATTTTCAAAAAACACATTTGTTGCCAACAAATCTTTTCTCGAAAATCCTTGCACACCTTTTTTTCAAAAATCACATTCTCGACTTGAACCCCTAGCAGAACGTGTTTCCTCCATCATGGGTTCGCAACGAAATAACTTGAGAATTTTCCTCTGAGGTGGGAGCATCCTTTTCCTATGGGAGAAGCCTTGAACTTCCCTCGCGAGGAAGCATTCTCTTCCTTTCAAATTCCTTGATGAACTGAACATCTTTGGAAAGGATTCCTTTGTGATGAATTGATTTCAGAAAAAATGTCTCTTTTACACTTTCAAATAGTGTGTCCCTTGAGTGGACACCTCTTCTTTTGAAGGCTTCCTAAGGGACCCCTTTGAAATCCTTCTGACTTGTCGATGGTCTGCGTGACTATCTGCTTGTTTTCCTGCATGGTTTCTTTGTTTTCTAACATGTTTTATCTATGGATTAACATGTCACTTTGCAGGTGCACCTATAAAGCCACTTTCCAGTCCAACTCTGTGGAGTCCCCTTAAATTTGGGCTTCCTTCATGAGAGAGAACTTGGGGGTTGCCTTCTTACAAATTTGTGAGCCTGTAAGGTGCTTACTTCACTAGGCTTCCTTCTTGAGAGAGAACTTGGCGGTTGCCTTCTTGCAAGTTTGTGGGCTTGTGAGACACTTTCATCCTGCGGGATTTGTCCATTGTTGGTTTGAGGGCCTTTAGTGTACTCTGTGCAACTTCATAGTACTACGAAGCTATTGAGTCCTTTTGTTCAAAAATCCTCAAGGAGAGTACCTATGGAGTCCTTTGCTTTCCCTATGCTTTCGATTTTTCCATATCACAGTTTGCTTGAACCTCAACGATTCAGGTATACATTTCTAACCCTACTAACTCTTCGATCTAATTTATCGAAAACTCATCGATATTCATGCTTGCTAAAGTGGGGGAAAAATGTATAGCAATTAATTTTCACCCCTTGGGAAAATTCCCCTTTCACATACCTTCACCTTAGAAAATCAAATTTGAAGGTGAAATTTCACATCACCCATCTACCTTCTATCCACTTGGTGTTTGTCTTGTGTGTTGGTGAGAGAATATTTTTTGGGGATGCAAGTGTGGCACATGGATGTGTGTGTAGCGCGTTTCCTTCCTTGATGGGTTCCTGTGTCTAAAGCTAGCAGAGGCATTACACACTTGATTGGGGTCAAATTATAATGTTCCTCTTCGACCAAATGACCCCAAAATTTGATTATTCTTCCTCATACCACCTTCAAAAACACTATTCACTCATTCATTACATCCTCTAGCAATTCTTTACACATTCTTCTTGTATTCACTCCTCTCTTTCACTCTTAAGCAGCATTCCAACACTCCCATTGTCAGCATTTCAGCAGCTTTGAAGCTCCATAAACTCCACATTGCAAGTGTGAGGCAACTTCAAAAGTGTGGGCTTGGAGTCTTGTGAGACCTCCCTTTATCACCGTTGCAGCTATGGTGACTTTACCATGTCTATACCTTGCATTCTCCTTCCATTAGCTAGTGAGCTTTTGGGTGGAGGTGGTAATGCTTCACTCCTCTCCTTTGTGATTTGATAGAGTAGCATAGTATTGTTTTGTAGAGTTCATTGATATTTCTTCTTTCCTTTATCACATATTCTACTCTATTGCTTTCTAGTTGTCTGTGAAGGTGGAAACACCAAAATGGAGGTCTGACTAAGGCAGGCCCCTATATAGCCCCCAACAATTTCCCTCTTTCTTGTGTGTAGGTGGACATGCATGTGGAGCTAACTAGCGAACTGACACTTTTGTGAGATTATATTTGTTACCTTAGATCTTATTTATTTGTTTTATCATCTTCGTCTCTATTTATCATACTTTCTTATTCTATTTTTTCCATCTAGACCAATCAACTAGGCTATTAGTAGGTCTTTTGGTGGTTTTTGTTGTACTTAGTGTTTTCTGGTCGTATGAACGCTAGCATGCCAGAGAGACACTAGCATGCCACATTGTTTTCCCATAACCACATTGTCATCCTTAGATAGAGAGTTGTTTGAGGTACATTAGTGATCCTAAAAACTAGCTCGCCTAGCCTAAACTTGAAACTCAAGTCTGTAGAGTGATAGAAGCATGTCATAGTGCTCTTCATTCTCGATCCTCACCCCAAGACATCTTTTAGAGTGAGGTAAGTTAGGTAAACCCTTCGCTCTCAACTCTCCGTGACCTGGATCCTTGATGTGATTGGTACCCCTCTCTTACACTAAGGAAGAGATCATGACATTTGCAAATTATATGTTAAGAAAACCCAAGGACACCTCTGAAGAGAGGTATGGAACTTATGAAGATAAATTAATGGAGATTCATTTGGACTAAAGATAATCACAAATAAATAAAACAGTAGAGAAAATGATAGCAACTATTGTGGAGGCTATGGGCCTCTCTAAAGAGAAAGTGGAGCAAGATAGAGTAATGACAAGTGCTCCAGGAGGATCAAAAGGTGCAAGAAGATTTATTAAGACTTCTACCACTCTAGCTACTTAGAGGTCCCTCGGTACTACCCCCTCTTCAAGTGGAACAAAGAGAAAGGATACTAGTAATCTTGCAAAGAAAATAAGTCCACTAGTGGAGGAGAATTCCTCTTTGGTAAAGAAGAAAACAAGGCTTGAGAAGGAAAATTTGACTCTAACAGCACACCCATTTTGTCTAGAAAAGAGAAGAGTTAAGGCTAAATCCACCAGAAAACAATATTTAGGTGTTAATGTGGAAGAAGAAGGAGAAGAGAAGGAAGGAGGACCTCAGTTGGTCTGGAAGAGAAAAAGTGAAGCTTCACAAGGTGAAGCAAGTGTCAAAAGGAAGAAATTTGATGTCATTGATATTAATAGTGAGGATGAGATAGAAAAATAAAAGGAATGATTCAAGGTGGAGGTGAGACAAAAGAAGACAAAGTCCAGAAAGGAGAAGAAGACTTCAGAAGAAAAGAAAAAGCCAGAAAATAAACCTCTAATAAAAACCCACAGCCCCATGAAAGTTGATGCACTTGTTAATGGTATTATACAACATGACATGGGTCTGTGCAAGATCATGGGGGTCCAAAAAGTGGCGATGTGAAAAAAATGCATTTTTAACACACCCAAAAAGGTGAAATTTTTGCTTTGAATTTTTGTAGGCTTGGGTACAATATCCATTTGGTTTGGTAATACCAAACCGAACGGATATCTGTTTCTAAAAGGATATCTATTTAGTTTAAGTCATAATTTTTAATTACGTCGGGTTTGGGCCTGACCAATTTTTTTATTTTATATATTATAATAATTTTTTAATATATTTATCATATACAACATATGGAAATTAAATTAAAAACATTATAATAATGTTTTTTTTAAACATTATAATAATGTTTTTTTTAAACATTATAATAATGTTTTTTTAAAACATTATAATACAATTTGTTAATTTAATATTATATAATAATATATTTAATATATAATAATATTATGTTTTATTATAATATTTATATAATATTAAATTTATTATATTATTATATATTATTATATTATAATAGAATAGAATATTATATTATAATAGAATAGAATATTATATTATATTATAATAGAATAGAATATTATATTATAATACAATAGAATATTATATTATAATAGAATAGAATATTATATTATAATAGAATAGAATATTATATTATAATAGAATAGAATATTATATTATAATATTATATTATATTATATTATATTATATTATAATAGAATAGAATATTATACTATTATATTATATTATGTTATATTATAATAGAATAGAATATTATATTATTATATAATATTATATTATTATATAATATTATATTATTATATAATAATATATTATTATATAATAATATATTATTATATAATAATATGAAATTATATTATAATATAATAGATTATATATAATATATATACTATAAATAATATATATTATATTATATTATTTATAATATATATTATATAATATTATTTATAATATATATTATATAATATAATGTATATTATATTATAATATATATTATATTATATATTATATTTTTATATTATACATTTCAAAAAAACATCGCCAATTAATATATTGTTAGGTCTCACACCCAACCATATATTAAAAAAAGTATAAAACAAGAAATGGATATCTGTTTTAAAAGAGATATCCATTTTGAAACAGATATCTATGTCATGTGTTATAAATTAAAAAATTAAAACTAAGAGTTCATATTTAGCTCATTGTGCATGTGTTATTTTACTATCCAACTCGAATATTTGTTCGCAAGGAATCATTTTGCTCAAAATCAATCAAATTTCAAAGGTGTGTTTGGATTTTTATGTTTTTATTCAATTTATATTATTTTTTCTTTTTTTTTAATTTTAGTCAAAAATAGGGTAAATTTGATAGGTTTTTTGTTGCATTAAAATCATTGTTAATTTTGAAAAAAATTATCAATTAACAGGCTTAAAATGGATCAACATGAAAACCCTAACCCCACACAAGATGAAAACCCTCCAAATCCTCCTTCATCATGACCATTGTTTCCAAACCAAAATGTTCCAACAATACATGAATCTATTCATAGAAATTTAGATCAATTGAGAAATGTATGTCGAATCTATGAAACACTCACTGAGCTATTAGACATGAAAAAACACTTTGGAAACAATCATTTCAAATTTTGAAACTTTGGCAACAAAACACAATAGATTTGCACAGTGGCGAGAGGAACCAAGGAAATTTTATGCTGATGGGTTACCATATGATGAGGTGAGGGCACTTGATATTGAGAAATCCTAGTTATTCATCGATCACAGAATAGGACAACCGATTAATGTGCAGAAACCAAAATTTTCAATTAAATGGTGCACCCATAGAAGCATATTAGTTAATTTTTGGAGACGTTGGTGGATGGTTTTTGATAAACAACCCAACAACAATCTTGATGTCTCTCAATATTTTCTCCAAAAATTATATGTTGAGTTTGTGCTAGGGAAACATGTCAATTTCTTTGGCATGCGAGATTTCCAGGGTGTTGGTAGAGGGATGCCACAAGATAGACCTAGATCATGTTGAGTCACCCCAGTTCATCCTACTTTGCCTATTGTTGCCCCAACTCCACTGTCTTACCCTGAGATTGTTGTAGATGCAAGGACTCTAATCATTTATGCCTTACATTCATTGAGTGATCATTTGGTCATGCAAAGCCATCATGTTGTGCAACCATTTGATAGTGCATCCCATCACGATGGTGTTGCACCTAATACATCCTAGCATGATGTTGGTGCACCTACTACATCAGCTCCCACTAGTACACCATCATCAGCTCCCATTAGTACACCGTCCTCTTCAGGACATATTTGTGTGCCTCGTCATTGCATGATGTGCAAAAAGTTATGTTTGGGTCATCTATGACGGTCCATTAAGGCTTCCATAGACACATCCGACTATGAGGTTCATGATATGTTGGATGTAGGAGTTGATAGAGCATGGAGTGGACCATTTCCAGGAGAGACATCAACTACCAGGGGTGATATGGGAAGACCAAGAAGACTTACAGTAATTTCATAATGTGTTTTATGTAAATTCTTTCATATTTTATGAGATATTTGTACTAATATATGTTTATATACTATAATCTTTAATAGTTGTTGACAGAGTAGTATATGTCACAAGTGTAGGAGGCTATGCATACTACCATTTCATTTTCCCTAGAGAATAAGTATACAGTATTATTTAAATTGTTATTTTAAATGTTAATTTTTGAAATCTATTATGTTTAAATACATGTACTACATATATTGATGGTCTAATGTAATCCTGCCTTTTTATGCAGCAACCCGGTTCTTATACAGCCTTGTTGACTAGGTCTAACCCATTGGATGAAGTTGCACAATAGGTATATATGTTTTTAATTCTCAACATTATGATTATATGTGCATGTACATTTAAGTTGTATTCCATTCTTGTCATTTTTTATATAAGAAACTATCTTAGTTGATTCATCCATTATGAGCCCATCTAGTGTTGTAGCATCACAATAGGTATACATGTTTATTTTATATTGTAGATATTTACGTTTAGATACGAGTAGATATGTGTTTAGTAGATATGATTATTTTTCAACAATTATTTGTTAATTTGAATCATTTTTATTTTATCTTCTATAGTCCTCTACTTGACTCAGCACTGTGAAAAGTGTGACCATCACTTTATACAAGGACTCCCAATCATCTTAAGGGACAATCATATGCAAACCATCTTGTAGAAAAAAAAGTGAGACTTGAGGTAGACAACAATTTCATTATTGACATAATATAGTACATGTATACTGATTTTGATGTTAAATTCATAATTTATAAATGATGGTATATAACTTTCTATTTAGTAGTCTATCTTGTCAACCATTCACATAATTAATCTAATTTGTGGTTTGAATTGTTATTGTGCAGGAAAATTCAGAGCAACTAACTTATTTGAGGAGGCTCAATATTGATGGTCCAGCATAGGATTAGGATATGATATAGATTGATATGTACTTAGGGTTTGATAGATCTTGAGATGGCATATATGCCACATTTTGTAAAACTTGTTTTGAGTAGGCATATGCCAAATTTGTATATGCACAAACACAATTATTCTACATTTTGATATATAAGAATTGATATTCGATCTAATTTGTTCCTTGCATGCATGTCTTTCTACTATAAATTTTCAAAATGGAATGTATAATTATGTTATAATGGTTTAAAGTTATGATTGATAATGTATGTTATAGATTAATGAAATTGCATTTTAATAGAACTTATGAATTACAATTGGTAATCCATCTATGTTAGAGTTCATTCATATTAAGGTTCACATAAATTACATTCCATGAGACCATATTTCTTTGAGGATTTTTTTCAAACAATTCATTGCCTTTTCTATTGTACCACATTTTTCATACATGTCTACCAATACATTTTTATCAAACACCCAATTTAAGAATACCCATGATTTCAAGCTCTATTGAATGAATTTACATTTGGCATTATTTTGTTTTTTGAACTTGTGTAATGAAGTGGGAAGCTGATTTTTATTTCAAAATAAGTTAAAATTAATGAAAAAATGGATACAACTTAATGAAATATATGTCATATCACAATGTTCATTCGAAAGTAATATAATCATCTTGATAAAAATCAATGTCACTCAATGTTCATTCAAGCTTAATAACATGTAAAAGGTATAAAATCATCTTGAATAAGAATCATTATCTTTCAACCATAAGGGTTTGATGCAACCTTCAAATAAAGTCCTTACAACTGAACAAGATACATGTTCATTAGATTGTTCATGTGAAATCTTTACAATAATCATGATCAACAATTAATACATCACTCAACCATGATGCAACCATTAAATAGACCAAGTTACTATGATACTACCATTAAACAAACCAATACAATTGCATGGCATGCATGTTATTTGACCTTGGACATGCAATTTGTATTATGGTAATGCACAACAATGAATGTTGCTAACCATAATGCATCAATAAGAAAACTAGTCATACTATATGGGCTTGATGCACACTAGTCATAATGCACACTTCACACAAAAGCAATAATACTGATATGATATCAAGTCATATATGTCAATCAACCTTGACCCACACCAAACTTGCTATATTGCAATTGATGTCATATATGCCATTGAACCTAACACAATTGAGGTTTTGTATTTGGTAAGAATTTTTGCAGGTAAAGAAAGTGAGAGATGATGGTTAAGGTGGATTTGAAAAAATGAAGTTGTTGTCCTAAGCATTGAAAACTCTATCAAACAAATGGATCTTGTTTTCCTAGGCATTGAAATTGAATCAAAACAACTAAAGACTAAAATTAATCACTTACAAAAAGAATGAAAATATTAAGAAGATTTTATCGTCAATGAAAAGGAGGTTAGTCTACTCTAAAAATAGTCACATTGCATTTGGATGGGTACATTTAGGCTAGGAATGGCCCTATTTCAAACCCAAACATGCAAAAACAATTAGAGCTACATTGGACCAACAATATCCCTTAAGAGTCCAAAGTGCAAAAAGGTAGCAATCTTTGACAGGTTATTACTCAGAGACTGTGATGCTTAATAACTCTTTATTTGAGGCTATAGGATCATGTTGGGACCCTCTACAATAACCTCTCTCAATTTTTGCTATCTCAGATTCATTTTCCCGTAGTGACGAGTTTTTAGTTGAGGAAAAAGTTAGATGCAAGCAGTGTAAAGTTGCAAAGTGGTGCAACTTTCATTCTACAACTTGTACAACCAAATGAACTATTCCAAAATATTTAAATGGGTAATTTTATGCTAGGAATGGTCCTCTTCTGCACCCAAACAGGTTGAATCACTTTGAGCTACATTGGATTGACGATTTTCCTTAAGAGTCCAAAGTGCAAAAAGATAGAAATCTTTGACATGCTAATACCTAGAAACTGTGATGCTTACAGACTCTCCATCTGAGGCTACAGGATCATGTTAAGACCTTCTTCAATAACTTTTCTCGGTTTTCACTATCTCAGAGGTGTTTTCCCGTGGTGACGATTTTTTAGTTGAGGAAAAAGTTGTCAAATACAAGCAGTGTAAAGTTTCAAAGTGGTGCAACTTTCATTACGCAACTCATACAACCAAATGGACTATTCCAACATGTCCAGATGGGTATTTTTATGCTAGGCATGGTCTTCTTTTGCACCCAAACATGTCGAATCACTCTGAGCTACATTGGACCAATGATTTCTCTTGAGAGTCCAAAGTGCTAAAAGGTAACAATCTTTGATAGGCTATTACCCAGAAATCATGACGCTTACAAACTCTTCATCTTAGGATATGGGATAATTTTGGAACCCTCTATAATAACCTCTCTCATTTTTTGCTATCTCGGAGGTGTTTTTCCATGGTGACGAGTTTTTCAATTAAGGAAAAAGTTGTCAGATGCAAGCAATGTAAAGTTGCGAAGTGATACAACTTTCATTCTGCAACTCGTTGGACCAAATGGACTACTTCAACACATCTGGATGGGTATGTTTACACTAGGCATGGTCCTCTTTTCCACCCAAACATGCTAAATCACTCCATGCTACATTGGACCGATGATTTCCCTTAAGAGTCCAAAGTACTAAAAGGAAGCAATCTTTGAAGGGCTATTTCTCATAAACCAGGATGCTTACAGGCTCTCTATCTGAGGCTATGGGATCATGTTGGGACCCTCTACAATAACCTCTCTATTTTTTCACTATCTCGGAGGTATTTTCCCATGGTGACAAGTTTTCAATTGAGGAAAAAGTTGTCAGATGCAAGCAGTGTAAAGTTGCAAAGTGGTGCAACTTTCGTTCTACAACTCGTACAACCAAATGGATTGTTCCAACATGTTTGGATGGGTATTTTTACTCTAGTAATGGTCCTCTTTTGTACCCAAACATGTTGAACCACTTAGAGCTACATTGGACCGGCGATTTCCCTTAAGAGTCTAAAGTGCTAAAAGCCAGCAATCTTTGAAAGGTTATTTCTCAAAAACCGTGACACTTAAAGACTCTCCATCTGAGGCTATGGTATCATGTTGGGACCCTCTACAATAACCTCTCTTATTTTTTTCTATCTCAAAGGAATTTTCCCATGGTGACGAGTTTTCAGTTGAGGAAAAAGTTGTCAAATGCAAGTAGTGTAAAGTTGCAAAGTGGTACAACTTTCGATCTGCAACTCGTACAACCAAATAAACTATTCCAACATATTTGGATGGGTACGTTAATGATAGGAATATTCCTCTTTTGCACCCAATCACATTGAACCACTCTAAGCTACATTGGATTGACGATGTCTCTTAAGAGTACAAAGTGCTAAAATACAGAAATCTTCGAAGGGCTATTTCTTGGTAACCATGATGCTTACAGACACTCTATATGAGGCTATGGGATTGTGTTGGGACCCTCTACAATAACCTCTCTCATTTTTTTCTATCTCAGAGGCATTTTCCCATGGTGACGAGTTTTTAGTTGAGGAAAAAGTTGTCAGATGCAAGTAATGTAAAGTTGTAAAGTGGTGTAACTTTCATTTTTCAACTTATACAACCAAACGGATTGTTCCAACATGTCTGGATGGGTACGTTTACACTAGGAATGGTCCTCTTTTGCACCCAAACATGTTGAACCACTCTGAGCTACATTTGATAGACGATTTCCCTTAAGAGTCCAAAGTGCTAAAAAACAACAATCTTTGACGAGCTCTTACTCAGAAATCGTGTCACCTAGAAACAATTTCTCTAAGTCTATGAGATCATGTAGGGACCCTTTACAATATCCTCTCTCAGTTTTTGATATCTCTAAGGCATTTTCCTATGGTGTCAAGTTTTTAATTGATAGAAAAAAGGGTCAGATGGATGCGATGTAAAGGTGCAAAGGGGTTTAGGGTTCATTTTGTTCCCCATGAGTAAGTGAAAAAGTGAATCATTTACTCAAATACACTTAAGCCATGAAATACACACATTAATACAAATTATATGCATGAAAACACATAAGTCATAAAGTATACATTGGAATACTCATAAGTGAAAGTATACACATAAGTTGTAAAGTATACACTTGAATACACATAAAGTATAGACAATACGAATGATATTATCATTCAATAATTTTTATCAAATATAGGATTTAAAAAATTTCATGTAGGCATACAACAAACGACCCTACTACATAGTCATTTCCCAGTGGGGGAAGGAAATAGATCATGTGTTGCCTTCACAGTTGGCACAGTCTTCCACAATAGTAGCATGTTGACATTCTAGAGTGACAAGAACTTGTACAAACCATCAAGGTAGTAGTTAAACTACATACAATAGAAAATATGCTTAGATTAACAATCTATATTATTCTAAACAACCTAATTGATGATGAAATGGTAATGCAAACTAGAAAAGATGTTTAGAATAACAAATCTATATTATTTTAAACAACCTAATTGATTATGAAATGGTAATGCAAACTATAAAAGACGTGTGTAACAATAAAAAATCTATATTATTCTAATCTGTTACATATACCTTTGCCAAAGGATCAGAGCTGGCTATTGTTGTAGCAACTCCATGATCAATCGTTCCAGGAACATCGCAATATACTTCGAATGAGAAATCTATATGGTCACAATAGAAAAGATTCTTAGACTAACAAATCTATATTATTCTAAACAACTTGAATGATGGTGAATTGGTAATGCAAAGTAGAAAAGATGCTTAGAATAGAAAATCTATATTATTTTAATCAACCTAAATGATGACGAAATGGTAATGCAAACTAGAAAAGATGCTTAGAATAAGAATTTTATATTTTTCTAATCTGTCGCATACCTTTGTCAAAGGATCAAAGCTAGCTATTGTTGCAGCAGCTCCATAGTCAATCATGCCAAGAACATCACAATATACTTTGAATGAGAAATCTATATACCAGTCACAATAGAAAAGATGCTTAGACTAACAAATCTATATTATTCTAAACAACCTAAATGATGATGAATTGGTAATGAAAACTAGAAAAGATGCTTAGAATAGAAAATCTATATTATTCTAAGCAACCTAAATAATGAACCTTGGCAGATAAAAAATATCAAAATTTGATGAACAATATCATACATGTCCCATACAACAAATTATCCGCTACTCAAGTGTTCTTGAAGAGTCATCTCGTATCTGAACATCTAGTTTCCAGTAATGTTGATCAGCACTACTAATTGTCCATAGTTTTTTTGTTTTTAGTCTAGCAGGATGTCTCAATAACTTAACATTTTTTACTATAACAAGTTGTGAATACTTGAGAATGGTTTTATGTTTCTCATAGTTTTCAAATGCAAGTATATCATTCTTTCTAATCATATATGTTTGCAACCAAGTTCTAGAAACAACAACTGAACCTGTGTGATCATAATTTTTTATCAACATCTAAATATACTTAGAATAAAAAATCTATATTTTGTCTAAACAACCTAAATGATGATGAAATGGTAATACAAACTAGAAAAGATTCTTAGAATAAAAAATCTATATTATTGTAAACAACCTAAACGATGATAAAATGGTAATGCAACCAAGTTCGAGAAACAACAACTGAACCTGTAGGATATATGAACCCATCATCATCTGTAATTAGTTGTGTTAGCTTTTTCTTTCCCTGTACACATCATACCAACCAATAGTATGATCCCTCTTCATTCCCTTGTGGTGCTACATTTGAATATACATGTCCTGGCTATCCAAGATCTGAAAGATGATCGTAGTCAAGTGAACTTTCCATTACATCTTCTAATGAGGATTGTGCTACAGATAAAGGGGTTAGGTACTATGGAATCCATGTATCTACCCACTCACTTGACTCGCACTGATCCCAATCACACTTAATACAATTCTAACAAAAACAAGCCATCTCTTGTGTCCATATAGTCCATGCACTCACAATTTGAGCTTCGAAATGAATGCATGTTTGAAGAATCTCTAATTGTTTGAAATTCCTTGTCTCCCAATGTGCCCTCCTCAACCAACCAAAAGAACCTACATACTTGTGAATCAAGTGTCCCTCCTTGTGATAGTGCATAAGTACACCAATCCATAATAGAACATGCATCACTAAATGTTGCACCACCTCTAATATTCATTTGTTCCTTAGCCAAAGCTCTCTTCACACATGCACCTGCACCATCATGCTCGCCTTTTCCATGCCCAGCTTCGAAATAACTCAAAATATGTCGTACATCCCTCTCTATATGCATCTTTCTCAACCAGTAAAACATGCGAGCACTTTTTAATTGCCCTATGCAGTTATCTAACCAAATCAAATGTTGACCCATTGCAATTCTTTTTTCCTACAAGAGCTCAAAAAAAAATCAAAAAAATGTTGTAGAAACTTAGATGAATGAGATCTATTATCACTCATGTAAAAATGGTACTCCCTGATTATCTTTCTGTCCTCTTTTCTACTATCAAGGGCATGCCTATATGTTATATGGACAAAAATAGAAATTTGAATAGAATTATAATATTGTGATTGAACTTCATTTTGTGGTTGCAATGTGTAATTTTTAGCAAATTCAACTATAGATATAATAGTTCCAATGGGGAAAGAGTTCTTACACATCCTGAGTTGTCGATCCAACCACTGTGACCTGTGGCTATGCCTTGCATACTTATAGAAAATATTTTTCTTAAAATATGAAATAAAATCAGCAATACTTACCTCTCTTCTAACCAACTCGCATCTAGAACCCTCACCTCCACTCTTCAATGTGTATTTGACTATCTCAAAAAAAAAAATCTCAAAACTTTTGTTAACAAAATCATGATCATTGCCCTCATGAAAGCATGTTATAAACTTCGATAAACCACCACATTCTAAACACGTTTTATTTAAATAATTATTTCTATAAAATAAGCAACCATCACCTCTAATACATAAAAATGAATCTAACAACTCCCTAGATGGCTTGGGAAGTTGCACTAAATGACACTCCTGCAACATTTGTTTAGTATGCATAGTAGAACGAATATCGCATAACAATTCATGATATATTGAAAACTCAACATGGTATTTACAACATGTATTATGAACATTAATAGGTACACAATAAAATGGCTTGCAAGAGTCAAAATCCCTTTGTGAGATTTGTGAATTTGGATGTTCTTGACAAAAAAATTTGGCTACATTCCAAAAAATGTTTAGGATGTGGTGTACAATCTTGATTATCAATTCGTAACTTTAAAACATCCTTTACATTTGGTGATACTCTAGAGTGAGAATTCTGATATTGTTCAATTTGCATCTTCACATTATTGGTTAGCTTTTTATCAACACTTGGAAGCCTCCCACTAAAAGCCCACATATCATTTTGATGACCACCATCGAGTCTTCCTCTTCTTGAGAGTGCTCTATTCAATTTTTTACAATTTAATTTAAAATCAATACAAGTTTTTCTCATAAAACAAACCTTTCTCAAATGATGGCTTACTAGCGAGGTTGTGATCACTTTTCAATCAACCCTTTTATCTTTTTCCTTACTAGTCTTTCCAATAGAGGTTAGAGCATTAAAAAGATTTTTTACAATAAGACTTTTTTTCTGATTTTTTTGTGAGACGAATCTGTAATTTTTTTAATACTAGTCTCATTTTGTAAATATTAAGTAATTGCACAAAAAGTTTACATTGTTTGGTTAATGTCTTATTGGAAAATAATTCATTGAAAATTTTGGTAGCCCACAAACAAATCATTCAATTTGACCTTTTTCCTTCAAGATTATCAATTATCTTCACATCTATTTCAACCAACCATTTAGGGTTTCTTTTGTAATTAGGTGTTACATAAGGTTCATTTCAACATTTTCAATGTTATCAACATTTTCATTTTCAAATATAATTTTTTTATTAGAGGGAAAAACAGGTTTTGAATGGACCCAAAACCATTTAAAAATAGGTTATGAATGGGCCCGAAACCATCAGGTTTTGAAGGGACCCGAAATCCAAACTAGGACAATCATGTTGCCCAAAGAAAAATACAAGAGCACCCAACAACCAAATAGAAACACAACCACAACCCTACCCCATAGCCAAAACTAGTTGCCAAACACAAACAATATTTTACATGGATCTCAAACCCATAAGTTTTGAAGGGACCATCAACCCTTTACAAACAAGTTTTGGCAGGGACCATAAACTCAACGAAATTGCTTGTAATAGCCAAGCAACAACACACCAATCATTTAGGATAATCAAACTCTTCAAACCATTGGTAGAAACAACCAAGTTGTAGACAACCACAAGGGCAGAAAAAATAGAGCCTAACAACACATCCACTCCACCTTTATAGGAGAAATCATCGCATGCACTCAAGGCTCTAGCATGTCCCACAAAATCTAATAGTTCTCTCCACCTGTATAGGAGAAAAAACCAAACTCATCCTTGCCACAACTGTAAACCAACACTCCACCTAAATAGGAATGGGCTTCACCTCAATGGGAGATGTAGGAGAGATACATTAGCCACAAAATACGCCTCACCCACAAAAGGAGAGGACTCCACCTCCATAGGAGAGGCCTCCACCTCAATAGAAAACCCAATACTTAGAGAGAAGGAAATGACTGCAGCAGAAATAATGAGCTTAGTAAACACAAGCATCAAAAGCATCTAGGTCTTCAAAATAAACTATGAATACCACCCAGTCCACCACACCTCCAAAGGAACCAAAAATAGCTTCAACAAAGGGAGAGGAACTGAAAATTTTTGAACCAACACCATCACAACACACAAGAACTTATCTACAAAAATAGTAGAGACATCCATTAGCTTAGAGAAAATCTAGGTCCTAAAACTAAACATCGAAATCCACCCAACCAAGAGATCCCAATCACAAAAAATGACCTCTGAGGACACACACCCCTTCTAAAAGGCCCAGAAGGGGAGCAAACCAACCAAAAAAGGGAACTTTATTTTCCTTCTAGACACACACTTCCAACAGTGGCAAGGAGGGAAAAAAACCACTCCACAATAGCCCCTAAAGCTAAAGAAACATTGAAGAACATCCTCTTGAGGCACACTCCGACCTAAACCCCGGTAGGGTGCCAATGAAAGAAAAGCACCATTTAGGGAAAAAAGACAATCCACAACCAATGAAATCACTCCCAATAGGAGAGCCATAGATCCACACTCAAAGAGGGGTCAAACCAAGACACCAGCCCCCATTCACTAAAGAAAAGCAACATCGAACAAGGGGGGAAAACTAGGAATAGAAGAAAGAAGGATACAACTGCTCTCACAAAATAAACCACCAGAGCAAGCTCACATCATATCCCACAAGGAAAAGAGAGCAAAAAATCCCAACCTGAGTAGTAATGTCGCACCACAACAAGGGCTAGAGACCCAAAATAGGTTCCAAACCATAGAAATAAACATTAAAGCCCAACTGCCATTTGGAAACTACAAACTGGCTGGCAAAGATAGCCCTAGGTCAAGACACCTCCAAGGAGTAACCATAAGAAATAGCCACTCCACATGCTAAGAGGAACCAAGAAGAGGGCCACAAATTAGAGTCACAACCAATAAAACCACCTTCAGCCACCCGCGGACAGTAAGAGGGGCCACCAGAGCACACCAAAAGAGGCCCATCACACAGAAGACCTTGAAACATGACAACCACCTCAACAAGAACATCCACAGACACATCCAGGAAACATAGCCAAATAATTCTAGATGGAATACATAGGCCATCTGCCTTGCCTTCATCTTCAAACTCCTCGTCGCCATCAAAGGATTTGAAAATTCATCTCCCACCCAACCCGCTCTGCCCACTCTGCCTCACCATCATTGTTTGTGATTCATTCAAATACAATGTTATTAACATTTTTATTCTCACTATTTTCAAAATTTTCAATAACAATTTCATTTTCAACAACATTTTCATTGTCAATAACAATTTCATTTTCAACATTTTCAATAACATTTTCAACAACATTTTCATTCTCAATGTTGTTCACATTTTCATTTTCAATTTCAATGTTTTAATTCTCAATTTTAATATGATGTTCAATATTTTCAATTTCTATTTCATCTTCACTTGAATTAACATTTAATGGTTTGGAAGAAGCTTCAATTTGAATATTTTGCATACCTTATCTTCTTTTCCTATGACTTTCTCTATCTTTTTCTCTATATGCTTCAATTTGATTTGTTGTAAGTTTCCTTTTACCTTTTCTCTTACGCCAACTTCTACTCCCCATTGCACAAATAAAAAAATACACACAAATGATTGGAATTCTAGAAAAGGTGTAAGAGAATGAAAGAAAGAAAGCATGAGAATTTCATGACAAAAAGATGTAGGGACCATTGAAATACTCAAAATGGTCCCATTTTTTTTATATAACTTACAAAACGGATATCCGTTAACTTTAGCCTTATAAATTACAATATGTCATAATATATATTTATTATGTATTAATATACTATGTTAAATTATTATACATATTTATATATTATATACTATATGTTATATATTAATAGTATATTAATATATATTCTTCGGGGGCTCATCCCTCTGCTCGCACAAGGGCTTCAGTTCAGTGGTGTAAACCTAAAATGGGGTGGATAAAAATCAATTTTGATGGGACGTTGAAGGGTAATATGGGACCTTCCGGGGCTGGGTGCATTACTCAAGATGATACTAATAATATTTAGCAATTGAGACTAAGAAGTTGGCGGAAGGTACAAATAACGAGGTGGAGGTGCAAGTTGCACTCTTAGCAGTGGATTTGGAAAACAAGCTACATGTAGAAAGATTGCATCTGGAAGGGGACTTGCAAGTGATTGTCAATGTGATTGCTAATGGCAAAGCGCAAGTCTAGAAACTTGAAAAAATATTCAACATAATTTGAACTAAGCTCAACAACTTCTAAAATTTTAAAATTTCTCACATCTACCGTGAAGGCAACACTTTAGCAGATCAACTATCTAAAATGACAGTGAAATTGGCCAAGTAGTTTGGTTCAAACATAGCGGAGGTTTGGCAGTAGGGATAAAAGGTGACGGCTGATGTCAGCCTCATTAACGAAGCGGTTGATTGGCATGGAGTGGCATAATTACACTTTTCTTTGGTACAGGGGCTTTGAATGTTGGGAGTGATCAATGCATATTTAGTCTTTCTCATTTTTGATGTGTTCATTCCTTTTGCTTCTGCAGACTTTCATTGGTGCACGCCAAAGGTTGGTGTCTGCAGGAAAATGGAAGCTAATTTCTCTCTCAAGGCCTCAAAGCAACAAATGGTATTTTGGGGACCTATCTCAGATGAAAGATTGAAGAATGTGTTCACCACAAGAGACCCTTTCTTCCTCAGTTTGGTTTGGGATCTCTTGGGAATTGTTTTTTTGGTCTCCAAATTTGGTTACCACACAAATATAGATATTTCTTCTCTGCTTTGTGCATTGGGCCTCCATTTCAGCTCACGGGAGGAGGTTCAAAGGGTGATGGAAAGATGTATCAAGCTAGAATAGCGGGTTGGTTTGGAGGAGATCACGGCTTGTGCAGTGTCGGCGTGAGGTTTCGTTGTCGCTCATGGTGACTGGTTTGGCTTCCTGGGTGTGCCTCACTAATGGCACCCCTTTCTTCTGTATGGGGCTCTTGACAATATCCCAAAAAGGAAGGTGGAGGCCCAAAAATACTAGGCCTTTATTCTAGATTATGTGCATGATTGGGAATTAGTGATTGCAACTGAGATTCCTAGAGAACAAATGAATCCAAACCTCTTTCGCTTGAAGTTGGTCAGTGTGTGGATGGACATGGAGGTGCATAGGAGGAAAATTGGCCATAGTGGGCTATGTGGGAGGGGTCGTGGTGTGGCACGAGGTAGTGGCAGGGTTCGTGGCTGTGGTTCTGGTCGAGGGTGTGGTCGCAGGGTATGAAGTGGGGTAGTTTAGTTCCCTTTGTTTTTTCTCTTTGCTTCTTTTGTTGGTTTCGTTATTGGTTGTCTATGGACATGAAAATGCTATCAAATTTGTAAATTTTTCTTTGTGGGTGTATCGGGTAGTGTAGCTTGCGAATTTTGTTTTGGATAGTGCATTTATGCACTCAGCTGGCACTTGTAAATTCTAGGCTAGGTTTATTATTTTGTTGTGTTGCAGTTGGAATATGGTTGGGTTTGTTTTTAGCCATTCAAGAATAGACATTTCTCAATTTTGTATTTTCACATTATAATATAATAATAAAACATATATTTTACTGACCAAAAAATATATATATTAATATTTATTTATTATATATTAATATATGTTATATATATTAATATATATATATATTAATATTATATATATATATATATTAATATTATATATATATTAATATATATTTATTATATATTAATATTTATTATATATTAATATATATTTATTATATATTAATATTTATTATATATTAATATATATTGTATATATTGTATTTATTATATATTATATATTGTATATATTTTATTATATATTAATATATATTATATATATTAATATTATATTATATATTAATATATATAATCTATTGGTATATAGTATATATATATATATTATATATGCCTGTCCATTATTCTCTTCCTATATATATATTATACTATATAATATATATATATATATATATATATAATATATATATATATTAATATATATATATATATATATATTAATATAATATATATATATATTATATATAATATAATATATATTAATATATAATATAATAAATATATAATATATATTGTCCACTCTCATCTATCCCCTCTCCAGACTTTCTCTCTCCTCTCCCTCTCCCCCTCAACCACTAAATACTATGTCTCTCTCTCTCTCTCTCTCTCTCTCTCTCTCTCTCTCTCTCTCTCTCTCTCTCTCTCTCTCTCTCTCTCCTCCTCTTTATCTCCTCTCCCACTCTCTAAGATCCTCTCAGAGCTCTCTCTCCTCTCCCACTCTCCCTCTCCTCCTCCCCTCCATCTTTCCCTCCATTCCTCCTTCCCCTCCCTCCATTTCCTCCAGATCTTTCCCTCCCTCCCTCCCTTTCCTCCATTCCTCCCAAACAAAGCAAAGCACGGATTACAAGACTTCATGACAAGAGCAACAATAACATAAGGTAACCTCCAACATGAGAAACAACCAACACAAGACAACATAATAAAGAATAAACAAACACATGACAACATCTGCTTCTAGAGGCTCAAGAACAACAAGAGGGAAACAACGACATAGAAGGTTGTTAAAGGGTGGAGTTTCATCACATAGGTAGTCATGGGTTACCCTGGCATAACCTTCCTAGGTTGTCGGCCCCCATCCTGGGTTTCCCTGGTAACCTCCACCGGCCGCCAGACCCCCATGCTCACTATGCCGCATCAACATACCTTGCAAAATTATTATGCAAAGGCAAGGCAGCTGATCTTTCCATTCTAGGCCTTCCCACTCATCCCAAGCCTAAACGAGCACTTGGGCCCATGAATGAGGCTACATTATCTAAATTAATGTATGAATCTACCCAAACCCCCTAATTAATTAATTAAGTTATCACTTGATTAAACTCACACTGGGTTATCTTGGACCAGCCACTCCCCCAACTAACAATAAAATTCCTTAAACATAAATGAGGCAAGCCAAATTGCATAAACTAGTAAAACCATATAAATATGCACATAAAATGAGGCAACAACAACTCACACAAGATCTCAATTAAAACCATTTCCACTGTGCAAGGCTCAAAACCACATAAACACAATCCAAGTGTAAAGGTTAGCCATCATCAAATAACAAAATCATGAGACCACCCACTTACAAGTGAAACAACATAAAACTCAAATAAATACTTCAGGCTTGATATGGTTTATCCAAGGTGGATACTCCTAGATCGCCAGCCCCCATACCAAAACTTGCAATTAAAAACCATACTTCCCTCTATCCTTTGGAAGACTAAAAAATTAACAAAACAAGGGTTTCCCCATCAAAGTGCCAATAACAACATAATCTCAAAAGACTTTTACGTTACACAATCACAAATCAACAAGTGTAGAATCATGGATGGCAACATCTCAAAGAGATCTCCAACTCCATCAAACTAACATGATCAACTACAATTACCAACAATAAATCAGCCAATAGGGCATCCAAGGGAGACCTCAATTTTCTCCACACATGATACCCTAACAAACTAACAATTTGGCTAATGAACAGCTTGAACCAACTCAACAATCACAACAAAATTGGAAGCCAACACCTTTAAAAGATTAACAACTTCATACAAAGTCAAACAAAATGACCAATAGCAAAGTTAATCAACAGTACAACCAAGAGAGACATGACTGGACATTAAACAAGCATTGACATTTCAGCCATGATCTCAAACTAAGATTTCAAATGAGAGCGGCATTAAAATAAGCTATCTACTAGTTCAAATTAAAGATTATATATCAATATGGCAAGAAAACTCTATCATCCATGAAGCAATCAAATATTTTCACTTTACAACATTGCTATAGGTTAAATGAAAGTAAATTTCAAAAAGAGAAATCCATTAAGCAATCAAGATCATAATCACCCAACAAAAAGGTATCATACTTTGTTTATTTAATTAAGCCTTCCATTTAATGATAAGACAATCTATTGTCTCTCAAATTCAAATAATAACTAAGAAATAAAACAAATCTTCTAATGAACTAATGTTTCTAATTTCATTACTTACAATAATCATCTAACTTAAAACAAGAGATCATTCCACAACATCTATAACCGATGTGTGTGTGTGTATATATATATACGTTGTTTTATTAAATAAATTTCGCTATAAACTCTTCTACTCATTAATCTAATCAAATCAACAACTTACTAAGACAAAGTATTCTTTTCCTATCACTTTACTTCCAATACCTATATACATTTATATTAGTACATCTTATAATAGGAAAGCTAATCAAAATATGCTAATGTGATCTAAACTTGTTTACATACATTTATTGATACCCTCATATGTATCTATATATTAGAAAACAAAAGTAAACTATATTTCTAAAATACATAAGGAGACCTAAGGTATTACCTTCATATATAAACCTTTCCAATACAATACATCAATCTTAAGGCAAGTTTAAGCTTCTACCATGTTATCTTGCTATTATTTTGAAAACATAATAAGTACATCCGATATCTACTTGTTGACAGGAAATGCAACTCATAATATTTTATACACAATACTAGCCTTTTCTACTTTCTAAATCATTCTTTACTTATATTTGAATAAACCACTGCACTTAGTCTATACCCAATTAAATAATCTTTTTATTGATAACCTAACCAAATATAATTCTACAATTAAACAACATTTTATTTCACCTCCCATCAATCCTAACTAGTCTTGACTCATCATAGACTCATTCCATAGAATGACAATACAGCTAACTAAATCTCCTCTCTCTACATAGTAGGGAACGGTTTTATAATATATATATATATATATCAAATCTCAATAGAAATCAAACAACAGATTGCAATTAACAAGATAAAATTTTATTTATGTGCATATATTTCTATACATATAATATGCTACAGACTAGTGAATGGTTACTTGAAAAGTCAAAGTTAGAGGAAATTTCAATGTGGAAAAAGTGGTTTGAAGGTTCCGAGAAAAGTGAACCAAAACCGTCATTTAAATAGGTATAGCAATATAGTGAAGAATTATTGATGGTGTTGAATATAATTGCAGAATAAAAGTGAAAAGAAATTGCAGAAAGTAAAATATTAAAAACAATCAAAAATCAAGAACAAACAAATTTATCGTGGTTCACCATCAATTTGATGGCTATGTCCACACTTAGGGATTATCTCTTATTATTTCCAAGTTCTGAATCAATTACATATTCAGCCAGCAGCATTATTTATCAAACAGGTCTCCAACCAATTAATGGAAAAATCCATTCAAAAAGACAACTTCTAAATTGGCCACGCATGCCAATAGAAGTAATTACAAAATGAGAAAGTATTTTGAATTATGAAGGCAATGTGCTAATTTGGGCTTTAGATAACCCAACAATCTCCCACTTGAAGACCAAATTGTTGCTCAAATATATCCCATTGTTGCAGAGTTAATTTCAGAGCTATACAAGTCCAAGAGAAGCTCTACAAAATTTGAACTTCTCCCTCGGAACTAATTTCATCAACATGTCAGCTGGATTCAACTTTGTGTGACCAATTTTCGCCACCTGCAGCTTCCCCTCTTCAATACAATGGCGAATGAAGTGATAATGCAACTCTATGTGCTTCGTCCGATTATGAAAGGCTAAATTTTTTGACAAGTGAATAGCACTATTGCTATCACAAAAGAGAGTGAAAACCGATTGCTGAAACCATAAATCACCTATCAATCTCTACAACCAAATCATTTCCTTTGCCCCTTCTGAAAGAGCAATATATTCTGCTTCCGTAGAAGAAAGTGCAACCACTTGTTGTAACTGAGAAACCCAATTGATCATTGCAACAGCAAAAGTGAATGTATAACCGGTGGTAGAATGCCTTTTATCCAGATCTCCAGCCATATCTGAATCAACGTAACCTAGTAGATGAATGTCCTTACCACCAAAACATAAACCACAATCATAAGTACCTTTCAAATATCTGAATATCCATTGTATTGCCTGCCAATGTTGTTTACCTGGATTACTCATAAATCTGCTCACTACTGCCAGTGCTTGAGCAATATCTGAACGAGTACAATTCATGGCATACATTAAACTGCCAACTGCTGATGAATATGGAACACGTTTCATGTATTCTTTGTCTTCATCTATTTTAGGACACATAGCTGAGGATAACTTAAAATGATCAACCAAAGGAGTACTTACAGATTTGGCATTCTTCATATTGAATCTATCTAAGATTTTTAGAATATATTTTTCTTGAGATAATCTAAGTTCTCTCTTTTTCCTATCTCTGATTATATTCATCCCAGGAATCCTCTTTGTTTCCCCTAAGTCCTTCATGGAAAATCTATGAGATAGATGTTGTTTTAACTCACAAACTATCCTCACACTATTTCCAACAACCAACATATCATCAACATAAAGTAATAAAATGACAAACTCGCCATTTGGAAGCTTCTTGTAATACACACATGGGTCTGAATCACAACGAATAAATTGTTGTTGAGTCATGAAGCTGTCAAATTTTAAATACCCCTATCTAGGAGCTTTCTTGAGCCCATACAAACTCCACTTCAATCTGCAATATAAATGCTCTTGACCCGGTTTTGCAAAACCTTCAAGCTGCTCCATGTATAATTCCTCTTCAACATCTCCATGAAGAAAAGCAGCTTTGACATCTAATTGCTCAAGTTCAAGATCCCAAATGGCTTCCAAGCCTAACACTGCTCGAATAGTGGTCATTCTCACAACTGGTGAAAATATTTCATTGAAATCAATGCCTTTTTCCTGAGCAAAACCCTTGACAACTAATCTGGCCCTGTAACGTTGATGACCTCCCTCTTCCTCTTTCACATGATACACCCATTTATTTTTCAGAGATTTCTGATTTGGCGGAAGAGAAACCAAATCCCAAGTGTCATTAGCATGCAAAGACTCCATTTCTTCATTCATTTCCTCCATCCATTTGATTGAATTTGTGTCTTTGCAAGCTTGTTTGAAATTCGTTGGCTTTGCTTCACCACAAAGCAATAATTCATAATCATAATTATTAGAAGAAAATAACTCAAAATCATCATATTTTTGTGGTGACTTTCTCTTCTAAGTTGATCTCTTTAATTGAGGACCAAATTTTGACTATAAATTACCTTATTGTTGTATATGTTCATCATTGTTTTGTAAAGGAGCACCAATGACCTGTTTTTTCATACTCCCCTATTCATTAGTTCTTCTAAATTTCTGCCCCTATACAGTTACAAAACTCTCTGTATTACCAACTCCCACTTGAGAAAATAGGGGCTACGTTTGGGTGTTGATAGGAAATGATGGATTTGTTTCTATTGGTTGTGAATTGATTTGCAATGGCAGCGTATGAACATTTAGTGGCTGTGATTTTATGTCCATAGGTTGTGTACTGGTGAATTGGGGCAGTGAATCAAACATGGACTATGCATGAGATGATGAAGTGTCCCTAGAAGCTATTGAAGATGATGCAGCAGGCAAGGGAGTAGGTAGAGAAGGTTGTGAATTAGTTAAAGAGTGTTGCGCCTTACTTAAATGAAAGGTGGATTGCCATGTAAAGAGGATGGTGAGATTAGAGGAGGTTGCATGTATGGGTCTTAGAAAGCTATGAAACACATAGCAGAGGCAGCGAATTATCATGTAGAGGTTGCGAATGAGTTAATGCAGGCAGCGAATCAACTAATAAAGGCAGCGTGTGAGATTTTGGACGCTGTGCCTGGTGTAAGGTAGGCTTTGAATTAAATAATGAAGGTAGAAAATTAACAGAGAGAGGTTGTGTAGCAAATGGTAAAGGAATAGTATTAAAAAGAGAAGGCCTCTGTTCAATTAAAGGCTCATTCACAGTAATCGAATGGACAATAGGACAAGACAACGATTGAACAGAAGAAGGAAGAGAATGTAAACTTGATGGTTGTGAACAAACAGGGATGCGAGCATTTGAGGGAATTTCCAAGGGCTGGGAGAATGTAACTGATGTTTGCTTGACATGACAATTATCAAATAAATCAACATCAAAAAATTCATTTGAAGATTTGTCCAGAGGCTGCAAACCTAGGAATTTTTTCTCATTGAAGACAACATCCCGACTGCGCACAATCTTTCTGGCAACAGGATCCCATAGCCTAAAACCAAATTGAACTTCTCCATAGCCTAGAAAAATGCACCTCTTTTATTTTAAATCAAGCTTAGTCCGTTGTTATTTTGGAATATGCATGAACGCTTCACAGCCAAACACCCACAAATGATGATATGAAATTCTCTTCCCAAGCCATCTCTCCTCAGAAATGTCAAAATCCAAACAAGATGATGAGGCATGGTTGATCAAATATACTACAGTGTTGCACGCCTCTGCCCAAAACTGTTTTCCCAACCCGACATTGGAGAGCATATAGCGAGCTCTCTCTAAAATTCTCTGATTTAACCACTCAACTGCTTTGTTTTCCTAAGGGGTGAATGGGACCACCTTTATTCTTCGAATGTCATTGTCTGCACAAAAATTATCAAACTCTGAGGAACAAAACTCTCCTCCATTATCAGTTTTCAGACATTTAATCTTATGCCCTATTTGATTTTCAACAAGAGCCTTGAAAATTTTAAATTTTGAAAAGACTTCTTATTTTTTATTGAGCATGTAAATCCAAACTTTTCTAGTGAAATCATCCAAGAAAGTAACAAAGTAAGTTGCACCACCAAATGAAGTTACCTCAGTAGGACCAAAAATGTCTGAATGCACAAGTTCCAAAGGAGTAGTTTTCTGATCATGGCCTGTCCTCAAGAAGCTGGCCCGACTTTGTTTTCCATAAAGACAATGTTCGCAAAACTGCAAATCAACCAATTGCAAGCCGGGAAGCTGATCTCGTTGAAGCATTACTTCAAGCCCTTTCTTGCTCATGTGACCGAGCCTCTTGTGCCAATTTTTTTAATTTTTGTCCATGGCTTTCATGGCAGCGCCCACTTCAGCATGGCATTTTAAAATATAAAGATTACCCAACTTCTTGCCTTTTGCAATCACTAAAACCCCTTTTGTTACTTGCCAATTTTATAAAGAGAATTTAACATCACACCCAGAAGCAATTAATTGACTCACAGAAATTAAATTTCTTTTCAATAAAGGAACATATCTCACATCCTTTAAAATCCATTGACTACCATTTTTCAAATTTAAAACTATATCACCCTTACCAACAATTTCACACTCCTTATTATCACCAAGAAAAATCTTACCAAAAACACCTTCTTTGAAATTTGTAAAAGCTTGCCTGCACGAAGTAGCATGGAAAGAAGCTCCAGAATCAAGTACCTAAGAGTCTGCAGTCATGTCTCCAGTAGCCAAGATTAAAACTCCATCATCTTTATCAGCTGCAATGTTTACTTCATTGTTACTGACTTTGTCATGTGCCTTCTTATAATTCTAGCAATTTTTCTTTGTGTGGCCTAGCTTGCCACAAAACCAATGGGCACCTGTTTTTCCTCTTGACTACGATCTGGATTTTGATCTCCTTCGGTTATTATATTTTCCTCTTTCTTTACTTCTACCTCTATTACCAATACTTACAGTTGTTAATGCCTCACCAGATGAGGGTTCTTGAATTTTTCTTCACATATCTTCACTTAGTAAAGTGGCTGCAACATCATCAAATTTCAGCTTGCTTTTGGCAGCCACTGAAGTGCTCATTGCCATCACAACACCTTCCCAGTTATTTGGTAAAGAATACAGTAATAAAATAGTCTTGATCTCATCATCCAAATTAATGCCTACAGAAATCAGTTGGGTAACTAAAGTATTTTAAATTCGTTCAAATGATTGGACATAATCCCTCCTTCTCGCATTTTAAAATTTTACAATTTCTTCATAATAAATTCCTTATTGGAAGCAGATGCCATTTCATACATTGAAGACAATTTTCCCCACAAAGTTCTTGTGTTGTCTTCTCTGCAGAGACATTAAATAAAACATTGTTGGACAGTGACAAGAAAATTGTAGCTCTTGCTTTTTTGTCCAGTTTCTCCCATTCTTCATCTGATAGAGATCCTTTCCCTTTGGCTTTGCCAGCCAATGCATTCGAAAGATCTTGTTTGATGAGAAGGGATTCCATCTGCACTTTCCAAAGCCCAAAATTTTGTCTTGCAAACTTTTTGATTTTCCACTTGTCTGCATCTTCCATGGCTACAGAAGTTCTTCACAATTTCTTGCACCAAATTTCTCCAACCTACTCTGATACCAATTGTTGAATATAATTGCAGAATGAAAGTGAAAAAGAAATTGCAAAAAGTAAAATATTAAAAACAATCACAAATCAAGAACAAACAGATTTATCATGGTTCACCATCAATTTGATGGCTACGTCCACACTCAGGAATTATCTCTTATTATTTCCAAGTTTTGAATCAATTACATATTCAGCCAACAACATTATTTATCAAACAGGTCTCCAACCAATTAATGGAAAAATCCATTCAAAAAGACAACTTCTAAATTGGCCACACATGCCAATAGAAGTAATTACAAAATGAGAAAGTATTTTGAATTATGAAGGCAACATGCTAATTTGGGCTTCAGATAACCCAACAGATGGTGCTAACTCAAACAATCTAAAGTAGTAGGCTCACACTATAGTAATGTGCGCTGAGTCTAATATTTAGAATTTATAAAAAAGATTAGATATCATGTTGGGATGGATCTCAAAATCCTTGAATTAATGAAACACCCAAAACTCATCCAGACATTGTAAGCTTTGCTTGTGTCTCAGGCGCACACAGCCATGTAGATTGAGTGGGTGAGGGTCGTGCCTACTTCACAAGATAGTAACCTTTATTACATTACATGCATATTTGAACATAGGTGCGCATGATTTACTTTCATGCCCGACCTGGCTACCTAGGGAGCACCCTAAACCAGTGGTGCCTAAGGATCATAAAAATATAGATGGAGTATTTCTAGCAACACAAATTTCAGCGACCATGTTCTTGTGAAGTTTATTGGTGAGGCTAAATGAAATAATCTAAAAGACAGGCTCGTGCTATAGTAAGGTGCACTAAATCAGTTACTGTTGAATAAGGAAATGAAGTCTATCTCATCTCCATTGATATTCATACAAGATCCTCAAAGAGTGTTGATATGGGAATAAATTGATTCCATTCACAATAATGAACTTCATGAGCAATGTAGAGGTACGGTGAACAAGCAAAAAGGATCCATTGAATGCTTTAGTCTCACAAAGGCCAAACCAAACATTTGTACCACAGCTTATAGAATGGTCTAATGATAACAATTGAAATCTATAACATCACATTACCATTAAATCCAAGGAATGAAGTGTGGAATTATTCATGTGTAGAGTTCCCGTCAAAGATTCGCTTATTTGACCTTAACTACAATATAGTGGCGGTAATAAGTGATTGATTTAGCTTATTTATAGTCAATTTAAGATAGCATTCACAGGAGGTGGTTTAATCAATGGTTTGATTAATCTTATCTCAAGCATGCTATTTTTCCAACATTGAGGGCAAGAAGGATGTAGGGCATAGCTTTTTACTTCAGAATATGCTAAGTAAACAACGATTAAGAAGGTAGAGTGAATGGAGTGAATTCGACTAAAAGAAACAACTTTAGAATCATATAAATATTTATTGGACTCAAAACAAATAATGATGCTCAATTTATTGCAAATACACGGGTTGGTTCATAGCAGGATGCGAGAAGGAGGCTCAAGAACTTCCAAGCAAAAGAAACAATAAGACTAAATGGACAAGGCGCATTCTATACTCAAAAAAAAATAAGACTAGACCATTAAAAGAGAAAAAAATGTGTATATCCCATGCAAGGCACAAGGTCAGAAAGATATTAAGCTGCCGATAAAGAATAGATAAACGCCTCTAAGGAAAGATTGAAATCAAGATTTGACAAGCCCAAAACGTACCAACTAAAATGAATACTCCACAAAATAACAACACCGAATGAGCGACAACTGATAATTGATTCAGAATCTGCTGACTCTAAAGAGGAACAAACAACAAGCTATAACTAGTTTCGCAGCTAAGGAGGAACAATGGGGGCGCTGGAAAGAGCGTGTCACTGGAAACCAAAAGAGGACAAACTGCTTGATTTAGCATCCAGAGAGGGGTGGCATCCAAAATGTTGGTTTAATGGCTATTTTGTGTTAGTTGAAAAGATTTCAACCTGTTTGAGGTAGTATGATTGTGATTTAAATTCAAGGGAACTCATGCATTCTGTCAATTTTGACAAGGATTCCAAGTATTTGTGGATTCAAAACATTCAAAGAGGATAAGGGATTAAAAACATCTAAATGAGTATGTGAACTAGATATGCAAACTATACTCCATATTGGCTCAATGAAAAGCGGATTCTTTCAACATCCCATGCAAATGATATGCATTAAGTGATTTGAAATTAAGAAGTGATAAGATGAAACTCTTCATAAGAGAAAATGTTTAGATAATATTACAGAACCAATGCCATCATTTAACAATGATCTATCTTTTACGCATCCTCGTGAAACTCACTAAAGGGCATGAATGGTGACTTACCTCAAGCTTCCGTAAAGGTATTCCTCTGACCCACAGCATAGCTTCTTTTTGGCTTCCTTCCTCGCCCTCCTACAAACAGTGAGGAGACCCTCCCCACATAGGGAATTTGATGCCCTGTCTTTGAAGTTGATCGTTAGGCCTTTCATAAGCATGTATCCTGTTCTCTCTATCATACTACTTGCTCTATGGCCCCTGCACCGTGCATGTGTTCACCATGAGTTAGTGCATCTGAGCACTACTATCCGACCCCCCCAAATTTCTTGTTGTTTGGAGCTATATTGTATCCACTAACCATCTTTTTGTCACTAGTGGTGGCCTACTCTGCCAATTTAACCTCAATTCTAAGACATGGGTTGCTAGGCAGTAATGGAGCCCTCGCTGGAAACTAATTGCAGATTCCAAATATAGCAAATGTAACGCCTTGTAAGACATGTCTAGAGCCACTACAATTATGACGTTCCACTACATTTACTCACACTATCATGCATGTAATGATTGATGACATTTGTTGACTCAATTCTATTTTCAAATTCATTCTTGCAGATGCCATTAAGATGTGACAGTTACAAACTACACCCATTTAAAGAATGGTGTCGGTCTTTTATTTACTCACGATAGTTATTTTCATTTCCAAATTATTTGCACCACAATCATTATATACTCATGTTTATATTAAAGCATTTATTTAATTATTAAAATACCTTTTTACTTCGATACTATTTCATTTAATATATTATCAATCAAAGCAACATTAATAAAACAAAATTAAAGTAAACAGTACCCGACCTCTTGTGAACGAAAAATGACACAACAATACTGACCGAGGGGCACTACACTCTCTCCCTCTCTCTATCCCTCTCTCTCACTCTCCCTCTCTTCCTCTTAGGTCTTTCCCTCTCTCCCTCTCTCCCAAAACCCTAAACCCACTCTCTC
>VDFB02000013.1:92590757-92617411 GCA_007258455.2 Sequoia sempervirens
AGCATCATAAATGGTCACCCTTAACAATTTCACACTATGCTTAGCCCACTAAGTTCTTGGACTCAACTATGTTCCTATATTACTTTTTTTATGATCATCTTGAGAAAGTTAAAATTAAATTGGTAATTTATGCTTTAATATTTATTTAATGACACTTAAAGAACCAAAATAGGGCTGGACTAGGGTGCTAGTGCCCCAATCCAACATATTTTAACCCCAATTTCAATATTTCTTCGTTGACATTTACAAATTTACAAATTTAAATTTATTTTTCCCTTTGATAATTAATTTTGTAGGTAAAAAAATTATTTCATATAAATACAAGTATTTTTCACCATTTGCAATATTAAGCAATCCTAGAATTTTTGGACTCACAATTGATTATCCTCAAAATCAATCAAGCGAAAAATTAGAAGAGTTTACAACACTTATAATTAGACAAGATTCATGTTACCAATGCATCAAGTTTACATGTGAGTTTATTCATGTTTCATGTTCATTTTTTTTATGAGTATATTAACACTTATAGGATCTTCAATCAATAATTTGATTCTCATTGTATGAGATGAGTACAATAAATTCAATCAATCAAGAAAGGAATATTTGAGTGGTAAATTTTAACACTTGTTAATTTATCATTCCCTTTTATCAAATTTTTCTTTTACTTGACCGAGGGTAAGCACTCTTTACATAACCATAATCATTATGTAAGTGAAAACATCAAAATGGTATTTGACTTAGGCAAGCCCCTATTTGAAAACACTCTCTCACCTATCTTATGTGTAGGTGATAAATCTGAAGTAAATTCTAGAAAAGATTAAGAACCTAATTTCAAGACCAAGCATTCAATCCTCACATGTCAAAAAATTAGGGAAAGTGGAATTAATCATCGACAACTAAAGTTTTGAAGCTAACTTTAAGAAAGAATCTATAGATAGCGACCATCTAAGGTCTAATTTTTTATTCATAATATCTACATTTCTAGGACTAGGGAATTAGAACCCTTGTCCAACCACTTTGAGCTAAAATTCATATGCCAAGTTTTTGTTATCTCCACACTCTATTGTTTTGTAACTAGTTTTTGTGTTTTAGTTTTGTGCTTCACTATATTTATGATAGTTCATTTCAATTGAATAATTGATCTAGATACACATTTGCATTATCAAATAAATCTCATTCATAATCATGAACCCCCAACTCAAAAAGAATGAAAACCCTGATCCACCATTTTGTCTCTTCCATGGTGGTAGCAGCCAAGTGGGTGTTTGTGGTCATTTTTTGTTCCTTCCAGTATGATGTACAGGAGAAAATGTGATTTAGACCCTAGATCCATTTTTCTCACATCACATTTTGGTGAACCTGATCCAAATCTTAAATTTTTTATTTTAAATTCAAAATACAATCCTAGATTGTTTGAATTTATAATTTATGCATGCATATCTCATTGTGAAGTATTAAAAAAGTAAATATTTTCATAGTGTTTGTCATTTTAAAAGATAACAAAGTGATAATGTTTAGCTTTTCCAAAGTAGGTTTGGTCAATTACTGTATTTTACAATCTAGAAGTTATCTTTTGACCATATTGTATTATTACAAAAACATAAAATTCTATGCATGATTGTGTATTTCACATAGAAAAATTAGGATTTTATGCATTTCAAAAAATCTATTTTTTTGCAAGATTTGAACCTAGTGCAAGTCTGGATCCTTAAATATTGTAGGTCATTTCTAGATTTTGAAATTATCAAAAACTTACATCTCTAGTTTAGGGAACCAATACCTTTTTCCAACTATTTTTGGGCCAAATTTGGATTACAATTTTTTCTCTATGATTTCTCTACAGATTTGTGTTTCGTTTCTTAAACTTGTTTTAGTTTGTCACTCTCATCTAATTTCCTCTTCATTATATAAGCACCTAAGTGATTTCAATCTCGTAATACATTTATGATCTTCATGACTATGTGTCCTATACCTAATGCCTTTGTGAGACATAAATTCAGACTTATGGCTTGCTTTATTGTAATTGATGAAGAGGAAAATGGATACCTTGAAAGATATTACACTTTTCTATCCAACCATTCACTATTGTCCTAGGGTTCCTAATTGGATTGACTAGTAACCTCAAAAGGTCAGTCAATTCACAATTAGGAAGGACCTAGGAGGGGGTTCTTTAATTTCTAATGGTTCATCACAAAGGAAATGGTTGGGAAAGACAAGCATTGGAAAACACAAGAGATATACAAAATGCAAGGTAAATGAAGACAAATGAACATTCAACTCACAAAGTCAAGTAATATAAGCCAAATAGTGAATGAAAATGAAGAAATTATGCTACACCAAGTTAGGGTAAGTGTATCTAGGAATTTTGGATATGTAATGAGGATTTGTCAAAATATAGTTGTGGGGACTAAGATGCACATAGTGATGTATTAGTCCCACCACTATTTTTTAGGAAAATATGAAGTCTTCAATGCCAAAAGAAAATCTAGCACCTTTGAAAAATACCCTATGGAGGAGTAAGACACCCTAGGTGGCATATTAGTCTCGTTCTAAATTTTTGGAATCTCTAAATGTAGTCTTGAGGGTTGATGTATGTACTTGCTTCTCTCTAGATCTAAGGTACAGAAACTTCCAGATTTGATCCGTAGGTGAGTTTCCGTGAAGATGAAAAATTTGTAATTTGTAACTTTGCAAATTTTGTAACTTTTCACTCCAAATGATCTTCAAGTCTTCAACCTAGATTTGGAATCACAAATATGCAAGATGGGAAAAAATTATTGTTTGTTAGTGAATGGGGGTCTTCGCTTCTACAAGCCCTTTAGGTAATCACCATTAAACAAAACTACGAAATGAACCTGCGAAACATAAGATATGTAAATTATATCACCTTTGTATGATTTCTTTGTGAAGCAATAATCTAATGCAAGTGTAGTACAATGTAGATTTGGATCCCTGTGGCAGAAGTTGCAAAATAGATCTCTGTACGCTACATCCACAACTTGGCTCAAATAAATACGAATGGATGCACTAAACACTTCAGAAATGATGCCGAAACTTTGATGATGGCTTTGAATTCTTGGATGAATTTATCTTAATGGACATTGAAATTTTCTTAGGAATGAAGAATTGAATGTTTGAAGTTCTTGAAATATACAAAAAAATGAGTGGGAGGAACCTTGTACTTATACCTCATTCATGCTTAATATCTGAAATTACACAATAAGCTGGAATATATGAAATCATTAATCAGTTGAGAGGCCAAATCCCAACGCAAATTTGAAATTGGAACTGAAAATAAGGTGGATTCAAGCATTACCCTAGGTGGCATCTTAGTCCAAGGGCTCAATTCTCCAGAAAACATAATCCAAAAGGGAAATCGAGATGCAGGGGAGCCTAAACCAGGGGGTCCCAAGACCCATGGACACAAAGATGCCTCTAGGTGGGAATTCTAGTCCCACTCCACAAATTAGGGACACACAAATAGAAACATGAAATGATCATCTATCTTTGAGGTTTTGTAATTCTAAAATTTAACACTTGAAAAATAGTCAAGGACAAAACACAAATTCCAAATTTCGTTCACTTACGCTTGCAAGACTCTCAAAGTTTGCTACCAAAGCAGACACCACCAAAATACATACAACTCTTGACCAATCATAAACTATACTTCTTTTAGTTAGATAGCTAAATTGTTTAGACCAGCATGGCCAATTCAATAGGAGACACAAAATTCACATCTCCAAGGTAGACTTAAATAGTCCAACCAACCCAAAATGAATTTGAAACATTATATAAGCCACAAGTCAACAATAACATATATATATAGATATATATAAGTAGTAATCACAAAGATAATAAAAGAACAAATCCTAGGGGCCAGACCTAGTCCTCGGGGGCTCGTCATAGACGGCCTTGCCTACGTATATAATTCGCAGAGGCACCGTAGTTCGACAACTGGACTTCAACCATCTCACCCATGGTTAGATAGCAAGGGGATAATGTCCACAAGGTTAAAAAGATGACCATAGCTCAAACACAACCCTAACCCAATACACAAATATATGCTAGTTCAATCTTGTAAACTAAATTAATGTATTCCATACAAATTGCAAACTAAACAGTGGGTATGCAACCCTTTCTAGGGTCCACTTCCCCAGATAGTTTCACGATCGGCTGCCACCCACTTAGGTGAAGCCAGCGGGGTTCGAAAACCTAATTGGGGATAACAACACCAATATCATGATATTTTAATACCTACATAGAGTAGATAAAAAAAAAAAAAAGTTAATATATGAGATCTCCTCCTAGTACAAAGGGAAAACATAAACAAGAGCTATAGAGGGATTCCTCCTATTATAACACCTTTTATGAGTAATGCGTTAAAACAATAAGTAATATACTTATAATTCGATGCTAAACAAAACTCTATGCATGGAATTCTTCAAATATATGATAAGTATCCATATATGAATTATATCACTTAGATAACCTTCAAAATGAGACCAATGGATATATTTTCTAAGTATGTATTGACAATTAGCTTTTAACCGAATAAACAGGGGTGGCCGTTCCCAATGCTTTGAACCCAACTTTTATTCTCGTTTCTAACCATGACAAGGCCTAACTACCAAGAAGACCTCAATCTTTATCACGTACACAAAATTAATTGCTAACAACTAGGTTTAGGAAAACCACACTATTCTATTAAAGGGATTCATAATGAGATATAAACACCCAATTAAAATTTGTAATCGAGCTCAATATAACGTAAATATATATATAACCTTCTATGATGCAATAGAAAGATTAATTATACAAAAGAAACCAATAGCAAATATATATATGATTAGTAAAGATAAAAAATAATAATTTAAGATAAAGACTTTCCTACCAAGAGCATATTATAATGTTACTTTTTTAGTCGTACATAACACCTTTATATAACATGGTATTTCAAGACAATTACAAACTATTATATATTCACAACATGATAGATTCACAACATTGAAACATTAACCACCTAATATCTAAATTGACTAATCTCCAAAAATTAGGATCTAGTTTACGAGAAACGCATTAATCGGGACTCTCCAAAGTTCATCAAGAAAATAGTGTCAACGAAACAGACTAAATTAAATAATTTCCACTATTAATTTATCTTAATGACTTGAGTATAATCATATAACATTTCTATAATTGTACTATTATAAATAACTATTTACAAAATTAATAACTCAACTATCATTTTAAAAAAGATTAGAAGTAAAAGAAATAAAATAATAAAAGAAATGTTGCACCAAAACTCTCTAATAACCAGCTTGTTCTAACCATAAATTGCAGCTTAAGCATTTATAATACACATGATTTGAAACTATCTAAATCTCATCCTTTTACTACTCTAGCCGGTAAAATCTAGAATGTGCTTTGGGCATCCCTCTTAACTTTATGGAATACAGGAAATTTGTTAGATGTTTCCATTTGCACATGCATTAAAAATATATATATATATAAACTCAAAACGTGGAAACGCACACAAGGTACACTGTGCTCAACATAGTGCCAGAAATAAATGTAGCCAAATGCAATGAATTACTAACTCCATGACAAGGAATGGACATCCTTCAAGCATAATGAAATGAAGATATAAAGAAGGCATTGAAAGTATTAAATGCAACATGTGGTAGTATAGACAAGGAAGTAAGCTATTGCTAAATGTATTAAAGGAAAGTGGTTAGCAAGCACAGAGGAAAATTCTATTATAACAGCAAGTTTCTTCCCTACCTGAGCTACAATGGAGGTTCTTATAGATTTAACCCTTTTAAATGACGTTCTTTAGTCAGGAAAAATTGCATGATACAATTCATGGTGAAACATTGACACTTGAAGAGAATCGAAGAAATGTAGAAGCTTTCAAGCAGATGTAGATGGTAGGTGTAAGGCCGAATTCTGCACTTTTGCAATCCTGCCAGGCTTTAACAAAGACATTACCATGATGACTAAATCTAACAGAGGTCACTATAGATGTTCCAATCTCTAGAAGGTTGATGTTGTGTAATTTTCAGGACTGTAATGACGTCATAGGCTTATATACTCATACTAACAGTGAGGAATAAAATACCTGGATACAAAGAATAAAACTAAAAATATAAACCATTGCCACTCGAACAAAACTAATTCTTCAAATTCTACAGACATCTTTTACGCACCCAGAAATAATCACAAACAATGGACATAGGATTACAGAAAGCCACCTACTAAAATCATAGATATAGGTTGTGAAAACCAACAGGGAAAGAAAGAACCGGCAACCACAAGGTTAAAATGAAATAAAACTTGGTCGATCCAGTTCTTATATGCACCAGTTCCTACCCTCTCTTTTTTTTTTTTTTGAACTAAAGGAACAAAAATAAGGGCCAGCGACTTACCTCCAAGGTCTTACACAAAATGAATCACGCTTGATCAGAATCTACACCTTTAAGAGCCTCCTCTGCCTGCGCCAAAATGGAAGCTTTCCAGCCCGGTATGGGCATCGATCAAACATGTAGGCCGAAGGAATTTTGTAAGATGTAGTTACAACTATTCTGGTAGTTATGCATGCAAATGTGGACGCATAGACAAATCACGTGTTGTATTTGACATTGCACCCCAAAGGATGAGATCTAAGGGACACAATACTCCTTGCTTGCACATGAAATCACTTGGTCATCCTACATAGACTTCATGAACTGATCAATATTCCCGGTTGCCAGACAGAAATGGTGGAGTACAGTCCAGAATAATGGAAGTCTATTATTCGCTGCAAATTAGTAGAAACACCTGTGGAATCGTAACTTCTGCATTACAGGCATCCCCCAAAACAATAGGACAGAAACCCCCTCTCCATCCATTCTCCCCGATTTAATGCTACATTCCCTCATCTATCTCCTTCACCTGCGCGAATCCCTAGTTCCCAGTGTTGAGAGGTGAGAAGCTACTTTCTGACAAGGAGTCTCCGCCGCCCACAGTTCTAAAAATGTGTAAGAAAAGATAAAGCGTGTGAGCTGTCTTACCCCTTTCAGTCCCTGTTGATGAAAGAGATCAATAAAGCTTCCGTGACTTGCATTTTTCAAGTATCCCAACGATGCCTTCATTTAATGTGTTGGACTGAACATCTCCGTAAAGACTGGCATGCGACAGTGAATTCATTTTCAACATTTAAACTACAGTCCACTCCATGTCCTTGCTTCTGGCATAACTTCTTTGCAAATCTTCTTTTCTGTTTTCAAATCCTCCTATTCGTTCTTTGCAAGGTCTTTGGTTTATGAACATAATGATTATCTCCTCTACTCGAACCATTACTCTTAAATATATACCTATAGCATAAGGTGGTCTCCAACCTAATAGCTTCAATCCATGCGAGTGTTGAAGGATTTCGCGATGAGCATTTATTTAATTATCTTTCTTATCATTAAGACACCCTCACAATGATTTTATTTGAAGTTCTTTTTGCTTGAGGAAATTTAATTTACTTTTAATGCTTTATCAATATATATATTTGCTACGGCTAACCTTTTTTTTTGTAAATTAAACCCATGCTAATACTAGGTACCACATTTTCCTTCATTCAAAAGAATTATGGTTATGGCATGACAATATAAATGTAGTTCCATTTTCTTTAGGTAGAGTATTATTATTAATATGAAGTATTTATAGCTATATAATCACTATGTATTTTAATTGTCTTAATACAAAAAGAGTATGTACTAGAGGGTGTAATTATTATTATTTATTTATTTTTATTTATTTTTAACCATGATAATAATGTCACTATTTAGTCAAAATTTGAACATTAAAAAAAATAATGTTATAAATTAGTTAAAAAAATTCATCCAATTCTCCAATGAGCCCTATTGATTATTTATACTCCCCTTCCTCACATAATTAAAAAGGAGGAACCTAAAATATTCACCTACTCTAACATCGAGGTCATACCAACTCTACATAATAAAGTAAGATTTCAAAACCAAGAGCTATACTAAGGAAACATAATGCCAAATGGGGCGAGGAACCTCATACTTCCTCACAAACCTACTCAAGTTACAAGGAATTAATATTATTTATTGGTTCCAAAATGAATTACAATCTCTTACTAACACAATGCAACAACAAATCACTTTTTTTTTTATAACCTACTAGATCCTTAACTTTCCAAGAAGTTATAAAATTGAGTTCAAGAAATATTTATTATGATAACATATTAAATGCTTGAATAGGGTTAAATGTTTCATCCAAGAAGTAATAGTAACATCGTAATACCAACCGAAACTATTAAATGGCAATTAATAGTCACTTTATTTTAACTTCTGATTTATCTAAACCCATCCCCATGGTTAATGGAATGTGCATTAGAAGGTAAAGTGAATCACACAAAGGGCGGGGTATTACATCCCCCTACTTTTGATATGAGTATATGCACTTCAACATAGTCTATACATACATAGATAGGTAGAATGTTCTTTATCATTTACTATAATAATATAATTCATATAAATAAAACACATGGCTTTAAAATGGAAATTCTTTCGCATTCCTTGAGCTAATAATTAGCAATATCTACTTATATTACAATAGGTTATAACAACAACTGAGACGATGACCAAACAAACCAAGTATTATCATAACATGCGATTTATTGATCTGCCTATGTACCAAGGATGACCACGACTATTACGGATATGAATCCATGAGTAGTTTTGAAGGTTTCTAGTTGTGGGGGCCTTTAAGAAGCGAAAGTAGATTTTCATAAAATATATATAGTTTATTAGGGCTTCAGGGTGGAAAATTGGACCAATTGGGTTTCGTCAAAGAAGCGCACCACAAAAGCAAGGCGTGCCAAAAAAAGTGTGAAAATGCAAGGGTATGCATTTTAATACACTAAATTTATCCCCCACTTTAGTGAGAGGATGAACTTGCTTCAAACTCACACTAAAGTAGTCAACCATGCAATCAAGAGGGGTTCAAATTTACCAACATTAGTAAGATAGGATGACAACGATCAAGAGGGATGATCAAGCCCCCAAGGTTGAGATCCTATGACAAATCAACATGGGCACAAATGAACACACATGTGGATGATATATGAAGCCATAATCAGATCGCCAACACACACCATCAAGGATAGAAAAAGGAAAATAATAAGGGAAAACATAAAAAGAAAATAACTCACGTGACAAGCTGGAAGGCCATCCAAGCAACAAGTGGGATCGGGTCTAGGCCATTTGTCCAACAAAAGGACACATAAGCCGGGAACATGTCCACTTTTATAAGAAAACACACTCAAGGCTAGTGGGAGAAGTGTCCACTAGGTGAGCTCCTTAAGGGACCATATTAATCCATACCTCCATGAATTTAATAAGGCACAAAAATTCATGCTCACATGGGCTAGTGAAGCTAGGTGTTCACAAGGTGAGCCCTAGGGAACCACATTAAAGGCATACCTCCAAGAATTTAATAAGGTACAATAATAAAAATGCAACAATAAAGAGGGATGCTCAAAAGGAATTTTCTTAGTTCATGTGATGTCTTAATCTTAGGGAACATCATGTTTAATGTCTCTAAGAGAGAATAAATACAACGTCTCATCTTGGGGAACATCATACCAAATGCTTCCAAGAGAGGACAAGTGCAAAAAGTCTTATCTTGTCATGTCTCTAAATTTGTACACATAGGGAAGAACAAATAGAACAAATTATTTTGGAAATAATAATGAATAAATACTCATGATCAACCACGTATGATCATAGTAACATACTATTGAACAAATTAATAATATTGACACTATTTTATTTTATTTTTGTTTATAATAATAATAACCTTAATGGCAATCTTAATATTTATATTTAATATTATCTTTGCTTATAGTAGTAATATAAAATTATCAATTTTATTCATTACTACTGCAATTAAAAGTTACTAAAAAAAAAACTTTAACATTATCATTCATGGGTTAATATATATTTACTACTATTACAAACAGTTTTATCAACTAAGTAAATACTTTACCCTCAACATTACTCGTAAAAAATCCATTACTATTTGTGATTAACCACCACAACTAACTTAACTTCTAATTAAATGATTCATTGATTAAAAATAATAAATAAGGTTATTATTTATTTATATATATAACCTTTATTTAAATTTAATATTAATGTTACCATTATATTAAAAATAGAAATTAATAATGGCACTAGTTTTAATATTAAGAGTAAGCTGAAAATTTGAACAAGATTATAGACCGTATTAAAGAACAATATTAATATTATCAATAATATTGGATAGAATTTTCTCAAATTGCTCATATTATTCTATGCCAATTTTACACTCCATATGATATTAATTATTGAAACATCTCACTATTTAATATTATTATTTTCCAATGTAACTCCATTATATTCATATTAATATTAACATCCATATAATAAATTAGTATTTCTTATTATTATCATCTAATCACTACTATTGTCAACTCATCATGCCTTGTGATATTCTAATTACCACCATAGCTTCGCTAATAAGATTTGTAAGAACACTTTCTTAACATGTATCACTTTATTTGTTATTCATTTTAGAAATATTATTCCGATTAATAACCCTTCATAAAAATATCACTAATTATTTTTATTTTTATTTTCAAGTATAATTCTTACATATATATATCTTTTATCTAATTATTCATCTTTATCTTATATATAAACAAAAAAAGTTCATATAAATAACTACATTTATTTACATATATTCCATTTATTTTATTTAAAATAAGTAAAAGAAAAAGAACCCATTTGCAAAATAACAAAGATGTCTTCCTTCTAAAAATAATATTACTAAATATCTAATTTAGTTTATTTTTATTTTTAATTCAAAGAATATGAAGAAATCTGAAATTTAAGAATGGGCTTTTTAGAGGGAAACGTGGAGCCCTAAATGGAAACTCCCCACCCATAAAATATATCTTATTGGATTCATTCTAATAAAGTTTGGATTATAAAAATCAAGACATGTACTTTTTAATATGAAACATGAACTAAATCTTCACTGAAGTCATTCTAAAAGTTGGCAACCACCTTAAATTTCTCCCACTTTACCATTCACTTATTCCCCTCATCTAAGGGTGAACTGATTTTTTTTTCATAAAATCTACAGGCCCGTAAAAGATTGAAAATAAATAATCCCACGGCTCTCTAGGTGCTGGTAGGAGATCAACGATGGGAGATAAGCTAAAAATTAAACTTAAACAAAATACTTAACCCTAGATCAATATTAGTTTGAGGAGGCGATACACATAAATAAAAGAAGCGGAGTTCACTGTATTTTACTGCAAAAAGAAAATCCGAAAAAACTAAGGAATAAAACTTCGCTGATTTATTATTATTTTTAAGAAGATTTCAATTTGAATTGTTTCCAATAAAATTTTGAATAATATAATAACAGTTTTATATATTTGGATCTAACTTTTCTTCTTCTGTTTTTCTAAAAAATTGTCTTTACAGGTTTATTCAACTGTCCAAAAAAAAAAGAGTGATGCCCAACAGAATGTATCAATGCAAAATAGATGGGATTGCTTTTGGCTTGGTTTATGGAACAATACTGTTTGTGTACAGAGAAGTTTTATACTGGAAAATATCAAATTTGTAGTGAAAAATAAATAAACCTTTTAAATCTTTCTTTTGTCATAACTTTAAACTGAAAGTTTCTACAACAGATTATGATGGTAACAGTCCTTTAAACATTTTATTCAAGAATAGTTAAAGATACATATATGCTTTAGAATTACAACTAGAGCTTGAATCTTATAAAACTAAGAAGGAAGAATTTTCTTCAGGAAGCAATACATTTATGTATTTATTATTTCCTTGTCTTAAATCATAATACAATTTCTGACTTCTTCTTTTGGGTTAAATTTCAATACAACAGTTATCAAGACAAAAATTGTAACAAAAAGGTATAGTATATATATATTTTTAATTTTTGTTTAATCTTTATTTTTGGGTAACAATATAATCATAGAATAGACACATTTACAACAACATTTATTTACATGAAACATTCATTGGAATGGTAAAAGAAATCTATACACTCAATAAAATAGATTGATAAAAGAAGGAACATTCTCTTTACAACTATTCTTTCAAGAAGGTTTGTACATGAACCTATGCAACATTCACCAAGCCTATTACAATCAGCCCATTAGGGTTGTATACATTATGGAATATTTTCATTCAGTAACACTGATAATAGAACAAAGATAGTCTCAACTTGAAACTTCCTCAAATCTTAAATATCTCTTCAAAAATCTGTAGAACCTTACACATGACACGATCTTTCTTCTAAAGCCAATGGGGTGCTCACCACCCAACCTTTGACTGGAAAACTAGTCACCCCCGAGCTTGGAGGCCATCAAAGGAACCGGGTTACACACATTCACAAAACTTGCAAAAACATTGAAAACACTCATACACATACAATACCACTGAACCCAAGGATTCACATTCACATTGAATCTTCTCAAAGATTCAAGAAAGGGGGAGACTTAGGAGACACCACTACCCAATGGGGAAACATATATATAGATCATGCATAAAATCACAACTTCTCTCCATTTATCAATCCATCCAACTCCATAAAATAACATGGGTACTCATACCCAGGGACTTCATACTCCAATAATGTGGGTACTCATACCCAGAAAAAAAAAATCCCATACTCCAATTATGTGGGTACTCGTGCCCAAATCTCTGCCTTCTCAAAGGTTGAAGGTTTCCCCGTTGGAGGTTCATCCTCTCTCAACCCCATACTTGGGAAGCTCTCAAAATCAAAGGGAGCCATCCCCATACAACCCAACACAAAAAAAGAAAACCAACACATAAAAATACAATAATAATTCAAATGATTATCCACAATATTTTCAAAACTAGTAGATTCAACCAAAACAAACACAAAGGGATTGAAACCAACCTCTTACGCTTTCCAAGAAGAAAATTGTGGAAGGACCCCTGTTTTTCCTTTAGACTTTCTCATCCAAAACAAGCTTCTTCAAAAAACCAGAACCAAAAATTACCAGATCCAAAAGAAAACCAACCCCTCCACAATCCAAAAAGAATGAGATAAATAGAAGTCCTCTAAATTTGTTTCCAAAATAACTCTTGCTTTCAAAGAATAGAAGATAAATGAGAATCTAATTGAAGTTTATCCATTTACAACCCATTCCAAATACAAATTCGTCACCCTCAAATCTAGGCCTTTTTGAGATGTCATATCTTGATTTTAGTTCAAAATATAACTTGAATTAAGTGCCTAACCCTTGGGTTAACACCTAGGGGTTTAAAAAAAATAGAAAAAACATAAAATAACCTTTTTCGAACCCTTTTGACTCAAATAAGAAAAAACAAAGTCCCAAAATACCCTCAAATCTAGCTTTACAGACAAAATAAAACTTTATAATAAAGATAACACTCAAGTCTCAAACCACTTTACAAATTTTTACATCACAATAGGATTATAGTCCCTATGGACTATAGTCGGTATTCATAGGGTTTATCACATTGGGTTCCTTGAAGACCTCCAATTCCATTGGCTATGGAACTTGTACCTGCACACTCAACTTCACACCTTAATATGTCCAATAAAATAATATAGTCAAAGCAAATGAAACATATATATTCACATCATACAATTTCCATCACAATTAAGTCACATTAGAAAACCAATTCATCATCATTGAATTCTCCTAATAACATTTACTCAATTTTTTTTTACAGTAAAAATAATTCATAATTCATAATTTCATTTAAACTCAATATTTTACTTTCATCCCTAATGTTGCAATTAATATCCATATCACAATTTTTATTTCATCAATTCTACTCATTCATCCAAAATCATCAATAACATCAAATATAAGATCTAAATTTCAAATCATCATAATGTGAAATCAAATATAAAGTCTACTGTCTAAATCATTATAATACAAATAAAATTATATAGCATTAGTATATATCATAACATAAAGTTTAATAATCTATACGAGAATCAAAATATGTCAATATAAAAAGAATAAAGTAGCATAATATTGAGTATCAACTGGTGGGTCTCAGCAGTGACTCAATAAAAAAAATTTCACCTGTGTGAGTTACTTTAATTATGTAAAACACTACTTCTTTAACTAAACCTTCTTGTGTACGGGTATGTGCAGGATCATGATGGGCCAAAAAGTGGCAATATAATGGGTATCTGGTTGATGACTTTTTTTACCTAAAATTGATGAAACAAAAAAGGTTTTTAAAGGAGATTCTCAGCTTTCCACTAATATAAATTATGCTTTACTTTGAATTTAATAATTAATTAATTATTATTCATTTTCTATTCAAATTATGACTAAGGTGTGTCGATAAGAGTGATTGAAAAACATCTATTGCAACTTTCAAATGGTATCACATTTTTGGATCAAGGTAATCATTCTATGCTTTGCATACTATAGGATTAAAAAAGAAAAATTAATTTTCCATGAATTTTTGACCAAGTTAGGTAGTCGGACATAGCAGTTTTAATATTTTTTAAAGTTGGCAATAAAAAATTCATAATTAATTGTTACTTGGAGGAAAAAATTACAAAAAAATACATCACATTGGGACATGGTCATACTTATATACAAAATCTTATAAAAAATATTATCATTTTATTATGGTTAGAGATTAGTCCAGGGCAGACACCTACTTCTTATTTTCCGATTTAAGTACTATTGCATTGAAATTTCAAATTTTTCATAAATAGATTTCTTATTTTTTTAAACAAAAACCTAGTAGTTTGAAAACTACATTCAATTTGCTACAGATTCTATTCTTACATATTTTTTAAATAATATAGATAACTTATTCAAATTTTTATGTCAAGTTGCCTAACTTCGATTTTTCTAAATTTTTTGCCACTTTAAGGGCCTGTTTTTCCATGATGATCCTGCACATACCCGTACATAACTAAACTATAACTATGTATGGATTTCTTGACATCCTAAATTTGAAAATGAAAAATAGAAACTTTAATTAGAATAACTAAATAAATAGAAAAATCTATATCCAAATTTTAAAATTTTGAAATTGGAAAATAAAGTAAAAAAATAAATGAATAAATATATAAAATGTAAGATTTTTATGCACTAATGAAACATTGAGAAATATGTTCACCAATATGGAATGGTAACATGGGGGTGTGATGCACCTATTTTCCCTAGTTCATTAGGAAAAAGAGATCTCCTAGGGAAAGATGGACTTTCAACCCTTAGGTGAGTCGACCTTGATGGAGATCTTGTTATTTTCCTTATGACTGAGGAAGGGGTAAATCAACCTAAAGTGCACTTTTGGGAGATGAATGAAGAGTTATAAATGAATGCAATTATGCAATGTAACACTTGAATAATCAATTTAAAACCTTAATCTAATAGAATCCATAAAGTTTCAGGAGATCTAAGAAGGTTATGAATTTATGCGCCTATCATCAAAAGTTTTTGTTGAGTGTCCTCCTGGCATAGATTCACCCTAGGGTGAATGGGTCTTACTTTAGGTGTTCAAAATCAGCTTAAAAAATCCTTTTCTCCTGGATATACTCTTTTGATTCCTGCAAGTTCCACAATAATTTTTTTTGAATTAAATTATGATAGTGAGTTTTCATGACTTGACGAAAATGTTCACAACTTCACAAATTTGACAACCTTCACAATTTTTCACTTTTGATCAATATTCAATCCTTCTTCAACCTAAGATCTAAAACACACACAAAATGGATTTATTTTTATTTTTATTTTTTTGTGAATTGGTGTTTTCATTGGTCAAACCCCATTTTGATAATTAAACCTTGAAATGGAATGAAATATGAATGGAAGGAATGATTAATAAACACCATCTTGTTGCAACTCGTCAAATCCTTGACTGACACCCTTGAAGGATTAAAATCTAACACATCTCTCCAATGTCTTGATATTGCATGAATGGATTGATTGGATGTTGATCTTGATGTTTGAAATTTGACTTGAATGCTTGAAACCTACATCATAATGAACACTAGCTCCAAAAAAATGCATGAATGAAGATAACTTTGAAATGATGCTTGAGATATTGAATTCTGCAACAAATTACTAAGAAATCCATTCTTGAACACCTTTGACAACAATATTTGCTCTTGTGAAATTTTCCTTCTTTATTCTAGCTTGCTTCTAGGATTTGAATTGATAAAAAGACCTTGTATTTATAGGTAATTTTCTAATTTCCCAAAAATTAAACATTACAAGTTGATATTTGAAAATTGAATTTAGATCATACAAAAGGCCACCAAAAGCATATTAAAATTTTAATTTAGCAATTAAAGTGGAACCATTCGCCTAAGGGTGAATGGGTCCTCACCTAAATTGCTAGGACCTATTTATTTTGGGGTGTTAAAAATGATAATTGCAATAATTAAATACTAACCCTTTAAAAAATTACAAATAATTATGCTTGTAGATGCATAATTGGGCCAATTAGAGGATTAATTAAGTCCAATTAATTAAGACACCCAAAAATATTATGAAAATGTAAAGGAATACATTTTTTGACACTTCATTTAGCCCCCACTTTAGTGAGAGGATGAGTCTCATGCTCAAAATCACACTAAAGTAGTCAAACAAGCATCAAGAGAGGTCTAATTGTACAATTGTTGGAAAGGTAAGAAAAAAAAGGTAAATTAGGATGATCAAGAACCCAAGATCTAAGATCTCACAAAAAACTAGCAAAGGAACAAAGAGACACATGCCTATGTTAAATATGTAGCAACAAGACCAAATACACAAGCATACAATGTCAAAATTAAAGAAGAGAAAGAGAGTGAGGGGTAGATAAAGCCTCAAATATTTGTACAATAAGTATGGATTAAGCCTTAGTTGTTTGGCCAAGAATTTTCATAAGTGGAAACTCATTATCTACTATGCAAACAAAATGTACTCAAAAGGGCTAGTGAAATCCATTGTCCACTATGTGAGCTCCAAAGAGTGGCTAATATGAAGCCATGTGAGGTCTACAGGCTCCAATTTTACTAACCATACCAAATTTATACCTCTTGATAACTTTGATAAGGTGTCAATTTAATGGTCACAAGGCTAGAAAGTTGCATTATGCTAAGCACTCATGGAAATGGGTCAACTGGAAAGCGAGTTGTGTTATTCTTGGTGGATATTAAAAACATAAAAGCTCCACTGGAAAGTAAGTTAGGTTATGCTTGGTGGCCTTGATACATGTAATAGGATATTCAAAGGTTTTTTTCTTAGTTCATGAAAGGTCTCACCTTAGGGAACGTCGTGCTTATTGTATCCAAGAGAAAACTATTTGAGGATAAAAGATTTGTAACTTAGGAAGTGTAGGGTAGCATCACCACTAATGGGATTCTCATATGCCAATAAAGGTCACGCTCTTGAGGAACATTAAACTCAATGTCACCACCAAGAAGATACATCAGATGAAGTAAGTATATCACACTTTGTAGAGAACAATGCGCAGGGACACATATGGCCCCACCTTAAAGAAATTTCTAACCACCATGTTGTGAGAAATTACTTTAAAGTAGAACATGATAAATACCAATACATGAGAGATTTATTCAGAAATTCCTATGCAATCATATGTTTCCAAAATAGAGCTACATCATGAAAGGAGAGTTCCCTCGATATACAATCCTAAGATAACACATAAGGGATCCACAGATCTAGGGTCAAAGTTTTTCATTATTGCAATGATATAATTGAGCTCAGAACTATCATCATTCCTCAGATGACTCATGGAAAAATAAGCACAAAGAAATAATGAAATATAAAGAGAGCAAAAATAGCTTTTCGGTGAACATGGAAGAGACCTAAATGTCTCAAGGCCTCACATCACCCACAAAAGGAAAGCACAAGATAAGATATAGTGGTTATGACATAAAAAAATGTAGATAGAAATAGAAGATTGTCATGACAGATTAACTTCCTTTGGATCCTTGCACCAATGAAGTGACAAGCGTCATCCAAAGTAGGATCACAAATATATAGACACACCAAGCAGCATTGTACGGGGGATCACATTACGCATATGCAATCACAAAGAACATTAAGAAAAATACAATACTATTATGGAACATGCGATTCAACTTATAGCAGGCCACCTACATCCTAATCTTTTTCATCATATGTGAAAGGAAGATAACTAGCTAAATGGACAATGACAAGTGTTGTATTAGGAGCATCACGTAGTTCAACATGTGGCGAGTTAGTCTTGTTAGGAGGATTATCATGGTTGTTATCATCTTAGATCATGGAAGATCAAAGCAATAAATTTGACTCATTATATAGTTCCTCATAAATCTTAGCAATCTCATCATCATCATCCAAGTTAATCACAACAAGAGGCCTAATGACAATGTCTATATAAGTTTCTTGTTGTTTTTGTTGTGGTGAAGGTGGAGAATCATCATGCTTTGTTTCAATTGGTTTTTGATCTCCATTTTCTATTTTATTCTCTTCTTTTAATCTATGAGAAATAACACAAAATCTATGCCTATTTTCTTTAGCATTTACATTTTTGTATGATTTTCAAGTTATGATTGTGTAGGAGAAGGTTTATGAAACATAGGTTCTTTTTCCTCCCACAAGGGTAGAATGAAAGGAACCATGTGTTGAAACTAGATGGATCTTGTTGGCATTAGATTTCCATTGATGTCAACTCATGGTACACAATGTTTGTATGTAGCTACAAGAACATATATAGATAGAGAAGAAAGGTGTGAGAAGAGTTTAGACGACTCTGTAAAAACAGAGTATGCATTTTCTGAGTGTAGAAAGTTTCATTTTTCCAAAGTGTGTGTATACATGTGAAATTTTTTTTAGGATACTTATTGTTTATATGCACAAGATATTACAGAGTGTGTTGTGATATTGGAAAATAATAGAAATTGGGAAATCAAGAATATTTGTAGAGGTTGTGAAAGATTGAAGACCAAAGGTTATTTGAGGACAACAAATTCATCAAAGTCTTTCAAGTGCAAAAATTTATGAGTTACCAAATTTCATTTGTAACATTATACTAAAATTGTTATAATAAATCTCTTGTTGTTAACACATCTGAGTGGGTGCTCAGATTAGGGGTAGGAGCTCCTTTGAGTTGGTTCTCATAAACTAGGAATTAGTGTTACTTTGGGTTGTTTCCCATACATTGCAATAGAAATCATTTTTCATTGTGAGGCTAGATTGGAGCAGTAGCCTTCAACAACTATTCTCACTGAGGGTTTTTCCCATCTTGTGTTTTTCCTTGTACACCTTGTGTTGTGGGATGCATTTTGTGTGATTGGATTAGATACCTTTCTTATGCTCTTAGTTTATGCTTTTTTCATTTGCTATCATATTGCATAGGAAGTTAAAATTTGTAGTTCACTAATTCACCCCCTCTCCTAGTGGTCTCTGTGCTCCTTCAATTGGTATCAGAGCATTAGGTTTCCTATTAGAAAGCTTTCTCCAACTTGGGTAGATCCTGATTTGTGAACACAATGTCTAAGCATGAATCCTCTCTATGAAAGTACCTATGTTTTATGGCACTAACTATGCCTTTTGGATTAGAAGAATGGAAACCTACTTGTCCTCCTTAGGTTTTGATGTATGGTTGATGGTAAAAAATGGTTAGAATGTTCCCCAAACACCTCCAACTGATCCTAATGCTAAAAAGGAAAATGAGTTCAATGTCGAGGCCAAGCATGCTATTCTTAGTGGATTGTCTGATATTGAGTTTTCCAAAGTTATGCACTGCAAATCTATAAAACAAATGTGGGATAAACTACAAAAGATTTATGAAGGTGATAGAATGTGAAGGAAGCTAAGTTAAAAAATATTAGAGCTCTTTTTGAAGGACTAAAGATGAGAGAAGATGAAAAGATTGATGATTACTTACTAAGAGTAGATGAGATTGTTAATGTGCTAAGATGATTTGGAGAAGAAATTGAAGATAATGTAATTGTTAAGAAAGTTCTAAGGTCATTAACAAAAAAATATGACACTAAAGTCTTTTCAATAGAAGAAGCTAGAGACATGAAGACTTTATCTATGGATGAATTATTTGGTTCATTATCAACCTATGAAATGAGGACTGTGAGTGTTGAACCTTCTAAGAGAGAACTTTCCTTCAACTTGGCAAAGAAAGGAAAATAAGCAACTACAAATGTTGGTCAAGAAGATCCTGAAAATGCTGAAGCAAATATTTTCAAGAAACTGAAGAAAGGATCAGGAAAGTACAAGGACAAGCTACCCTTTAAGTGTTTTAATTGTGGCAAGACTAGACATTTTTCTGCTAAGTATCTTTATGAGAAGAAAGAAGAAAATGTTGAAGAAACTAAAAATTTTAGACCTAAGAAGTTCTACAAATCCAAGAAGAAAAACTATCAGCTCGGAAGAGAAGTCTTCTCACTGTTGAAAGTGAGATATCAGATGATGAAAGTGATTCAGCTAAAGACACTAATGAAGATGAGAAATAGGTTAATCTCTTCATGGATAAAGAAGTTCTAATGAAAAGAGGACTTCAAAGATTGAAAATAATACTCAATCTGAAAATACAAAAATAATTGATAGTGATGAGGAAGATAAAGTTGATGTTGAGGTTAATCTTGAAGGAGAGTTGATTTGTGCTCTCGATGAATTAGAAAATTTGAAGAAAGAGCATACCAAATTAAAGAAAAATGCCTCAAAAGATCAAGACCAATTAGAAAAGAGTGTTATCACTCTAATGACATAGTTGGAAGAAGCACAAAGAATAAGTGAAATTTTGAAGTCATAAGTGGAGGAAATGAAAAAATCATGTCATATGTTGGAACAAGAGGTAGTAACTTTGAGGAAAGAGTTTAAATTTTTTCAAGAAGATCTGACGTTGAGAATGAAAAATGAGTGTCACACTAATGCACTAAATGATATGCTTCATAAGTAGAAAAAGAAGAAAGATTATAGTGGTGTTGGATATGAACATGGTGAGAGCTCTAATATGGGTGAAAAACCCAAGAAGATTATTTTCACTACTACCACTACTGAAAACGTTGCTGCCCCAAGAGATGGTATTAATACTGCAACAAAATAAAATGTTTCTATGCCAAGAAATAGTGTTGCTGCCACAAAGGATAATGTTGTTTCCCCAAGAATGAGAAGGTCTATTGTTGCTGTGAAAACAACTAGAAACATTTCTCGGTATAATAATTGGTATGCCCCTAAGTTTTATGGTCATCATTTTAGATGCAATGCATATGGTCACAAGTTCATTCATTACAAAATGGTGAAGAGAGCAACTCCAAATTTCGTGAGCAAAAATCCTTTTGCACCTTTGAGAGATTTGGATGTAGAGTGCTATAATTGCAATAATCTAGGACATAGAAGTGAAGGTTCTAAAATTTTAAGTCAGACTGGTAAAACTTTCAACTTTCCTATGTTTAATGAGAAGATTGAATGCTATTATTGTCATATCTATGGACATACAACAAATTTTTGTAGAGAAAGATCTACTAAACTTGAGAAGAATGTAATTGCTACCCACAAGAACAAAAATGAAGAAAAAGTAGCAGCAAAGAAGAATGAAACCAAACAAGAATGGAAAGAAGTGAGTAAAAATAAATTTCAATCAAGCATGTCAGCACAAAAAAAATTACTGTCATGCCCAAAATTTTCACTAGAAAATGCAACCATTTTTATTTTTTTAAAAATTTTTAAACTCAATCATTAGGTTATTTAATACTATAACTGTCATGCCCACTTTCAAAGTGGCTAACTTACTCAACACATTTTACACATCACACCCTCATAGCATTACCTAGCTACTTATTTTATCACTATTTGATGTTACTATATTGACTAAGAAATACTCGTGTTATTATATAACCAAAGAAGCAATGTTTGTGTTTACTTGACTAAGGATCGTTTATAGTAAGTATGTTATTGATGATAATAATGTTTCTAACCCAAATAACACAAATGAAATGATTTACTATTCAATATTCATCCCAAGGTAACAATATTAATGCTTCTTCCAATTGCATTGGGTTATATTATTATTATTATTCTTTTTCTCCTTATCTTGTGTGATAATTGTAATAGTATTAACAACATGGGGATTTAAGATTATCTGTCATAATCACCCTATTATCAAATTATTTTATTACTCAATAGTACATTAAACACTAAAATTCTATAACACTATTTCATATTTTACTCAATATTTATGTTTAATGAATTAATCAAGGCTACATCTAGAAAGGTAGTGAACCACTAGTAATACCCCACAAATCCCTTAATTATAATAATATAAATCGTAGTGGAAAAATTAAAAATAACCATGAGATTTCAAAGATTCTATTTAATTTAATGTTACTATATATATTAATTATTGTTATGGATATTTCTCTTGATATTAATGATATTACCGTGCTGACTACTACCCTTAATAATGTCCCATTGATCATATTTACTTTTGTTGACTTTTAATCATTGAATATAATCACAATGTATAAAAGACATTTAGTATTAATTCCATGCTCACTAACACCATTACTTAAATTAAGTTTGATTATATCATCCTACAATATCGATACTCTTAGTGCATTGATCCTTAATATTACTGGTAAAATAATTGTTGATACTAATGTTCATCAAAAACAAAAAGACAGAAAATAATTAGTATTGTTTTATTTATTCGTTCAATTATTGTTTATTTAAATTCATTCAACACTTAAATACATAATGATTTAAAATTACAATAATTTGAATTTATGTTATATAACATTTTATTAAATAATTTAGAATTATAAAAATTATAATTATACTTTACAACTAAATAAATCACTTCCTATATACTTTAAAAGAACCTAAAATAAATAATAGAATATTCCCCTCTTCTTCTTTTTTGTTTCCTTTTAAAGTAAAAGGTAGAGATACTTAACTAAATACCTAATCTTTAGTTTTATGCATACAGTTATTTTAAAGTAATAAGATCTTTATTAAGGAAGTGGGATATATTATCTTTCCTTTTTATTGGGGAATAATTCAAATGTAAGAAATGAATCTTTCAGGCTAATGTGAATGAGGTTAGCATGGAGATAACAAATTTACATAATTGTACTCTTTGGTTTTGCCATAACCCACCTCGTAGATAATTACGACCTTATCAATTTATTTATTAAGAAGGATATCTCATTGTATATCTAGCACAAAACTCAAGTATGGGGAAATTGCGGTGATTAATCAATCAACAAAATGCAGCCATAACTTAAACGAAAAAGGGAATAGGTATGTGCAAGAAATACGAATCTAGAGGATGAACCTACAGAACTCCTTTTTTAAAGATCTCAAAAAAAAAATGATTTTCAACTCCTCAATTGCAAATGGAAGGATATCATAGCTGAAGCATCATGGAAAATAAAATGAGCACTTTGAAAGAGACCTCAAAATAGGTGTGGACTCTAGACCCTAGTTCTAGAACCTATAGTTCTGCTGCAACAAAAACGTGTTCAACTCTGTACAATTATCTAACATACAGCTTGAACAAGATACGAATCGAGTAGGTGCAAGCTGAGTATAGTTGGCAGGCCTGATAAAGATCTAGTAGTCCATTTGAATATGCACCAACCACTAGCAAGATGAAACAAATGAAGACTGGAACACAATAGGTAACCTACAAAATTCTACTACTTTCACCAACTGGTCACTTCATTTAAGCAATATCATATCTACCTCAGCTATTAATAAAGTGTTACGATGTAAGCATATCCTTTTGCATTCATGTATTTAGATTTTTTCTGTTAAGTCTATGATGTATTGTAGAATAATTGAGAATTTAGGGGAAAACATGGATGGGGGTATTTATGGGAGGCATGACAGATTAAGGAAGAAAATAAATACAGCGCTATTATTGATGATGCTGCTTGGGGATCACTTACCTGCCTACCACTATAGAGATAAGGAGAAGAGACAATGAATACTCGTATTCTCTTTGACCACCAAATGCAGTAAAAAATAAAGCTGTGTACTCCCAGACCAACTAGAGAATAGGGCGAACCCAAAGGAAAAGTAGTACAATTCTATTAGACAACGGGTGCATCAAACTTGGGGTGACATTGAATTCGGATTAGTACAGACCGCATAAACACAACTTGAGCTTTCCTACTTTATTTTCCCTCCTACTAGCACCAAGTAGCATTTATTTCCTATGGAAGCCACCTCAACTTCTAGCTTTCAACTAGTCACTCCCCAAGTCAAAACCAATGACCTCAACTTAGCATTCACTTTAGGGAATCTGTTATTATTGAAATTTTCTTATATGAAATATTTAGCAGATAATCTCCTCTTCAATGCTTTACGAAGTCTTTTTCTATTCTTTCTATTATTTTCCTGTGGTGAAGGATGTTTCCTAGTGCTTGGGGATAGGTTTCAATGGTTGCTCTGACACATACCAGGGTTGATGCTTACCAAGCTTCACTTTATTTTCTTCCTCCCAAATAGCTACTAGAGGAATGTGAAGTCTGTTACAACATAGGATGAGTGATGACCTTACACTGGAAGTGATCACTATATGAGTAGAGATTTATAGATGTCAATTTTATCCCTTTAATCAAAGTAATAGTTACAAGTTCTTGTGTTTTACTTAATTAAAGCTTTTCTATATTATGAATGTCTCTAGCTTGCACTTGGGAGCTCTCTCATAGCTGCGGTCTTCAGGGCAAGAACTTTGTGTGGGTCTCTGTTATACGCAATTCACATTCAAAGCAGTAACTTAAATTTAAACTGCAAAATGCACATATAAAACCATGTATAGATCTCCATTTTGTATTTTTATTGCATTATCTATTTACTGCCCACATGCATAGGCCTAAAGGGGTATTTTATTTGTTGTTAAACACAGAAGATATGTATTTGCACATTTTGGAAACCTCTTAGTATTATTATTATTATTATTATTTTGTAAGAAATCTTCTGGTCATAAATTTGAGTGTTATAGCTGATCAAGTTTACTTTATGTCCATTTTTTTTCTTGTGATAATACAAAACTTAGTTTACTCAAATTTAAGGTAGATCCACAAAATTTTCTTTTCATTCCTTATTTCAACTTAGAAGAAATGTCTCTTGTTTCTATGAGAAATATTTTAAATAGCGTACAGCTAGCAAGTGAAAGTCTTTCTTCTATTTATTTATTTATTATTATTTATCTACAAGTTCAATCATGCTCTCATTTTCTTATTTGCAGAGAACAAATTAGGGGAAAACAATGAAGAGATTGCACACAACTACTTTCATATAGCTTTATGTTTTTAAACAAGTGATCAATCTTCCAAAGCCTAATTTTATTTTGAGCACAACATGAACCACAGTGCTCCAACCTTTCTCCTTTACACACAAATAAACATAATATCAAATGATTGATTACAGGGGTTTTTTTTTTTTTCCAATATCCAATAAATTTAAGTAAACAACAAGAGAGGAATTTGAACATCTCTACTACATCCATTTTCAACACAACAAATCAAAGAATAAATAGGCTTGTTTCCTCCATTCCTTATCATGTTAAGAAAAACACTCACTTTCCATGTTACAAGTATATTTTAAATAAAATACAGTGAAGGACACCCAACCAATTAAGGCTTGCTCTCCACCCTACCATAATGGCATCATGGAGCCTCGTGGACTCTAGCCATACCCCCGAGCAAGGAATTTTTTTAGCTCCATGATGATAAATGGAGTCTTCTCTCATTTTCACAAAAAGATAAAACCAACAAAGCACAACTTTCATGTATCTAGGCTCTCTACTTTCAATTTTTCAACCACAGTCCATACACTATATCACCTTATTATAGCCAATAAACAAAGGGAAATGAAAGTAGGAAGACTTATCTCTTTTCTTTTGGATGAAATAACTAAACTCTTGTATCCATTTTTCCTTTCCAGCCCAACCATCCTGATCACTATCTTTCCAAAAGGACTCCTCTCCTCCTCTCCTTCTTCCTACCATCTTCACAAAAGTTCTCCAAAAGGAGAAGTGGGTAACACCCAAATCTTCCATCTCCTTGAGATATATAGGGATCCTCCAAACCTACACTCTTTCCCACAAGTGCTCACACATGTGTGAGTCTTGTGCCAATTCCATGAACTTTTGGGGGAGTGGGAAGTTGAGAGTGACAAGTCATTCTTCTCAAGCCCCAACACTTTTTGAATTCGTCACATTCATGAATGTGGTAATGGAATTTTGAGGGTCTTTTTCCACACTCAAGGACAGAGTTCACATGTTTCAAAAGGTTCACCAAACCCATAGGTATAGGTCCACGAGATTACAGTAGCATTCAAAAACCAGGAAATTGATTTGGTAATCCGCTTTTGTCACAGAAATGCAGCCACAAATTTTGATCTTAACCAAGGGTTCCAACCCCAACAGCACTCATGCATCTCTTACAATTTGGATTCTACTCCGAGCATAATCACCCAACCAATAATAAAACCTCAAAACCTTCTAAGTCAAATATAGGGCTACACTTAGAACTTCCCAAGATGTAGTTTATTTGATTCCAAATTTATCTATCCTCCTATTTGCATATTAGATTCTCGACCT
>VDFB02000013.1:92617511-92683880 GCA_007258455.2 Sequoia sempervirens
CTATTGCATCATAGAAGGTTATATATATATTTACGTTATATTGAGCTCGATTACAAATTTTAATTGGGTGTTTATATCTCATTATGAATCCCTTTAATAGAATAGTGTGGTTTTCCTAAACCTAGTTGTTAGCAATTAATTTTGTGTACGTGATAAAGATTGAGGTCTTCTTGGTAGTTAGGCCTTGTCATGGTTAGAAACGAGAATAAAAGTTGGGTTCAAAGCATTGGGAACGGCCACCCCTGTTTATTCGGTTAAAAGCTAATTGTCAATACATACTTAGAAAATATATCCATTGGTCTCATTTTGAAGGTTATCTAAGTGATATAATTCATATATGGATACTTATCATATATTTGAAGAATTCCATGCATAGAGTTTTGTTTAGCATCGAATTATAAGTATATTACTTATTGTTTTAACGCATTACTCATAAAAGGTGTTATAATAGGAGGAATCCCTCTATAGCTCTTGTTTATGTTTTCCCTTTGTACTAGGAGGAGATCTCATATATTAACTTTTTTTTTTTTTTATCTACTCTATGTAGGTATTAAAATATCATGATATTGGTGTTGTTATCCCCAATTAGGTTTTCGAACCCCGCTGGCTTCACCTAAGTGGGTGGCAGCCGATCGTGAAACTATCTGGGGAAGTGGACCCTAGAAAGGGTTGCATACCCACTGTTTAGTTTGCAATTTGTATGGAATACATTAATTTAGTTTACAAGATTGAACTAGCATATATTTGTGTATTGGGTTAGGGTTGTGTTTGAGCTATGGTCATCTTTTTAACCTTGTGGACATTATCCCCTTGCTATCTAACCATGGGTGAGATGGTTGAAGTCCAGTTGTCGAACTACGGTGCCTCTGCGAATTATATACGTAGGCAAGGCCGTCTATGACGAGCCCCCGAGGACTAGGTCTGGCCCCTAGGATTTGTTCTTTTATTATCTTTGTGATTACTACTTATATATATCTATATATATATGTTATTGTTGACTTGTGGCTTATATAATGTTTCAAATTCATTTTGGGTTGGTTGGACTATTTAAGTCTACCTTGGAGATGTGAATTTTGTGTCTCCTATTGAATTGGCCATGCTGGTCTAAACAATTTAGCTATCTAACTAAAAGAAGTATAGTTTATGATTGGTCAAGAGTTGTATGTATTTTGGTGGTGTCTGCTTTGGTAGCAAACTTTGAGAGTCTTGCAAGCGTAAGTGAACGAAATTTGGAATTTGTGTTTTGTCCTTGACTATTTTTCAAGTGTTAAATTTTAGGGCATTACAAGACTACTCCGATAAAGGCAGGACAAACTAACCTTGAGGATGGGCTGAGTAGTACTAGGAGAGATCATGATACAAACATAGGACCAAGCTATGGTGCGGATGCGAGTGGATGAGTGATGGATGGAGACCCAAATGCGATGGATGATGGAAGTGTAATGGATGGATGATGTAGAACAAGCCGTAAAGATCCTAGTGGATGGAAAGTGCTTATTTACACAAGGTGCCTGTTTGCCAGGTTTTCACCAAGGTACTTGTCCAAACTGCCACCGAAGTGGTTTTCACTAGAGGATGATTTTTTTCTCTTTACTATTTTTTATCCTTTTTCTGATTTTTTTTGGATTTTTTGCTTTTTTGATTTTTTTGTTGTCACCACGACACTTGTTTTCCAAGTTTTCGCCGAAGTAACCATTTTTTTAGGACATTTTCTAATTTTTTGGATTTTTTGGTTTTATACCTTGAAAGATTTAGGCATAAAAATTTTTAAGATGAGAGTTATTCATGGGCTCTTGCAGAGGTTCCCCTTCGGGTGTTGATACTCATATGCCCTTGATTTGTGACTTGTTGTGATGATGAATGGTCCCAGCCAATTGGGTTCAAATTTTCCTTTGCTACTTGGGTTTGGGACATTCTTTTGATTCTCCTTCAATACTAGTTCTCCGACTTGGAAAGTCCTGCTTCTAATTTTCTTATTGTAGCTCCTTTTGAGTCTATTCTGATAGACTTGCAAATGATTCAAAGCATCTATACGCTGCTCATCTAGCAGCTCCAGCTCATTCAATCTTGATACTCGGTACTCTTCATCTTTGATGAGGTTTTGCAGTGATATCCTGAGTGATGGGAGATCGATCTTTATGGGGAGTACTGCTTTTGATTCGTAGACCAAGGAAAAAGGGGTGGCTCCAGTGGGTGTCTGGATACTAGTTCGATAGGCCCAGAGGGCAGGATTAAGCTGCAAATGCCAGTCACGACCTACGTCATTGACTATTTTCTTGAGGATTTTCAAAATGGTTTTGTTTGTAGCTTCTGCTTGGCCATTGCCTTGGGGATAGTATGGGGTGGAGAAGCGATGTTGGATTTTGAATTTTTCACATAAGTCACAAACCTCTTGATTCTTGAATGGTGTCCCATTATCTGAGATAATGACTTGTGGAACACCATAGCGGCAAATGAGATAGTTCAGGATGAACTTTGAAATCTGCTTCCCAGTTATGTACATCATGGGTATGGCTTCCACCCACTTAGTAAAGTACTTTGTGGCGGTTATGATGAATTTGTGGCCATTAGATGAAGTGGGAGTGATTTTCCCAATGAGATCGAGTCCCCACCGCGAAAAGGGCCATGGTGTGATGATAGGATGAAGCTCTTGAGCTGGAGCATGGATGAGGTCCCCATGTTGCTGACATTGTAGACACCTTTTGGCATAGTCATGTGCTTCTCATTCCATTGTGGGCCAATAATACCCCATCCTCAACAATTTCTTAGCTATGGTCATTCCACTCGAGTGTGAACCATAGATATCGTTATGTACTTCAGTTAGAGAAATCAATGCCTCCTCGGTGTTTAAGTAGCGTAGTAGGGTTCCTTTTATGCTCCTACGATATAAGGTATCTCCTAGGATGAAAAATTTGGATGCCTTTTTGACAAAGGTTCATTTTAGGTTTGATGGTAAGTCGGCGGGTATGACTCCTATTCGAAGGTATGTGTAAATGTCATGATACCAAGGATCACTAGGACTAGTGATTTCACACACGAATTCTGATTCTGGTACCTTGAATGCAGGAATGAGAAGCTGCTCTATCAGGAATTCATATTTTGGAACATTTTTGGGGATGTCCAATAGGGACCCAATTATTGCCATGGCATCTGATGCTCTGTTATTGGCTCTAGATATCTGCTCAAATGTAATTTCGATGAAGGATGCTTTGAGAGTCTCCACCAATTTCTTGTATGGAGTGAGCTTGTCGTCCTTGGTCTGGTATTCATCATTCACTTGATTTATTATTAATTAGGAGTCTTTGTACACTTTGAGAGCCATGATGTTCCACTGAACTGCTATTCTGAGACTTATGGTCAAAGCCTCGTAATCCGCAATGTTATTGGTGCAAGGAAATGCTAGTTTGTAGGACCTTGGTATGCAATCCCCTTGTGGGGTGATGAAGAAGACACCAGCTCCTGATACATGTTGTGTGTATGAGCCATCGAAGTATAGTTTCCAATGGTCCATTACGTTGATATTGAAAATAGATTCATCTGGAAACTCTGAGATGAGAGGATTTTCAAAATAGATTGGTGCTTCTGCAAGTTGATCTATGATGACTTGGCCTTTGATTGCTTTCCTCTCCACATATTTGATGTTGTATTTTGACAATATCATCACCCATTTGGTCATTCTTCCTGTGAGCATTGCCTTTGACAATAAGTATTTGAGAGGGTCAATTTTGGCGATGAGCTTTATTTTGTGTGCCAACATGTAATGTCTAAATTTTTGAGATGCAAACACTACTGCTAGGCATACTTTCTCGATGAATGAATAGTTTAGCTCATGGCCAACCATTGTTCTACTGATGTAATAGATAGCCCTTTTTGTTCCATTTTCAGCATGCTGAGCTAGGAGAGCTCCAAGGGTTGTTGTTGTTGTTGATACGTAGATAATCAATGGTTTTCTTGGGATTGGTGGCATTAAGACTGGTGGTGTCAGTAGATATTCTTTGATTTTATTCAAAGTCTCTTCACACTTGGTATCCCATTTTTACGCTACTCCCTTGTGGAGTAGGTGAGAGTATGGGTTTTGTTTGTCCGCCAACTATGCTATGAATCTATGAATGGATTGGAGCCTACCTTGGAGACCTCTTAATTGCTTTAATGTTTTTGGTTAGATGATATTTAAGATGCTTTGACCCATTTTGAATATTTTGATTTATTTAAATCAAGAGGGAGAAATATGAATTTTGAGATTTAATTAAATAAAGTCTTGATTTATTTAATCAAAGAGGGAATGATAGGCTTAAATTAAATAAAGTTAATTTATTCAATTTAAGTGGATAATCCTTAGAGATTGAATTAAATGAACCTGATTTTCCTAATGAATGGATTTAATGAACTTGATTAACTTTATGAGCGGATGAATGTGAACTTGGTTTACTTGATAAATGGACCTAATTGAATGCATGATGATAATTTTGCATGTCTACATATACCTTTTACATGAATGATCTAATGACATGTTATTAAGCTTGAAGGTTTTAATGGCATGAATGTTGAATTGAGTTGTAATGGCTCTCAACTCTCTCTCTCTCCCTCTCTCTCAAGTCTCTCCCTCTCTCCCTCTCTCCCTCTCTCTCTCTCCCTCTCTCTCTCTATCTCTCCCTCCCTCTCTCCGTTTCAACTCTCTCTCTCTCTCTCTCAAGTCTCTCAGAGCTTCCTCTCTCCCTCTCAAGTCTCTCTCTCTCCCTCCCTCTCAAGTCTCTCTATCTCTCCCTCTCAACTCTCTCTCTCTCAAGTCTCTCTCTCCTTCTCAATTCTTTCTCTCTTTCTCTCTCTCCATCTCACTCTCAGGCTCTCAAGTCTCTCTCTCTCTCTCTCAAGTCTCTCTCTTGGACTCTCTCCCTCCCTCTCTCCCTCTCAAGTCTCTTTCTCTCTCTCCATCTCAAGTCTCTCTCTCCCTCTCTCTCTCTCTCAACTATATATATATATCCTTCCCTCTCTCCCTTCCTCTCTCCCTCTCAACTATCTCTCTCTCTCCCTCTTAGCTCTCTCTCCCCATCCCTCTTAGGTCTCTCACTCCCTCTAAGGTCTTTCTCTCTCCTTCTCTCTCAAGTACCTCCCACTCCCTCTCTTTCTCTTGTGAATTGGTTGCACATCAATAAATATATAATATATCTACTACGTAGTGTATTATATATACTATGTATTAAATATATTATATAATATATAATATATATTACATAATATTAATATAATATATAATATTTCATATATATACTATATATAATATATAATAATTAATATGTATACTATATATATAATATATATAATATATAATATATAATATATAATATATAATACATATTATATAATACATAATATTATATATCATAAATATATGTATTATAAATAATACAAGTAATGGATATCCATTTAGTAATGAATATTTGTTTATAGATGGATATTCATTTCTAAACAGATATTCATTCTGTATACACCTAAAAATGGTTACATAATTAATTAAATATTTTTAATATTTAATTAGATCTCTGGATTCAATCTGCGTATAAATAAATTTAAATAATTTATTTATATTATTCATTCTTTCATTTTGATTAAATAAATAAGTTTATTTAATCATCTTTTCTTATTCATTTCTTAATTAATTAAATAAAACATTACGATTTATTTATATTAATTATCATTTAATCTTGGCTTGAATATTTTATTCAAATAAAGATTAAGTATTCTAATATTCTTCTAATGTCCATTCACCATTAAATATTCTAAATATTTAATTTAATTCTTCTAATATCCATTCGTAATTAAATATTTCAAAATATTTAATTAATTCTTCTAAAGTCACATCACAATTAAATATTCCAAAATATTTAATTAAATCTTCTATAGTTCTAAAATCAAAAATCAAACTCACATAAATGAAATTAAATAAATTTATTTATCTTCAACAACCGTGAAACAAACTGCCAAAACAGAAAAATTAATTTCTCTGTTCCTGTGCAAGCTTGTTCCCGTGGGTTGAAGACAAGGCTCCATTCTTCTCTCCAACCTTCCAACATTCTCCATCTTTCTCTCAACCTCTCCATCTCTCACCATTCAAATCTACCAGACAATCTCATAGCCATTGATCTTTGCTAGCCAGGATCTTGCCTACAAAAAGCTATAAAAAGGACTGTCAGGTCTTTGAAATCATAGAGAAGCTTTCATACAGGAAAACTATAGCCAAATTGCAATAGCATAGCCTTCTAATATTCATAGCATTCTAGTATCATAGCATAGCATAGAATCATTCCATATCATGGCCTATTCACCTCATATCATAGCATCCACAATCCATAGCCCCTGTGCATAATCCCCAGCCCCTGTGCATATCAGTATCAGTATTTTCACTCCACCAGCATATAGCATAGAGAAGCTCCTTCCTTTGCATACTCATTCTGCAGATTGCCATTTGGAGAAGCCAAGCTTACACAACCTGAGAGCAACAACTTCAAACAAATCCCTGGAGATAGAGGAAGATGGAACGGCTCTGAAGAAGCTTCGCTTGTTTCTTTGAATTCAATTTAATTAGCTTTTCTTCAGTTTAAAGTTTCATTTTGTGTGTTTTATTGTTTTACTTTGATACTAACATATTTAACAACACATTTTTGGCGCCCACCGTGGGGCTCTTGCCCCAATTTTAACATTTTATTGTAGATTTTCCTGACAGGTTATGGCCAAAAACAACGAATTAGTGCAAGAAACACGCTTCAGCAAACTTCATACCCAGTTCAGCGCCCGTGAATCATCCTGCAGCGCCCTTGAAGCATCCTGCAATGCCCTTGAAGCATCCTGCAATGCCCTTGAAGAATCTTGCAGCACCCATAAAGCATCCTAAAGTGCCCATAAAGCATCTTGCAGCGCCCTTGAAGCATCCTGCAGTGCCCTTGAAGCATCCTGCAGCGCCCTTGATGTCTGTTATAGCGCACTTTTGCAAAAGTTGCAAATTGTAAATTGTAATTTAAATACAGCTTGACTGAATCCGACACGATCGCGGACAGCTAATAATTTTAAAAGAATGAAGCAATCCTAGGATAGTCACATAATAAAAGAATGAAGCAATCCTAGGATAGTCACATAAAAAAAAAAGAATCAAGCAATCCTAGGATAGTCAATTCACCTTTTATTTTGGGCTAAAATGAACTCCATGTTTTTGTGAAGCAACATCTTCACCTAGCATAGCAAATTTTTATTTGGGCTTAAAATTGAATCTTTGCTTGCTTTGCTTAAACGGTGATAGGCCTATGCTCTCCCCTTAACTGGGTGATCAAAATGCCAAACTCATCTATTTCATTTTATGCAATTTCTAGTTTTGTTAAAACCTTTTAGAGAGTCTTCTCTTGTGGGAAAAAGTACTCACCCAAGAGGAACGACTCAAGTGGGTTCAAGCCAAAGCCAGGCTATTCCACCCCACTATAAAATTTAAAGCAAAATTGGGGAAATCCTCTTTTGACGATAGTGTGCAAGATAACCATCCCCAAAGCCTTTGTTCTAAAGGTAGGGAGGTCTCTCGAGGGATTATATCATTTTTCGCACTTAACGGAAACCCTTACTACAAACTTAGTGTAGTATCTAACCGAAGTCAATTTCCAAACATCATAGTAATCACAGTGTAGGGGAGGGAAGAATCTACCCCCAAGATACTCACCATATAACTACCAAGGATTATTTACTCAGGGGATCTGGTATCCACTTCTGTCACTCTGACTACGCACCTAGAAAAGACAAAAACATGGGCGCCCTTTCGAGGGTGACATGGCTGTGTGAGTCGACGCAGTTTTAAGATGTGAGTTGTTGATTACTATGATGACCTACTTGAGTACTAAGAGTGAGTCTGTTTGATCTATCTATCATGTGTAAAACCTGTTAAAATAATTTTTGAACAACATTTTGATCATACACTTGATGTTTAGCATAGTACTTAAAATAACTATTCTACAAATTGTTTGATGTGTTTTCAATACATTAATTCAGAAAAGATCATCCAATATTCACAATCACATTGATTACTCTCATGTTAAGAGATTGGAAATCCACAACCTTTGTTAAGAAGTCCATTCTCAAAAGAATCAAAAAGCCAAAGAAACCGCTTAGCTACAAGAAACTATTGAAGAAAAGACGATTCTTGTATCAAAGTTGAAAGGTTTTACTTAAACATAGAACCTTTATACATCGATATCATGACTGTGTTAGAGGTTTCACTAATGATTATGCTATAGAACCTTTGTCCTCACAAGATTTCTTTCAAAGAAGAGCCCTTTCTCAAAGGCACAACCATAGTCAACGTATTCGTTTATGTTATATTCCCCAACCTGCAATTGAATATTCTACTCGTCCAAATCAAATTCTGCAATAGAGAACTCAATCACATGGGCATTTATCACAAAATCCATCCTTTTACAAAGCTATGATCAAAACTTCATAAAGTGCAAAGTCATCCTTTTTTTGATCTTTTGCTTAAATTCCCGCCAACAGGATTTTCATCCTTTCAATTAGGGAACAACACAAGCTAAACGTTAGAAATCTTTCAAGTCAGAATTTTCATTCTATCCTAACTTTTATATCCATCACAAGTTGCACTATTTCATTCTTTTGATCAAAAGTGAGTAGAGTTTGGAACAAAACTTATGCTTGTCTTCACGAGATCTCAAAAACACATGGAAAAAGACGAAGGAGAAACCACTACAAGCAAAATGGGTGACCATACTGAGAAAGAAGAGGATACATTTAATATTGATGAATTAACAGAAGAAAAGCTTCAAGAAGCAGAGCAAGATCCCCAATTCCATACTCTTATGGAAAGGATTTTAGAACGAAACAAAGAAAGATATTTTCTTTCACTAGCTAATCAAGGAGCTAAGTTACCTCACAATTTCGATATAGAAGGGATTAAACAAAATCCTGAAACTCCTCCTAATGACTTTAGTGCCCTTACTCAAGAGATAAAAGAATTACAAGGGAAAATAAAGGAGATGCAAGGGGGTACAACAAAGAAGTATGTTTTGGAAGATATATCTCCTTATCCATTTGATAGGAGTCTTCAAATGATCCCTTTTCCAAAACATTGCAAAATTCCTAAATTTGATAGGTACAATGGAAAAATTGATCCCATTGAAAATGTGAGGGATTTCTAAAATATGAGTCTAGAATTCGCTTATGACAATGCCTACTTAATGTGTTTGTTTCCACGAAGTCTGGGTGCACAATCCATGGAGTGGCTTTCCAAGATCACTCCCCCCATCAAAACCTTTGAGGAGTTAATAAATCAGTTTATATCACAATACTCCTACAACATCCAACACCAGATAATAATGCTTGATCTTTGTAAAGTGAAACAAAAAGTAGGAGAATCCTTCACTACGTTTTTGCAAAGGTGGAGAAGGTTATTTGCACGATATTCTCGTCCTATTCCTGAAAAGGAAAAGATGGATATCTTCACCAATAGCCTGGATCAAGAATTAAGCTATAGGCTTAACCTTCATTGCCCTCATAAATTTGAAAAATTGATTGAAAACACAATCACCATTGAAGGGGCCTTGGTTAAACGAGGAGTGATAAAACTTGATAATCCAAGTACATCCAACCAAAACAACAACGATAAAACAAGGTTTTGGAATAGAAATAAAAATGTTGTCAATGATGGTATAGTAGATGCAAATAATCTATGAACAAGACCATCTATCTTTAACTTATCAAGTGCTCCATGAACCAATCAACAAACAAATACCAACCAACAAGGAAATATCAATCAACAAGGAAACAACAATCAACAAGGAAAAAACTCCAAGCAAGAAAGCATGACCAATCAAAACATTAAGGATAATCGTGGTAATTTCCATAACAATCTTGGCAATACCCAAACATCAAATTTGTCCAGACCTCCATTCTTTTCAAATCGATAGAATTTTACCACTTTGGGTCAATCTCTTGAATCTGCTCTCAAAGAGCTTCTTGATAATAAGGTTATCACCTTACCACCACAAAGAGATTATGAGCCACGAGTCAAACCACCATCATGGAATGACTCGTATTATTGCAATTATCATCAATGTAAAGGTCATAGAATGAATAATTGTCAAGCTTTGTGAAATCTAGTACAAGATTTAATTGACAATGGCACCATTACAATTGAAGGGCATCATACCAATGACGATCATCGTGCATTCAAAGATCCTTTACCAAACTATCAAAAGGGGGAAACATTAGATGCAAAAACAAAAATCATACATAATGTTGAAGACAATATAATCTGTCACATCTATGTTGATGATCATCGGGTTAATGTTATCAAAATCAAGGGAAAACAAGAATATCAACAAGTTAATGTGACTACAAGAGGACAAGAAAAAGTTGTTTTAAAAGGAAGTTCATCTAAGGCAACTATTTATCCTCCAAGTCATTATAATCTAGTTGATCAATTGAGGAAAACATCAGTGCAAATCTCCATCCTTGAACTTCTCAAAATATGCCCCATACACAAGAATATTTTAGAAGAAGCTCTTGTAAACACAACTATCGACACTGATCTGGATGTAAACAAATTTCAAGCCATGGTGGGACATTTGTCTTCCCCTACTTGTCTTTCATTTTCCAAAAAAGATGATGCCTCCATGACACATCCACATAATTCATCGCTCTATCTTGAAGTCATGATCCATAAACACCGAATCAGACGTGTCTTAATAGATGGAGGAGCTAGTTTAAACATTTCTACCTTAAACTTAATACATGCCTTGGGAATATCAGAAAATTCCATTAATCCACGAAGGAAAATAACTATCAAGGCATATGATGATGAAGAAAGAGCTTCTAAAGGACTAATAATGCTACCTATCAGAGTGGGACCTGTTGTGAAAAATACCTTTTGTCAGGTTCTAGATCGTGATCTTTCTTATAACATACTCTTGGGTCATCCATGGTTCCATGATATGCAAGCGGTACCATCAACGTACCATCAATGCCTCAAGTTTCCATATGATGGACAGGAAATAACCATACAAGCTGATTACAATAGCACACAAACTTATTCAAATCTCTGAGCAACTCAAGACTCCTTTGTGCCACATAATAGGGAGGCTCTTGTTATTTCTTCTTCCAATCTACAAGGCCAATTGCAAGAACTGACAAAGAATCTTGACACTAAGCTAAATTTTAAAGACAAAGGGGTAGGTGAATATTCGCTATCTCTTTCTACCTTACCTCCTTCTCTGAGGTCGCATGGTCAGCCAACCTTATCAAATCAAAAGATTGCAACGGCCTCCACATCCCAAGCTTCTGTGCCAATCACAAAGTTTGATGGAAAATTCATTAAAGCCAACACCACTGAGGAAGAATCTGAAGATAGAGACATCCTAAGTTGGCTATGCAAAGATGAATATGAATCCCTCTTGCACATTAAGTTACCTACAGAACAATATGGTAAGGGGTATGCTATCATGCAAAAAATGGGCTATGAAGGAAATGGTCCTATAGGAAAAAGACGAGAAGGAATCGTGGAACCACTTCAACCTATTTCAATACATCCAAATGATAAAACAGGACTTGGATATGGTAAAGATACAGAAGACTCTACTTCACAGCAAGCACAACCAACTCATGAAGGAGGATCAATGTTAGATAAAGCTCATGAATCAATTTTCCAATTGCAGAACAGTTCAGATACTGATTCTAATGAATATGAATGGGACACCATTTATAATGATGAATTTTGGAGAGACAAATAAGTTGATACCATACACAAATATGCACCCGTTCTCGTACAAGGAGAAGGTTCAAGGCCTTCACTTGATTATGTTTTACAAAGCGATCATGACTCAAGTGAGGACGAATTAGATTTCAACGAGATTGACAATCAACAGGAGAATACCATCATAGACCTTGTCTACCATGAAGATGATAACCACATCATGACTTTGACAGCTCAAGACCTTACCCAACCTAATGATCCCATGCCTTTAGTTTATCTAGAACTTATTGATTGGGACAATGATGCACCTATCCATGTCCCTACATTCCATGATGATGAGGACATTATACATTTCCTTTGTTCCTCTAATGAGGAAAATAATTGTTTCATCCAAGAATTTCATACTCACGATTTTGATAAGGAGGGTGTCAAGTCTTTTAGCTGCAAAATAAATGAAATAAAAGATGGATCTATCAGTGAAAACCAAAAAATGGCAATGATAGATCACAACAAGAGAAAAATAAAGAGCGAATCCGACAGTGAAAACCTTTTTGAGGCACTAAAGGATGAGAAACTTGACACTCTTCCCAAGCATTATCACGAAAGATCTTCTATTTTGATCAAACCAACAGAATCAATCAAAATAAGTACAATAGAGCAGCCAAAAATCTTGCAAATTGCAGTGTCATTAACAGTTGAAGAAGTCCTAAAATTCATGGAGTTCTTGAAGGAGAATCAAATCAACTTTGCTTGGTCATATGCTGATATGCCAGGGTTAGATCCTAATTTGATAATGCATCATTTATCTATCAACGCAGGGGCAAAACCTGTAAAGCAAAAGCTTAGAAAAATGCATCCACATGTTGCATTATTGGTCAAAGAGGAATTAAAAAATATTTTAGATGTTGGATTCATTCGGACTATTGACTATGCAGAATGGATTTCTAATATTGTACCTGTTTCAAAGCTAGATGGAAGGATTAGAATTTGTATAGATTTCAGAGATTTGAACAAAGCTTGTCCCAAAGATGACTTCCCTTTGCCAAACATAGATATGATTGTTGATTTAACTATTGGCCATGCAATGTATTCATTAATGGATGGATTTACAGGATACAACCAGATAAAGATTGCACCAAAGGATCAAGATAAAATAGCATTCACATGCCCTTGGGGTACTTATTGCTGGAACGTAATGCCATTTGGGTTAAAGAACACTGGAGCTACTTATCAAAGAGAAATGATGACAATTTTTCATGATATGATGCATACATTCATGGAAGATTGTGTTGATGATCTCCTTGCCAAATCTCACACACGAGAAGGACATCTTGAAATCTTATCAAAAATCTTTGTCAGAATGGAGAAGTTCAATGTTCGACTCAATCCAAAGAAATGTGTTTTTGGCGTTACATCTGGAAAACTCCTAGGATACATTGTTTCAGAAAAGGGCATAGAGGTTGATCCAGAAAAAGTACAAGCTATAATGGACATGTTGCCAACACAAAATATCAGTCAGCTTCGATCATTGCAAGGATGACTACTGTCCATCAGAAGGTTTATAGCTCAATTGGTAGACAAAAGCTTACCATTTACACATTTATTGCATAAAAATGTCCCATTCAAATGGGAAGAAAAATGTGAAGTAGCATTCAATGAGATCAAGCAATATCTTATGAACCCACCAGTTTTAATTCCACCTGTTCTAGGAAAGCCACTCATACTCTATATTTCAGCAACAGAAGTATCCTTGGGAGCATTATTAGCACAAGAGGATTCTATAGGCAAAGAAAGGGCCATATACTATATCAGCGGAACTTTAACAAGTCATGAATTAAACTACACTTTCATTGAAAAATCTTGCCTCGCAGTGGTGTTTGCTTCTCAAAAGTTACGACACTATATGTTGGCTCATACAATTAAGCTGATAACCAAGATTGATCCACTAAAATACCTTTTAAGCAGAGCTACTTTAATAGGAAGACTTGCAAAATGGGTAATGATTTTAAGTGAGTTTGACATTCACTATGTAGATCGAAAAGCTATTAAAGGATAGGTCATCGCAGATCAGTTGGCCGAAGCACCTTTACAAGAAGAAAATCCAATGCACATTGAGTTTCCTGATGCAAATGTCTTCACAGCAATAATTCAGAACTCATGGACACTATACTTTGATGGATCTTATACACAACATGGCTTGGGGGCAGGGATTCTCTTTGTCACACCTGAAGGACATACCATTCCATGATCATATCGGTTGATGTTTCCTTGCACAAATAACATAGCTAAATATGAGGCATTGCTCATAAGGATAAAGATAGCCTTGGAATGGCGGATTACAGAGCTACAAGTCTATGGTGATTCACAACTTATCATTAATCAAATTAATGATGATTATCAAACTAAAGATGATAAGTTGCTACCTTACAAAAACATGGTGGATGATTATAAGAAGTATTTTGTGTCAATCAAGTTTTCACAAATCTCAAGGATTGATAATAAAGCTGTAGATGCAATGGCTACAATTGCTTCCTTATTACAACTGTCAAAAGATCAAACCAAGCATGAATTATTGGTGGAACAATTGTTTTCTCCCGCCTATGATAATCCTGAGACCCAAGTCATATGTCATTTAACCGGTTCTAATTCACCTTTATATGGCAAGACTTATACCTATTTTAAAGATAACATCTTACCTCCGGACTTATCTTGAAACCAAAAAAGGAATTTTATACGCCAATCATCCCGTTATACCTTGATCATTGATATCCTTTACCGGCATGGTCTTGATCGTATGCTCCTTCGATGTCTTGAACGTGATGAATCTTAAAAAGCCTTACAAGAGGTTCATGGTGGTATTTGTGGAACTCATTCAAGTGGTTTGACCTTAGCCAAGAAACTTGTCATAATGGGGTATTATTGGCCTACCATGGAGAAAGAATCTTTTACTTTTGTCAAGAAATATTCTAAATGTCAGATCCATGGGAATCTTATTCATGCACCTACACAGGAATTGCAACTTTTCACTCTGACATGGCCTTTTTCTCAGTGGGGACTGGATCTTGTTGGAAAAATTCATCCTTCATCATCAAATGGGCATAAATTCATTATCACAGCTATGGAGTATTTTACAAAATGGATCGAAGTTGTTCCTTTGACGACCGTGACCGGTAAACAAATCTCTTCATTCATTCTGAATTACATCATTTGTAGATATGGAATTCCTAATTCTATCATTACTGACAATGGGAGACCTTTCAAGAATCAGGATGTTGATGAACTTTGTGAAAGATTTCACATCCAACACAGGTTTTCTACACCTTATTATCCACAGGGTAATGGTCAAGCAGAAGCTTCCAACAAAACAATCTTGAAAATCTTGAAGAAGACAGTAAATGATGTCGGTCGTGATTGGCATGTCTAATTAAATCTAGCTTTGTGGGCATACAAAACCAGCATTCGCACACCAACAGGAGCTACACCATATGCCTTGGTCTATGGAGCAGAAGCGATCTTACCACTAGAGGTTGAAATACCTTCGCTTAGGGTCTCACTCAAGGGATTGATAAATGATGAGGACTACAGAGTATCTCCTCTGCAAGAGTTAGAATTGTTAAATGAAAGACGTCAACATGTAGCTGACCATTTGAAGGGTTATCAACAAGTTATGTCCCGTAGCTACAATCACAGAGTTAAATCATGGACATTTCAAGTAGGTGACTTAGTCTTGAGAGAAAATCCACATAATCAGCAAGACAGAGAAAAGAAAGGAAAATTTGAACCAAACTGGCTTGGTCCATTTGTCATCATTGCAGCATATGTTTCTGGTGCATATCAGTTATCTACATCAGAAGGGGACCTGTTTGAAGAGCCTATCAACAGCATTCATTTGAAGAAATTCTATGCCTGATTCATAAAAAGTCCTGAAAAAATCCAAAAATATCATAAAAAGTCCTAAAAAATCCAAAAAAATCATAAAAAGTCTTGAAAAAAATCCAAAAAAATCATAAAAAATCCTGAAAAAATCCAAAAAAATCAAAACATCAGAAAAATCCAGAAAAAGTGCAATAAAAACAAGTGGTGAAAACCTGGCAAACAAGCACTACTTGTGATCAAAATAGGCTCCTCCATCTATTAGCTTATGTCTTGCATTCACTTTCAGCATCATCCGTTCATATCTATCATCTGTACATATCCACATCATATGATAGGAATCCTTATGTTTCATCATGGCTTGATGAAATTTGTACATATCCATAATCTTTAGGTTGTGTTTTCACTGCGGGCAGCAATATAGACTGAACAAGAGAGGGGCAACGAGCTTTTTGAACATCACAAATGGACACAAGACGGTTTGTCAAAATGCAACATCCATTGTCGTATCAAATCAATCACCACATGCTTATCCAATGCCAATTGAAATCAAAATAACATGATCCAAAACAAACATCGAAACAAGAACATCAATGATGATAACCAACTTGGATGATCTTAATCTGAATAATGTTTGAAATATTTTAGGCAAGATTTGAATGGTTGTTTGATTTTCTATCATATCTCTGGAGCAATTCAATGATGTACTGAACTAGAAAAGCAAGGAAGGAGTATGATTTTTCTTTGTCTGTTGTTTGCGAGGAAATCATTAGTACTATGCAAATTGGTCGTGAGACATGCTCTACTACGTATCATTGATGACATTTCAGAATTTGCATGGAAAAAGGGTTAACTCTTATCTGTTTATGCAAGCAATACTTAGGTCATCTCGGTTCAATTATACCTAGATGCTTGTATTAACTTGCTATATCAAAATTCATGAAAGCAATACTCAGGTCATCACTGGTGTTAACATACCCTTTGATGCTTGTATTAACTTTCAACATTTCAATGCTCTATGATGATACAAAAGTACAAATAAGCTCTCCAAATGGCAATATTGTATGAATATCCTGCATGGTTAGTATAGCTTGCATTCATCTACATTTTGCATTTATAGATTTTCCCAAAAAGCTGGCAAGGTATCAAGTGTTTCATATCTTTTCGAATACATGACTAAGTATATTTTGACATTCACAAAAACATCATTTCATACATTTTTCATACATATTTGCATCAGAAAATCATGCAAAACAAAGCATACATCAAAATCAAAACATTTTTAAGCATTCATAAATTGTATCATCCATCATATTCATATAATCGTTCATCAATAGATTTCATTCATTTCATAAATCATGCATACATATACATCATAAGCATAAAAAAATTGAGAAACCATCATATCATAACACATCATGCATATATAGGAAATCAAACCATTCATCATAAATCATCGCTGCATTTCATATATCTCAAAAATGAATGTCAAAATGTACAAAGATGTCAACTACATATGATATAACATCATCAAAAATGAGATCATCTCAGGGTGTATACAAATGTCTCAACAGAGTATCACTAAAACATCGTGTACAATGCACTAGGTAGTGCTATCCTCTGATGGAGCTGGTCTGGGACCTGTCCCACCTGCACCTGATGGACCTGTCCCACCTACACTTGATGGACCTGCTCCACCTGTCCCTGATGGCCCTCCTAGAGGTAATGGTTGTGTCACACCCCTGTTGGTAGTCCAAGAGCGACTATGAGTAGATTGTGACTATGTATAACTCTCCCTCCGCTCACGTGGAACCGCATCATGATACCTGGTCCTGTAGAACTCGGCCTCCTGGGTGGCTCTGGTCACCTCTCTCATCATGTCACCAGGCAAGGTACCTGTTGCTACTCTCTATAGACTATCCGCCAAAGCGATGGTCTACTCACCCCGCTATCTAGCTATATCTCTCTCAGTAGTAACTGATGTCAACTATCCCTGAAGCTATGTAATCAAGGCCTATGCTTGTGCTAGTCGACTCTGTAAGCTCTGCACTGTACTCTGCAAAGAAGATATCTAACCTAATACCACTGGATCTATTGAAGGTGATGGATCTATATGTCTCATTCGCGGTCCACCTCTACCACCTCTCCTACCACCTCCACTCCCTCTCCTACCACCTCTACCACCACCCTTATCACCACCTCTCCCACCATCATCACCTCCACTCTCCTCATCATCATCATCTCCCTCTGAATCATCATCACTACCTCCACTCTCCTCATCATCATCACCTCCCTCTAAATCATCACCCTCTGAATCTACCTCTCTCTGTTGTCTCTGACTGCCTCTCTATGGTCTTTGTATAGCAACCGGAGCAATAGGCTCATCAGGATCAAACAATCGTGGTGTAGGATGCTTTAACACATATTGACTATACTCTGGCATCGTGCCTGCATCAAGGACATCAACTCGGTAATCCCACATCACAACTCCTAAACTGGTGAACTCTGCCACCACTGCCTCATAAGAAATCTGTGGACCCCACACTACAATCTCTGGCTGTCGTCGTGCATAAATAGCAGAACCCATAGGCATACCCTGAATCTGACCAAACTACCGACATACTCATCCAGCAAGAAATCTCTCAATAATCCATGAAGTACGGCCAATAAGATATCTGGACGTACAAACGTAGGGCATCTCCCTCACATCCTCTAGCCATGCCTCACAATCTAAATATGGCCGCCAGCATACTGTATCAAGATCATCTAAGAGACGCTACCAATGATCCAGTTTGCCCAATCTCGACTGAGCAATAATATCGCTATATCTCCATCTGTACGATCGACCGACAGGTCACCGTCCATGAGTCAACGGTCGCATAATGGCAAAGTGCTACCATGCCCATATCTGTAATAACGAACAACCAACAGCAAAACTCCAGCTTCTACCATATACAATATGATGTAACTCATCATACAAATGAGCCAGCATGCATGATCCCCACGCATACCGTGTGCCCTGCATCACCATCCTCTCCAGAACCCGACCCCACCCGACTACAAACCCCTTCGACCTATGGTCGGGGCACAAAACACCTCCAATGAAACCTGCTAGTATCGACGGTAAGGGTGGATATGAATCTGCCATCTTGCCCCATGGGATGAAGTATCCAGCAATCTCATCATCTCTGAAAATCCTCCTCAAAGCATTAGTGCCTCCAGCCTCTCAGCTATCAAAGACCACTATCTCTCCCATCACTGGGATCCTCAAGATACGGTACACGTCCTCTGGAGTCACGGTAATCTCTCTAGTCAGTAAATGAAATGTGTTGGTATCACTATGCCACCGCTATGTGAGTGCTGTCAATAACGCTTTGTTGAGGTGCACCTCAAGCATTTCAAGCAATGAAGTCAATCCACATGCTTCAATCACATCTTCATCTGACTGTAACAGCTGTGGAATCAAGCCCCATGTCTTCGGGAATGTCTCCCGTGACTGCAAAACGCCTAATCTCTCCTATTGACACATCAACATGACAAAGCAAAATCAATATCAAATCATCACGACTTATCAATCAAATCTAAATATCAATCAAACAATTTGTTTTTCATCATCATGGAATGCAAATATATCAACATCATGTTTGTTTTTAACAACCTTAGAAACGAACATATCAATCAAACAATTTGTTTTTCATCATCATGGAACGCAAATATATCAACATCATGTTTGTTTTTAACAACCTTAGAAACGAACATATTAATCAAACTATTTGTTTTTCATCATCATGGAACGCAAATATATTAACATCATGTTTGTTTTTAACAACCTTAGAAGCAAGCATATCAATCAAACTATTTGTTTTTCATTTTCATGAAAGCAAATAATCAAAATCCTGTTTGTTTTTAACAACTTTAGAAGAAAACTTATCAATCCTATTTGTTTTTAACAACTTTAAAATAAAATTTATCAGTTAGTATTTGTTTTCCAACAACTTTGGGAACATATTTTTCACTCACAACAATATCCAATCATAGGCGCTACATAATTTCTCATGGGTGCTACAAGATTAAAGGCGCTACAAAAATCTTCATGGGTGCTACAAGATCAAGAGCGCTACAGAAATGATTAAGGGCGCTACAAAAAGCTTCACGGGCACTACAGAATCATATGCGCTATGGAAATTATCAAGGGCACTATGAAAATTATTAAGGGCGCTAAAACACACTCTTTCACAATCAAAACATTGATAAACGTGTTCCGAAAAGAAAATTTTCAAAAAGCAAAAGTTTAACGGATACATACCGCAGGTCCATAGTGTGTCGGCTGTTGATGTCGTCGGATGTGCTCGAAACAGTGTTGGTGAATCGGAAGTGCCATATTTCTCACTCTAAAGCTCAAAATTTATAATTTTTACTAGGTTAAAATGGAAAATGACATGGAAAATGACATTTTTAACCTATTTAAAAGAAAAATTGGTGGATTTTAACACATTTTATCACAACAGGGGCAATTTTGATCATCAATTTTTCATCTTACATATTTTCAAGTCATTTTCTTCACATCATCATTTTCGAACAATGAATCGACATCTTCAAAAATCATAAAAATTTCAAAACATTTAAAAATTCAAAAAAAATCGTAAAAATCAAAATATTATCGATACATCGTTCGAGGGGGCATATACCTATCAACATTCGACAGTCAACATCTGGGGCAAATTTCAAAATTCTTTGAAGCAATGCGTAAAACACATCACTTCAAAGAAGGGCAAAATGTATACACCTAAAAATGGTTACATAATTAATTAAATATTTTTAATATTTAATTAAATCTCTGGATTCAATCTGCGTATAAATAAATTTAAATAATTTATTTATATTGTTCATTCTTTCATTTCGATTAAATAAATAAGTTTATTTAATCATCTTTTCTTATTCATTTCTTAATTAATTAAATAAAACATTACGATTTATTTATATTAATTATCATTTAATCTTGGCTTGAATATTTTATTCAAATAAAGATTAAGTTTTCTAATATTCTTCTAATGTCCATTCACCATTAAATATTCTAAATATTTAATTTAATTCTTCTAATATCCATTCACAATTAAATATTTCAAAATATTTAATTAATTCTTCTAAAGTCACATCACAATTAAATATTCCAAAATATTTAATTAAATCTTCTATAGTTCTAAAATCAAAAATCAAACTCACATAAATGAAATTAAATAAATTTATTTATTTAATTAATTTGCATTATCTTCAACAACCATGAAACAAACTGCCAAAACAGAAAAATCAATTTCTCTGTTCTTGTGCAAGCTTGTTCCCGTGGGTTGAAGACAAGGCTCCATTCTTCTCTCCAACCTTCCAACATTCTCCATCTTTCTGTCAACCTCTTCGTCTCTCACCATTCAAATCTACTAGAAAATCTCACAGCCATTGATCTTTGCCAGCCAGGATCTTGCCTACAAAAAGCTATAAAAAGGACTGTCAGGTCTTTGAAATCATAGAGAAGCTTTCATACAGGAAAACTATAGCCAAATTGCAATAGCATAGCCTTCTAATATTCATAGCATTCCAGTATCATAGCATAGCATAGAATCATTCCATATCATGGCCTATTCACCTCATATCATAGCATCCACAATCCACAGCCCCTATGCATAATCCACAGCCCCTGTGCATATCCGTATCAGTATGTTCACTCCACCAACATATAGCATAGAGAAGCTCCTTCCTTTGCATACTCATTCTGCAGATTGCCATTTGGAGAAGCCAAGCTTACACAATCTGAGAGCAACAGCTTCAAACAAATCCCTGGAGATAGAGGAAGATGGAACGGCTCTAAAGAAGCTTCGCTTATTTCTTTGAATTCAATTTAATTAGCTTTTCTTCAGTTTAAAGTTTCATTTTGTGTGTTTTATTGTTTTACTTTGATACTAACATATTTAACAACACACATTCTGAACGGATATCCATTTTTTCTGACATAATCAGTAGGCTCTCGAGATTTGGTTCAGGATTGTCTGACCTGGAAAGTCAACCCAAAAATTGTGTTTTAAAAATTGCTTAGTTTTCTAAAGTTCACCCTTGTGGCTAACGACTTTTTTTTATCCAAATTTCTCAAACGAAAAGGGTTTATAGAAAAAATTGTCAGTTTTCCACCAATATAAGTTTTGTCTTATTTTGAATTTAATTAATAAATAATTATTATTGATTTTCTACCTACATTACGTTTAAAGTCCTGATTGATAGGCTGATTGAAAAACTTCTATAACTTTAAAACTACTTAACATTTTTTTAACCTACAAGATGCACCATATTCTATGCTTCACATATTGTAGGATAAAAAAATGATTTTCATAAAAAATTTACCAAGTTATGGTGGTCAAACATAGATGTTTTAATAATTTTGAAAAGTTCTAATAAAAAAATTATAACTAATTATTTACATGGAAAAAATTACAAAACAAAATCTGCCACATCTGAGCATGTTTCCTCTAATATTGAAAGATTAAAAAAAAAAAAAATCTTGTACTTAGGGTGGTCGATATTGAAAGATTAAGAAAAAAAAAAATCTTTTACTTAGGGTGGTCAGACATACACCTACTTATCTTTTTCCTAAAAATTTAGTACCACTGCATTGAAATTTCAAATTTTCTCAAAAAAAATTACTTTTTTCCAAAAAAGGACTAGTAGCATAGAAACTACATTCAATTTTCTATAACTTTTTTTCTTACATATTTTTCAAATTATGTTAATAACCTATTCAAATTTTTATGTCAAGTTGCCTAACTCTAATTTTCTGAATTTTCATTGCCACTTAGAGGCCTAGTTTGGACCCCCATGATCTTGCACTGACCCACATGTTAGAAAAAACAACTTCATTATATATTGAGTCAGATGAGGTGGAAAATTCCACCATAGTAGAGGCTATTATAAAATATATTGTAGTGCTTGAACTAGATATGAGGAACATACAAGAAAAACTTCCTACAGAGTTGTGGAATATTTCGATAGAAAGGAGACAAAAGGCTATAGAAGAAGATTCCAAATTGAAGGCCCATGCATTCGATAAAGTTAGTGCTCCCCTATCTGATTATAATGCCACATTGGCCAAACTGTACACTAGAGAGTTAAGGACAAAACAAAGGGTGACAACCCTAATGAGCAAAGATAAGAATGATCATGAAAGGGTCAGGAAGAAAATAGCAGATAAAGTTGCGAACATAGCACAAAGGCTAGGAATTACTCCAAATAACAAGGAAGAGATGGATGAAGAGATGTCTTCTTTGGAATGGAATATTGGAGAAGACATACATAGGACAGTCATTCTCAACATGAGAATAAACCTGAAGAAGAGACTGTAATAGGAAATATTCCTCTAGAAGTAGAAAAAAATAGTAGAAGAGAATATAGAAGCGAAGAAGAATGTTGCAGATACTAGTGATGGATGTACAAAGGAGGATACAACCAAATACCATAAAAATCCTTCAATAATTGTGATACCTGGTGAGAACTCTCAAGCTCAACCATAGAAATTTATCCATCCAGATAATACAGAGTAGGTCACAGGCAATGAAGACAAAGGAAATGAAGATGAGCAGAAAGGTGAAGAAGCATTTGGTGATGTAGTCAAAACAAAAGTAGAGAGACTAGTCAGTACTTGTGATAAGGATAAAGAGAAGGCTATAGATGAAGGTGTTAAGGAAACTAGTGGATACTCTAGAACATCCAGATATTCCTTGAAGAACTTATTGAATATGCAACTATAATTCCAAGCTATTATATTAGCTTAAACAATTTCCCATGCAAGAAGGGAATGTGGATCTTGCTAAAAAAAAATCCACTCCACAAGCTTCAGTTGGGAGATGTCTTCCATGCATTTTCTTGAAAGGAAATTATTGAAACACATCAAAAGAGTGGAGAGTTAATTGAGGACATAGTGAAGACACTACAAGAGGTCATACCTAGAACTATTAGGGTTAGAAGGCAGATATCTAACAGTTAAATTCAGATTTGATCAATAAACTAGAGAAATAAAACACACACAAAATTATAGTAGAAACAAGACAACATAGAGAATTTAACATGGTTCACCCAATCCAGGCTACATCCACAAAACCGCAGCCATCCAATGATTTTATTATCTAGTGCAAAACATATTCCAATCTCATGAATAATCACCTTTTTCTACATATTGTAACCCCCATCCCAACCCCTTATAACAAGCTTTTTAGAAGCTTCTAGAATTAGGGTTTTACAAATTTGTTTTTTTCTTTTTCGGTGATTTTTCCCTTTTTGGTGACAACACGAAAAACAGGAAAAAAAAATTCTCAGGGGCTGCCGCCCTCAAACCTCAATGAGGATACATGTCAGGTGTCTAGTATAGCATGATCAGTCGCCACATACCAACAAGAACTACAATTGATGATTCATTGTCAGGTGTGTAAAATATTAAATTTTTGATTGATTCTTTCAAAGAATATGCCTCCAAACTAGAAGAGAAATTGAAAGAAGAACTAGAAAAAGAAATTGATAAGAAGATAAGTGAGAAGATATTGATGGAAATCATAGAATAGTTTTCTCAAGCACACAAAAAAATTTAGGATAGTCTCAAAGGTGTGTAATATTGTATGGCAGACACCAAAGCCTTGTGTCAATTTTGCATGAAGTGGCTCAGAGCCACAAAGAGCATCAAAAGTTACATGGACTCAATTGATTCACAAATAGACAAATATTCTAGTACATATGATCCTGCACAATACCTAGATGGAAGAAAAAGGTCAGTGGTTAAAGACTTGCATGAGAAATACTTCCAACTGTAAGATCAAAAAGATAAGATAATTATGCAATTTAGGAACCTCAGGGACTTGGTAAACTTAAAGTTCACATTAGTTGCTAATGCCCTGAAGAGTTCTAATAAAGATACTAAGATTAATCTGGTACCCAACACTCCAGAAGAAGGAGAAAATACTTAATTGATTTGGAGACCCAATGTAGGATGCTTGGCATAGCCAATAAGATCTAGGAAGAGTGAAAATAAGATTGGAAAGACCAAATTGAGAAGCTCAAAGATTTATTTCATTGTTGCAGATTCCAATGTCCATATGTGGAAAGTGTACAAAGTGTTTTGGTACAAGTTTTTGATATGGTTTTGGTGCATAACATTCTTAGGGGGGTTTACTTCAATTTTAATTCCATATATATGGATATACTTGTTAGGGGGAGATTTGGTGTAAATGACATACACCCTTTGCCCTTGATGTCAAATGGGGAGAATATTTTTTGGAGATAATTTTAGCATGTTGTAATCAATGAAAGGGGGAGATTGTTTGAAGAATAAGGAGATGTCACTGATAAACTTGTTGGCAACATGAGCATGTGGAATTGGCACAAGGTATACAGTTATGCATTGCAGTGTTGTCATTGATGTTTGTAATGACCACATTTTATACACAAAACAACCTAACTAATCTGCAACCAAATTTAATAATTTGTAAAAGAAAATTTAAACAATAATAACAAAATACACTACTTAAGGCAATAGTCAATGATCTCATTTAGTTAGGAGAAAATATGGTAATGATTTAATACTTTTTTTAATAATAAATTTTACTTCTTTTAGATCAACATACCTCTTACCTACTCAATATATCTTGCATTCCATCGCATCATAGTTTCCTTACTCCCAATACCCATTCCTACAAGTTTTTAACATGACTAGGTGCACATGTAAGACAATGAATAATTAGATACCTGACTATCAAGATCAACCATATCATTAATTTAAACTAGATAATCAAAAGACTATTTTATGACTAGATTTCCATTAGGGATAGTGTATGCATAACGTCAAGAGAGGTCGGTGGGTTCAAGGAAGCCTTACAAAGATAGATCCTAAGGGCCATACCTAGTCCTCGAGGTCTCCTCTCAAATAGCCTTTCCTACATAACATTTGTGCAAAGGCTTTGTAGTTCAACAACTTGAGTTTACTCCAACTCATTAGATTCACCCACACAAGGTATAACCACTAGGTTTCAAAAGATGACTCTACCTCAATCACAATCATAACACAATAACACTAATATATGCTAAACTCGACTCTCTACTCAAAAGAATCATGTGTTCCATACAAATTACATACTATAAGAGTGGGTATGCAACCCTTTCTAGGGTCCATTACCCTAGACAATTTCATAATCAACTGCAACCCACTTAGGTGAAGCCGTGGATCAGAGACCTGGGTTAGGATATACTAGGCAACACACTCTAAGGATATTTTCTTTGATTTTGTAAAAGAAATTTCTATGTTTACTTTAAACATAAAATCATACATGGTGAGAGAAAGTAGTTCAAGAAATCAAGTCCTTGCATACTTAGTCCAAATTTGGTAGCAATCTACTAAGTTGCAAATTAAATCATAAGAGAAAATCCCCTATAGAGTTATTAAAATATAAGACAAGTAGTAAAACTAATATTATTCACCATTCTCTAATTACCTAGGGCCTTTATTAAACAAGGTGAGAGGATACGATGAGTGAATGATCAAAATAACAATTCTAATTGTCAACTCTATTATAAAATAAAACTAAAGGTGATAGTGCTCTACAAACATCTTTTAAAATCACTAAGAATATATTTATCCAATAGTTCCCATTAGTTACTTAATATTCCCTAAAATATTAACATTGATCTGCTATATTCAGTGTTTGTAACTCAACTACATGATATTAAAACTAATATAATTAGAGAGATAACTATTTGGCCAACAATGTAATAACATTAGTTGAAACATGAATTTCTAAATTGCAAGACTCCCCAACACATTTGTAATAAATACCATTAGAGATCAAGAGGTTCAATTACTAAATAGGTTTGATTGTTTCTTATAATAATCTAATCATAGGGAAAATTACATATAATCCTACATTAGGTTAGGAAAATAATAAAAAAATTACTTTAAATGATATTTGAATAAATTGAAGCCTCAATACCTTTGATAATTAATGACTCGACTCCATTCAAAATTTGAAAGCATTTGATGATGTTCACGAGTAAAATAAATATTAACATTATTGAATATAAATCTAGTTTTGTTAATTAACAATGACATCCCATATCATAGCTACGCAATATATAGTTAGTGGATAATAACTTGATTAAAATTACCCCGTATAACACAAAAAAAAAGATGATTATAATTAAATCATATAAAATTAATTACCTACCAAAAATAATTGCATCATGTAATACTAAATACCTACCAAAAATAATTACCACTTAGTGGAGATTGACAGGGTTGTGTAATTCCCTTGCTTTATACGTCTTTTTTTTAGTTTGGCTAAATTTTTACCCCTCTTTTAGTGTCAATACCTTCCAAAAATAATTATAGTAATATTTATTTTTTAAATATATAATTAAAACGTTGTTCTATTTAATTGAAACACAATAATGTTATTTATTCATAGAGGAATTGGGATCAGTAAAACCACATTAGCTCTACAAATAATAATCCTAGACCTCTCCATTAGTATCATATTTATTTTGTATATAACTCTAATCTATTTAGTGGTGTATTGAGTTGTTTGATGTTTATTTATGACTAAGTTCTTAAGAAAAATATCAAACTATGATAAACAAAAATCACTATTATTGTGCCTTGCACACATTCCTCATTTAAAACATGGACGGTCCCCTTTTTTTCTTCTACTTTTTTATCGATTCATGTCACATTTCTTGATGTTTTTCTTTATTAAGTGATTCTTCCATTAGGAGGTTTTTATAAATTTGGACTTTTATATTTAAGATCTAGATTTTATGATTAAGGTCTAAAAATTTGACATCTTATTTAAATTCCCCGTATAGATGGGCATGGTAACTTGAATTAAGTTCCCCCCTACTTGAGAAATTTTTAGTTTAGTGCAAACCATTGCATATATTGAACTACCTAAAACACTAACATAATGCATGTTAAATATTCCATAAAAATTATCATTAAATTTAGGGAACATATCTAAGATAATACTAATACAAACCAACAATGAAATACTTATCATCTTAAAGTGGTCCATACTAAACCATCATAAAATGATATTTAAATACTTACCATAACTCAACCAAATAATAAGACATATCCATTGAATCCCATGTTTATTATTAAATTAACTAATCCTCAAGAATGGTATGGAAACATTTTATAATATATTAATATTTCCTCTTGTTTGAGATGCTAGCAACAATATAGATTTTTGGATAACATCCTCTCGTGTTATGACAATTATCTTGTTACTATCTTCACATATGACAAAAAAGAACATAAATAATATTTAGAATTAGTATTTTTGATTGATTAAGCAAGGAAAAGGACCCTAACCTGAACAATTAGTACATCATGATACGAATAGTAAGTGGTAAGAAATAGCAAAAATAGGAAGCCTGCCAAACTTTCCCCCTCCCACAAACAAAATGCTTAACCAATTCCCATACGATCAAACATAGCAGTACTATCATACAAATCAAAAAACCTTAATCTAGCATCAGTAGCATCCTTCCCTATCCATCTACAGTACTTATAAACATCTATCATAGTGTTCCTACTTAAAATATAAACAACATTATGGAAATTTAAGTTTTGGCACCCACGACCATAACCAGTAACAACAATCCTATAAAACATAGTAGAGATAATCATCATAAACAAAAAGAAAAATAGCACAGCGAAGCACCCAAGCAGCTATGCATCCTCGATCATCCTCCATGCTTTCATCAGATCTTCAAAAATACTGTTCATTGTTGCCTTTAGCTCCATCTTGCCAGCCAAGTCCTCACCATCACCCATTGCTTTTTTCTTTTGTTGCTTTTTTATTTTTCCCATACCAAAGATAGTAGCCATAACAGCATCGACCACCATTCACACATTTTTAATCACTTCTTCAAGGGTTTGAATTCTATTTACATTTCCTTTTCCTTGTATACCTTTCTCAAGAACCTTCAGTCTTTCCTCAATTATTTCATTCACCATATTTTCTAGGGCTTGAAGTTTGTTGTCCCCCACCTTCTCATGTATCCTCTTTTCTAGAATTTGCATCCTCTCCTCCAATCTTTTAATTCTCCCATTCCCATCATCCTCGGCCTTATCTTCCTCTTTGCTAGTATTTTCGTCCCTCTCTTGAATTTCCATTACATTTGCTTCCTCCTCTTCATGAGCCATCTCATGTTGTGACTCCTCCTTTTCCTTGTTGTCATTACCTTCCTCACTTTTTGCATCTGATTCCTCCTCTTCAATCGAGTCTCCACCCAAACTGTCTAGAATTTCTTCAGTTGAGGAATCATTTTCCTCTTCTTCTTTCTTTTCAACACTCTTCGGTGGGCTTTGGGTACTTTTTTCCTTAGGGCTCTGTGTTTTTCTTACTCTCATGTCCTTTCGACATTGCCATAGCCAATGTTTTTGACCTCCTTCCACCAAGGTTTAAGCCTTCCATCTCATTATCATTAGGAATAGTAATTACGTCCACCTCTTTCCCAAGTTCACACAAAATCAATTTCCTTTTTTTAGTACCCATCTCCATCGAAATATCCTTTCTTTTCTTTGGCGTGACTGTAAGTTACTCCTTCCATGAAGCAATGTCAGGGCTTTGGGATTTCTTACCAAATTTCTCAGGGCTTTGGGATTTCTTGCTAGATTTCTTAGGCGTGGTGAGGGGATGGTCTTCAAGAAGCTCAATTTTCACCGAGCTTTGAGGTTTTGGGTCTTCAATCATTTTAAGAACAAGATTTTTTTGAGGAGTCCTAGAAAGCACGAATTTGCAACTGGTTCTTACATGAGGCCCTGATATAAAGGCGGATTGGCTCCATGAGTAAGACTATGGCTTAGAGAGGAAAACAAGAAGAAAGGAAGATTAATTTTTTCCTGATGTCTAATGTGGTTGAGAATGGGAAAGTGGTATCCATGGTGAATTGTAGATTTTTGGCTCACTTGCACCTTTCTAGCTCTTTTAGGGTTTTTCACCTAAAAGGAGAGAGGTAGGCCCAAAAATGCAAACTAGTTCATTCAAATTTATGTTATGTGCAATGTTGTCTAATCTAAATGAAGTAAAATAACTACAATTGAATGATCTAAATGGATGAAAATGAATGCAAAAGTGAGATTTAAGCTATGTTTGAAAACACGTTGTGATATGCAAACAACTAAGTAAAGAAGAAATTATGTAGAACAAAAAGAAACAGGATGAATCTGAGTGCACCTGGAAAAAATATGATGAATTTGGAATGTTGTGGATGCTAGTTGAAATCACTAATTTTTCACAGTGGGACTCATTTTCCCAGGGTGGTGAATTAGTCCTCCTAGTGAAAAAGTGTCAGAAACAAGTTTTTATCTGTCGGGATCCTGAATCTGACAAAATTAAAAAATTTAGTCCTAAGGTGGAACTCATTTGCCACTGGTGGTGAATCATTCCTCTCCCAAATTTTTGAAAAATCAGGAGACAACTCTACAACACCAAATCTAGAAATCACTGAATGTCGAGTTGTCGAAGTCAATTCTGTAGGAAACGGACAAGAAACCTTCTCCAAGCTTGAAATAGACTTGAGTTGACTTGAAGCACCTAGTTTACTTGTAAACCAATCTTCAACACCAAAAAGCTTGTTAAATCTGCATACCTAGGTCTGCAAACACACATCCAATAGGGGGAAAATGGTTGAGGGTTAGGAAATTGGGGTTTTCCTTAGTCAAACCCCACTTTTGGTAATCAAACCCTTAATAAAATAATGAAATGCAAGAGAATGATAAAATAACAACATGCAATAGCTATCAACTTACCAAACCCTTGATAATGCAAATCTAAAGTAGCGTCAATGGATGCTCCAAAGTGCTTGAATAAATTGCTTGAATTGATGTTGAAGAATGCTTGAATATGATGTATGAGAGTTGGAGATTGTAGGAGGATGTAAAATGAGGTGAAAATAACATATTTATACACACTTGTGCCTTATTTAACCGTTCATACCTCATCACAAGTCGACATTAAGTGTTTTTGAATAAAAACCAAAAAGGAAATTTTAAAAATTTTGAATTTGGAGCCAAGGGGGACTCATTCGCCACCCATGGTGAATGGGTCCCACCTAGGACCTAAAAATATGTGTCAAGAAATATGTTATATTTAATGTTTTTTGTCAGGATAATATTCAAAAATACACTTAATTAAGTCATATGAGGGCATAAAGGGGTCAAATAAAGCATGAGATAGGGATAAATAGTGAATTTGTGCCTATAAAAGCTTGAAATCTTGTTACAAGACTTTACAACACTTCAAAATAGGACTTGTTGATGAATAAAAAGGTGATTTTTAGGTAAATTGTAATGAATAGAATCTAGAAGAATGTAGAAATTTCTTACAACACTTCACAACACCTTCACAAGATGTCATTATTTTAATTTTAGTACCTAAATATACATGTTCAAGCCATGTCACAACATAAAATCAAAGCAAAATATATCAAATACCATGAAACAAGACCTAAAAGGCCATGAAAATAACAAGGGGCCATTTTTCTATGGCACACATGGATGGATCGGTAGCAGCCTTCGAGAGTAAAATATTTCATTACAATAAAACACACATTATGATACGGAGGTGGCAACTTAACCCTAGAGTACCCATTTTGAAATCTTTATGGTTTTTCTTTTCCTTCAAAAAACTTCTCAAAATAGTCCTAATACTTACCATTGCTAACCTTTGTAACTTTCGTTCCTTCATAAGCCAAACCCATTGCTTCCACAATCAACTTCGCATCCACCTTAAATTGAAGCCCGCCCAAGTTAACTTCACCATCGAGCTCCATGCATTGGCAAACTTGTAGCTAAGTTTTTCATTCTAGCCCTCCATTGCAGCCAAATATTGAGTGAAACCTACCTACTCAAAAAGGCCCTAGAGCTCCTCATTATTGTGAAGCGAGTCAAATTTGTGAGGTTCAGTACGCTTCCTAGGACCTCCCATATTGCTACCTGAGCTATGGAAAATTTTAGGAACGAGAAGGAAATCACTTCTATTACCTTCGGTGTCCTCAACATTCCACAACAGGTAACTCCACACTCTTAGTTCTAATGGAAACTCTATGACTATTCATTTGAAATGCAGTCAACTTAGGGTTTTTTCTATAATTCATAAAAGATTTCACTCATCGATTACCACATTTTCACCCATAATCATTATTGCTTGTGGCAACTCTGCCTCCCTTTCTAGCAATGATAGCATTTGTTTTATTCCATCTTTTATTATTAAATTGTTGATTCAGCTCCATCTGTCACATCGAAGATCAATCCTTCGATTATACCACATGCTATTTATTTCCCAATTTAAATTTTTTCACTCACAATACAAAAACTTCTTGTCCGGTTGTCCTTTCCCTTGATTGCAATTCCTTTTATCGGGATTTAGTAATCCCTTTAAAACGTGCCTCCGACACCATCCAATAAGCTTGCCAGCTGGCATCCATGGGGTCCACATCCTCATAAGCCTTCTCATCCCACCACTCATGTTAATAATTAAGAAACCCCTCCTCCTAGTCCTTTATTATTAGTGTTGATATGCCAAAGGAAGGTAATATATTAGATGATTCAAAGCATCAAGATGTCCCTCAATTCTTACATGTGTATTATATGATAAAAAAAAATATGTTGTTAAAAATTGGTCCTCTTCAAATGATTATTTGGGGTGTGCATGTTGTTGAGGTTCAGAATTATGAAACATATTCTATTTATTTTAGATATTTTAGATCTATGGTTTCATGTGTAAGCTTGTGTATTAATAAGGAAATGAACTAAATAAGATAATAATTAGTATTGTATTTCTCTATGCCTTTAGATTGTGGATGTTGATTTTTCAACTTGACTATGGGATGGGAGGAAAGTGACTCTATCTAATGTTAGGTTCAACTCCATTCCTCAATTAATAGTAGAATCATTATAGATGAGAGGATTATGTTTTATAGTTGAGTTTGAAGTTCTTCAAATATTATTTTTTGTGTACATTATTTATTACCACTTGTTTGTGTGGTTGGTTTCATGTCCTAGTATATTTATTATCATTAATGAGAGTTAGACCTTTGATCTCTTGTATATATTCATTATGTAATTATGTTATCTTTGTTGTTGAGAAACAAATACATATTTGTGGTACTTTCATATTTTTGAGATTTAGTTGGTGTTACTTAATATTTGACTTGTTGTATTTAATAAGTGCGACTTATTTATTAGATGGATATTATTAGAGAATATTTAAATGTATCCCACATTGTATTTATTAAAGAAGTTAATAGAATTATTTTTATTAGTTAGTCTTGTATCCTTTTGTCATCATTGAGTTATGGTTTTTAGTTAATGCTTAATAAACTTTAAATATGAATTTTGGCATTGTTAAATTGATATCAAAGTGAAGGTATAGAGGAGAGGGGCCCATAGTGGAGCACCCTAACTTTGTGTTTCTCAAAATCCTACATGGAATTTCAAATCAGTCCCAATTTTGTACAAGAGTTTATTTGGCAACTCACTTGCTTAAAAATAATAATTTTAGGGACACATCATTAAATATGATGCCACATCAGCATGCTTTTTGTTAGGGTCTTAAAAAAGGTTAAAAAAAAAGTGAGACTGATAGTGGTGCACTATGGTGCACCAATGTGGCATCACATGATTTGTCAATTTGTGTACTTTATGGATAAAAAGTGTTTTGTAATTGGATATTAAGATGCTCCACTATGAGGCCGAGAGAGGACTACTTCTATGCCCACTATTGGAGCCCACTCCACTATTGGCCCTCTCCCCTAACCACTTTTAGTTAAAAATGAAAATTATGAGTTAAGGTAAACGATTATGATGGGAGAATCTGACCTTTTAAGGGTGTGTCGTTATGGAGCTACCTATCCCTATGCCGATGAAGAGAGCTCAAAATAAATGGGAATGACACAAGTATATTGGGTTTCACTTCTTTGGTCATAAAAAATGCAGGTAAGGATAGAGTAATGGTGCTGAGGGATGGAGGGGGTGTTGTTCTTAATGAGGCATCGCACCCCTGTCATTGACTGTAACATTCATCAGAAATGAAGGAAAAATATAGGGCGCTCTTAGGGGAAGTTGGAAGGAAGAAATTGAGGGAGGAATGCATAATTGATGGGGAGTTCATTGAGCGTAGGATAGTTTGAGTAGAAGGCCTCTGCACCTCCTATGATACGGGATGGTTGAGATTGAACTCCTATTCAGCTCTCTATGTTGGATTTTGTCAGCTCAATGGTCTCGAGTTGTTAACATTCGAATGTTTTGAGGGGTGTAGTGGGGATCCTGTTTAATTATAATCCATCTGTGCTTTTATGGGACCTATTCTTCAGTGATTATTGCCTCATTCAGTTTATTTATTTCTTAGGAAATGGTAGGTAATAAAACAGTAGTAGAGAAATTGTCGAGAATACAAAGAGGAGAGCTAAATCTGAAGCTCTTGCCAATGAAGAAAATGACGCTTTGGGCGAATTGCCTCCTGTTCGCGGGTATGTGAATTGTGTTTTTTTTAGATGCTTATGTTTGAATCAGATCTTAGGATTTTATGAGAATAGTTAATGGAACTATTTTATGGATGCTTTGAGTTTTAAATCAAACGCGCTAAGTCAAATATAAGAGTATTTGTGTAAAAGATTTGAGCTATGGTCTGCCTCTTACCACAAAATAATTAGACCATGATCTGTTGGTAGGTTTCTATACTTGTTAGAACAGATAAATTTTTGAAATCTCTCTATGCTACAGTGTACATAGAATTTATGATGTATTTGTCTATAAATTTAATAGAAAACTTTTTCTTTGTGTGCTCCAACTCGCAGAGTTCTGCTCTGTGATTCTTTTGTTTCTTTTCAACGATCAGTCGAGTTAGGTTTGGAAGTACAAGGGCCGAAGTCCCTTTTTGAGGCAGGCTGGCAATATGTTGGCAATAGTCGAGGCGTCCGTCTTTTTTTTTCAGCCACCAGATGCATTCCAAAAACTTTCATTTTCAGAATAGAAAGGGAGGATGCTGGGAAAATGGTGTAGTTGGCTCTAACACCGTCAATTGCATTTGCTTGAAAATTTCTAAAGACCTTTCAATTAATCCATTCTTGCGCATAGTCATTGCAATCCCTGAGGTCACATTTCTTTGAGACATTCTGTCAAACAGTTCACGTGCCTTGTCTATGCTTCCCTTTTTGCATAAATGTTTATCGGAGATAGTTGCAACTACAACATCTGCAAAATTCCTCTATTGTTCATCGTTTGATGAATGTCCATGCCCTGTTCCAAAGCTCCCATTTTTGCATAGGCTGTGAGGATGCTAGCAGAGGCTGCGAACTCTGGCTTTACACCTGCCAATCACAGTTTGTTAAAAGTTTCTAAATCCTTTTCAAGAAAGACATTTTGTGCATATCTTGCAATCATAACATTCAATAAGACCACATTTCTTTGAGGTATATGATCAAACAGTTCGCGTACCTTCTCTATGCTTCCACGTCTTTGCATACATGTTTACCAGAGCATTTCCAACTATGATATCTGAAAATAGCCGCCATTCCATTACGTTTTGATGGATGTTAATGCCCTGCTCCAAAACCCCCATGATGGATGTTGCATACATCTTAAAGAGATTAGAAGCTATAAAACTCTTTTAAACTAAGGACCAAAAAGAAGGGAAAAAAAATGTCAAATTTTAATACTTTAATCATCAAATCTATCTTAAGTATGAAAGTCCAAATTTATAAAACCTCTTAATGGAAGAATCACTTAATAAAGAAAAACATCAAGAAATGTGACACATATCAATAAAAAGGTAAAGAAAAACAAGGGGGACATGTTTTAAATGAGGAATGTGTGCAAGGCACAATAATAGTGATTTTTGTTTATCATAGTTTGATATTTTTCTTAAGAAGCATGTGATAAATATACATCAGATAGCTCAATACACCACTCAATAGATTAGAGTTATATACAAAATAAATGTTACTAATGGAGAGGTCTAGGATTATTATTATTAGAGCTAATATGATTTTACTAATACCAATTCCTCTATGAATAAATAACATTATTGTGTTTCAATTAAATAGAACAACATTCTAATTATACATTAAAAAAAAATATATTACTGTAATTATTTTTGGTAGGTATTTAGTATTATATGATGTAATTATAATCATCTATTTTTTTGTGTTATATGGGGTAATTTTTAATCAAGTTATTATCAACTAACTATATATTGTGTAGCTATGATATGGGTGATCCCACAATAGTGGTTTACAATTTTTGGCCAAAGTGGACACTGAAATATTTTTTTCTAACTAAATCTTCACTTTCAGGGACCTATAGCAGCTAAACCGTGATGAATTTAAAGATGATGCAAACTAGAGTTTCGTGACATTTTTCTGTAGGTTCTAAATATATTTTTTTCAAAAAATTTGGAATCAGATTGCACCTCTTTTTGCATCTCCCTCAAAACTAGTTTTTTTCAGAAAATAACATTTTTAAGAAGTGACGCTCACCGTATAACACAACTTTTTTTCCATGAAGGATAGAATTCTAATTCTTTTGCATTTCGATTTGTAACTTCAATATCTAGTGCTCTGTTCTTAGTTAATAGATAGTGCTCTTTATTGAATATTTTTTCCTTAATCAAGTTTCAAAGTCAAACCACTACAATTCATATATGCATCAGATAATCTAAATTTTTGTATGTATCAAATTCAAAAAAATGTTGGATCAAAGACTTCAATATCTAGTGCACTCATATTTTTTTAAAAAATGATAATCTTCTATTTTTCCGCCATGTGCGTAACATAGAGCTCTTTCATTTTCGCTGAAAAAACTCAAGTGTTTAATAAAACTAAAAAATCAAATACATAATAAAACCAAAACATATTAAAATTATATTCCTTGGATAGCTCATTCTAAGGACTACCATCATCTAGTTGGGTCTGTGAAGTCTCCTCCATTTTCATCCTCAACCTAAGCTTCAAGGGCAAAAATTTTTATTTTTGGTGGCGAGAGTAGGGATCGGGGAAAAGGGGGTTTCGTCAACTGTGGGGGTTTGATCAACCCCCGTGGGTTCAAGTGAACCTCGTTCATCTCAACCCCTTCAAAAAGGGGCTCTGCATGTGTTTTTAGCTGATGACGTGGGTTCACTAACCTAGGTTCGAGTTAACCTCTTTCGTTCATCTCGAACTCAAAGAATGATTTTGGCATGAGTCATTTTTTGGTTAGGCTTCTTTCTTCCTCATTCAATTGTAAACCACTTTTGTGGGTTTACCCATATGGGATGTCATTGTTAATTAATAGAAGTAGATTTGTATTCAATAATGTTAATGTTTATTTTACTCATGAACATCATCAAATGCTTTCACATTTTGAATGGAGTTGAGTCATTAATTATTAAAGGTATTGAGACTTCAATTTATTCACATATCACTTAAAGAGTAAAATTGATTATTATTTGCCTAACCTAATGTAGGATTATATGTAATTTTCTTTATGATTAGATTATTCCAAGAAATAATCAAATTTGTTTAGTAATTGAACCTATTGTCCTCTAGTGGTATTTATTACGAATGTGTTTGGGAGTCTTGTAGTTTAGTATTTCATGTTTCAACTAATGTTATTGCAGTTTTGGCTGAATAGTTATCTCTCTAATTATATTAGTTTTAATATCATGCGGTTGAGTTGCAAACATTGAATATAGGAGATCAACATTAATATTTTAGGGAATATTAAGTAACTAATGGGAACTATTGGATAAATATATTCTTAGTGATTTTAAAAGATGATTGTAGAACATTATTACCTTTAGTTTAATTTATAATATAGTTGGCAATTAGAATTGCTATTTTGATCGTTCACTCATCTTATCCTCTCACCTTGTTTAATAGAGGCCCTGGATAATTAGAGAATGGTGAATAATATTAGTTTTACTACTTGGCTTATATTTTAAGAACTCTATAGGGAATTTCATCTTATGATTTAATTTTCAAAGTAGATTGCTACCAAATTTGGACCAACTATGCAAGGACTTGATTTCTCGACTACTTTCTCTCACAGTGTATGATTTTATGTTCTAAGTAAACATATAAATTTCATTTACAAACTCAAATAAAATATCCTTGGAGAGTGTTTCCTAGTATATCCTTACCCAAATCTTTGATCCCTGGCTTCACCTAAGTGGGTGGTAGTCGACTATGAAACTGTCTAGGGTAATGGACCCTAGAAAGGGTTGTGTACCCACTCTTATAGTATGTAATTTGTATGGGACACATGATTCTTTTGAGTAGAGAGTCAAGTTTAGCATATATTAGTGTTATTGTGTTACATGATTGTGATCGAGGTAGAGTCATCTTTTGAAACCTAGTGGTTATACCCTAGTTGGAGAAAACTCGAGTTGTCAAACTATGAAGCCTCTGTGCAAATTTTATGTAGGAAAGGTCATCTAAGAAAATCCCTTGAGGACTAGGTATGTCTCTTAATATCTATATTTCTAAGGATTTCTTGAACCCACCAACCTCTCTTGATGTTATCCATACACTATCCCTAATGGCAATCTCATCATAAACTACTATTTTGATTATCCAGTTTAAATTAATGATATGGTTGATCTTTCTAGTCAGGTATCTAATCATTCATTATCTTATGTGTGCACCTAGTTGTGTTAACAACTTGGAGTCCAACAAGTATTGGTAGTAAGGAAACTACAACGTGATGGAATGCAAGAGATATTGAGTAGGTAAGAAGCATAGTTTTTTTTTTTATCAGTAAAAGTTGATATATTATTAATAAGAAAGGAGATTTACAATATAGCTTTAAGAAGAAAACCCCCCGGGCTTTACAACGAACAAAAACCATTAAAAAAGCTCCCCTGAGCACATATAGACATTGAAGCCCATTAAACCCTTACATCAAAAAAAGTAAGTTAATCATGAGCTGTGTTGTCCTCGCCTCCATGGCATCGCCCATCCTGTTGATTTCCAGTGAGAACCGTAACCAGCTAACACCAACAAAAAGCACCATCGCGTCAATCCCAAAAAACCATTTCGAGCGCCACCTGAAGCCTGAAGATAACCAATCTGTTCACAATTCATCGCCCTCCGCTAGCACCGGTCAGCGCCAAAATCCACGCTTCTATCACTCCATAGCTTTAACTCCCATTTTTAACCCCATTAACAAAAAACCTTTGAAGCTTTTTCCTTATACCACACTTCCAGAAGCACTCCCACCCCGATGGTGACTCCTTCTCAAACCCCGCTTCTTCTGGGGAAACTGACATGGCACCCTTACGTTCACCTGGCGCAATGCCACAATCAGACGATGAAGCTCTATTTTCAACTTTTCCCAAGCTGCCAAAACTGATTGTTTATACACCTCTTTATCCGTTCGCTGTCTCCACCTGATAAACGGTATCAAGCCTTCTTTGGTGGCCTCGTCCATATCTTCAATTCCTTCCGAGACATCAAAACCCACCCCTGGAACAACCCACTCCATGAATGATTCCAATTTTCCTAATAACGCTCCATCAAAAAGCTTGAGCAATACCCATTTGGTTTCCTTAACATCCTCACCCAGCTCCATTTCCCACGCAAAAACCATAGAAGCTATATCAATATTTAGGCGACCCCTGTGCGATGCTTCCATGAAATGTGGACCTAAAACCCCAACCACCGCTTCCACTACCTCAGTTCGGTGAACTTTGAGCACCTGTTTCAAACGTTTCATTGTGGGAGGTCCAAAAAATCCCCTCTGCTGCAATTTTCTAGAAAATCCCCACATTGCCTCCATCTATAGACCACTCGCACTAGACCACCGCAATAACTCTTTGACAATTATGAATCCAATCTTTCGATTTAACTCCATTTAACAATCTGACAACTTGCAAATCAATACCTGGTACTTCCGCTAGCTGCAAATAAACACTAAAAAAAGACAATTAGTACATAACTCAAACTACATGGTGGAGAATGAAAAGCACATCACGCCCGCCTTAAATGCCATACGTCCATTCTGTCCACCCTATCCTTTTCTAGCAGGCAGTACCCTTCATCGACCTCACAGCCATTAACCGGATTGCCACTTGAAGGAAACAATTAAAACTTACAGTCCTTAAGAACACAAGTTCCTAAAAGCCACCCGCGACATAAAGAGCCACCATCCACGCCAAACACCATTAAGAAAAGTCAAAATGCCACATCTGCCTTTTATTTGAAAACAAAAACCCACCACCTCAGAAAATCAAAGAATATAAATACTCCTAAAATCCTCAATGGTCAATTTTTCAACTTCCTCAAAGGACACAACCCACTTAGAAAGAATATCCGCCTCCTTATTCCCATCTCTTTTTATATGGCTAACCATAAAGTCATCGAAGGTTTCCAGTCCTTGTACAACAGATTTGACATAATTTTGAAGATTCCAAGCCTTTGATTCCCCTAATTTAATGGCTTGGATTATAATTAAAGAGTCTCCTTCTAAATGCAATTTCTTAATTCCAAACTGTTTTGCCAGTTTTACCACCGTAAGAGCAACTTTAACTTCCGCTAAATTGTTTGTACCATATTCAAGCTTTTTTACTACAATGGAAATTGTATTTCCAAGATGATCCCTAAGAATCACACCTACTCCAGATGGGCCAGGATTACCTTTAGCTGCCCTGTCAAAATTTGCTTTAACCCACCCATTCACCGGCTTAACCCAACTCACCTTAGCATTAGACTCGCAATCAGACATTACTTTAACCGAACCCGACCAAGATTTGATTCAGATGCCAAGCCAAACCCTTTGTATTCGCCTATCCACCATAGAGAAAGGGAGGTGCTGATACTGAGGCCAAGAGACTGCACTGCTCACAACCTCTTCAATGCCGTGATCAATTTGCCATAACACTCTTTGTAAAGGTTCTCTTTTATCTACAAATATACGCCTATTTCTTTCTTTTCATAACTCCCAAATCACCAAGGAGGGCGTCACCACCCAAATACTGGATAAAAAGGAACTTTGCAGCTTACATGGCCAACTTTCAAAAACTTCACGTACTGTCCTTTGCATAGGACCTTGCCAACCCAGCTTGTGTCGCACATGATCCCAGCACTTTGAAGCCATTTCACACTGAACTAACATATGATCAACCGACTCCTCAGCCCTATCACATAAAACACATTTAGATGGGCCAGCAAAACCTAAATGTTACCGCCTATCACCAGTCAAAATTCTGCCCTTAATAGCTAACCAAGCGAAAGTTCCTGCTTTTGGAAGAACATGCTTATTCCAACATAAGTCTTTCACCCAAAAAACCTCCCTCTCCAAAGAATCCAAAAGTTGATAGCCAATTTTAATCGAATAAGAACCTGTAGATGATCCACACCATATCAATTTATCTTCACCCCCTGAGATAAATACCTTCCTTCCTTGCAAAAGCCTCTGCATATTCTAGATTTGCACCTTAGAAAGACCATCCCCCACTACATCCTTCCACACCCATTCATTACCCAAAGGTCCCTGCTTTAAAGTCAAGTAATCTCGAACCTTCGTACCCCATTTTTGGGAGAAGCACTGTTTAAGAGCTACTATATCAGGCCCTTCACCAATGTTTGGTAAACCATCCCAAGAATCCTCCCAGAAATTATCTTTCATGCCATTACCAATTTTCCACGTAAGATGATTAAGAATCACGGGTCCACAAGACACAATAAAATTCCAAATCGCAGAACCTGTAGGAGGATTACGAATTGTGAAAATTCTATGATCCTCATTTGAATCGAGATATTTTTCCTTTAGAATTTTAACCCATAAAAGATTAGGATTTGCATAAAGATTCCACACTAGCTTCGCCCCAAGAGCTTCATTAAGCAACTGCCAGTTCCTCAGACCAGCACCACCATTAACCTTAGCCTTACAAATCTTATCCCAAGCTAGCAGTGGAATTTTATCATCATCATTTGCCCCATTCCAAAAAAATTTTCTCATATGTTGCTCTATAGAATTCAGAATTTTCTTTGGGATTTTTAGGCACATCATAGAAAAAATGGGGATGGCAGATATCACCGATTTAAGCAAAAGAATTCTACCAGCAGAGGTAAGCCATTTACTCTTCCAACCATCCATTCGCTTCATACAAGAGTCCACAAGGTCCTTCCATAAACAAGATTTATTCGCCCCTCCAAATAGAGGGATACCTAGATATTTACTTGGCAGCGAACTAATCTTCATAGCAAGAATCCGACTAATATCAATTTGCCATTGAAGAGGGGTATTAAAAAAGAAAATTTTGGATTTTCGCCAATTAATGCACTGGCCTGAAGCCAAACCATACTTATCAAGCGTGTTCTTCATCACCCTAGCTTCTCTCAAAGAGGCGTCCCCCAATAAAAAAGTGTCATTAGCAAACTGCAAGTGTGAAATAGCTTCAACCCCCTCTGCCACCTTGATACCTTTCCATAGACCTTCACTACGCTTTTGAGAAATCAATCTGCTCAAAACCTCTGCTAGAATAATAAAAAGAAAAGGTGACATTGGATCTCCTTGCCTGAGCCCCTTGCAAGAATAAAAAAAACCTTGTGGACTACCATTAACCAACACCAAAAACCACGGTGTTCTAATACAGCTTTCCACCCACGCCCGCCAAGCCGCCCCAAAACCAAATTTCTCAAGAACTTTCAGCAGAAAGCCCCTATCAACCTCATCATAAGCTCTCCTTATATCCAACTTAACCAACATCTTCTCAATTTTTTCCAATCGCACTGAATGTATGGCTTCATGAGCTACAATAACCCCTTCAACGATTGACCTATTTGGAGAAAAGCCACTCTGATCAACATAAATAACAGATTTCAACACCATCTTTAACCTGTTAGCAATTACCTTTGCAATAACTTTATAGATCGTATTGCATAAAGAAATAGGACGAAAGTCCTCAAAAGTATTAACCTCAGACTTTTTCGGAATTAGAGCTATGAATGTGTTATTTAACTCCTTAAGAATCAACCCATTTTTCCTAGATTCTTCAACCACCTCCTTGATATCATTACCAAAAAGATCCCATAATCTTTGAAAGAAAATAGCAGGGAAACCATCAGGTCCAGGGGCTTTGTGCCCCCTAGACCAAACAAAGCCTTTTTCACTTCCTTTAAAGAGACCTCCACCATCAACATCTCATTTTGTAAATCAGAAATACAACAAGGAATAACATCCAATAAATTAGACATTGAACCTGAACCAAAAGCCTTTGAGTTAAAACCACCTGAAAAAAACTTGACGACCTCCAAATTAATTTGATCCACATTAGAAAGAATTTCCCCGAAACCATTTTTTATTGACCAAATCTTGTTGATAGATCTACGCACCTTAACAAAATTGTGAAAGAATTTGGAGTTCCTATCCCCATCTTTTAGCCATGTTTCCCTAGACTTCTGGCGCTAGAATATTTCTTCACGCGAAAGGATTTCAGAATATTCTTTGTTCAGTTTCTTCTCCAAATCAAAGTCCACCTCCCTCATCCCAACTTTAATGACCTTAGCATGCAAGTCCCTAAGATTTTCCTCAATCAACAACTTCTCACTGAAAATGTTTTTGAAAGACTCTCGGTTCCACACTTTTAAACACACTTTAACATGTTGCAGTTTTTTGAAAAAGATAAACGCTTTACAGCCAGACCAGCTTGGAGCATTCACCCACCAATCCTTAACCAATTCTTTGAAATTATCAGCCCTAAACCACATTGATTCAAACTTAAAAGGGCGCCTGTCTGGGGTTGAATCCTCCTGAATCCTTAAACAAATTGGATAATGATCTGACCCAGAGATGGGTAGAATCTTCGCCTCACTCATCCAGTTTACAGAAGCCCAATCACCAGCCAAGAAAAATCTGCCTAATTTTTCTACAATATTTAAAAAACCTTTCCTTCTATTAGTCCAAGTATATTCACCACTCTTAAACTGGACTTCACACAACCCATTGTTTAAAAAAAAGTCACAAAAATCCTGTTGACTCTGCCTCGCCCAACAAACGCCCCCAGATTTATCAGACGAACGTAGAATAGCGTTAAAATCACCACCCAGGATGAACCTGCTGCCGCTATTTGCATTTAAATGCATAGATATACCCTGCCATAATTCTTTCTTCTAAGCAACATTGCTAGGGTCATAAATATTTAGAATAAAAAAGGAGTTTCTCAATTGAATAGACTCCACCTTTATCCATTGCTAGTTTATTTCCTGTCTCACAACTCGAACATCAACCACACAAGCATTCCAAAGAATACCTAGACCACCCGAAGCACCTTCAGCCCCTACAAAGGTGCTATTCCAACGAACAAAGCACCTTGAAAAAAGAGCAGCATCCGATTCTTTTACCTTTGTTTCTTGTAGCATCAACAAGGCTGGTCTCGTTTGATCAAGACATCTTTTGATCAAATGAATCTTGTCAGAGGCATTGCAGCCCCTAACATTCCAAGATAACATTTTCATGGCTGTCAGGGGAAGGCATAGCCTTTCCCCGACCTTAATTTGCTTTGACCCGCAGCATTACTTGCCAATTCCAGCCTCATTCTATTAGTTTTTGGACCTCTCCTCCTCTTTTCCCCTAGCTTCACCTTATTGTTTTGAGCTACAGTTTGATCAATGGTTCTTTTTTCAACAATATCAATGTTGTCATGCAATCCAAGAATATCATCCTCCCCCCCATCCACCTCTGAATCAGATTCTGAAGTTGTAACATCCAAATTTCCACCACTGTCACAGACTCCTTCAAAGGCATTATCTAGATTTCTTATAGGAGAAATTGGGATATCCTTAAAGACTTTATCATCCAACTCATTACATTGATCCTCCATCATTGAATCATCACCAACAAAAGCCTCAGAATCCTCCTAAATATGATTTGCCAAAGCCAGATCTTCTACTGGGTGCACCCAGTTGCACTGATCCTTTCGCGCTTCCAAGGAAGTGTCCTCCTTATGCCTAGACTCTGGAACAACAAAGGTGCCCAGAGTAATATTGGATGAACCACAAATCTTTGAACCCACTTGCTCCAAAACGAGTGATTCATTAAAAAGTGTTAAAGCCTCATGCCTTGGTAATAAAACATTCTCACTCCTAATTTCTTCCAAACCCATAGAAATCCCCAATGTCGCATCCAAAGTGTAGCCTTCCATTGGCCCCAAATTCGGCTTTGTAGAGCTAACCTCTGATAGGAAATGAGCATGTGATTCCAAGGAAAACCCATTATTTTCTCCCACAAAAATGGCATCTATTTCAGCTTTCAAAAAACCCTGGCTCTCTTCCGCCTTCGAATTGGAGAAACCCCAAGCGCCACCCAACATCCCGGGCAGAAAGTCGTCACTTGCATGAACCCTCACCTCTGAAAGATTAATTATTTCCTCCGACAAGGAATCTTGAGCAAGATCTTTTCCTTTATCATTTAGAAGGCATCCATTGTTGGAGACTGATTTTCCAACACTACTCAAACATTCAAAAGGGTTATCAACAACTTCTAACTTCTGATGCCAAATACCTTCTCATGTGTGTAATTTGATAGTTTCAGGCAAAGTGTGAATTCCCTGTCTCATAAAACAAATCTTGGGGTATATACTAAAATTAGATCTATCAACCGACTCCTCAAATTTCACAAAACTTCCTAACCTACTACCTATCCTTCTCAAGGTTTCCAAGTCCCAATATTCATGAGGAAGGTTTTTCAGTTTTATCCATACCGGGACTTCCGCAAGAAAAGTCTCATTAGGATTAAAGTTCGGGGTCCAATCTTTAATAAGAAACCCTAAACCATCCATTTCAAAAGGGCCACTTTCAATGATCCAGTCTTTGTCTTGCGCTGATTTACAAATCACCAAATAAAAGCCATCTCCAAAGTTTTCAGCTCACATTCTTTCCCCCAGGTTTGATCACACCAAGCCCTTATTTTTGCAAAAGCCGACCATTTCCCCCCCCATTTCATAAAAAAAGCTTTTGCTCTTAAGAACCTAACAGTATCACTCCATTCACTATTATCTAAGAGCAGCGAGGATAAAGTTGTAATAGAGATATTCGGAGATACCTGGCTCGAGCCCTCAATGTCCGGTTTAGCCTTCGGTCTCCAAAACTTTCCTTCCACCCTCCTGAAGTCCACCTTTTCCGCTAGATGCCATGACCTGAACTGCTCCCCCTTCTTAGGTTGAAACCCAACATTCTGACCTTTGTTGTAACGAAGCCCAGCCCTGAAACCCTTGTTCACCGGAGCCTGCCAAGCCTGATTTTTGCCAGCCCATCTGGAATTCTGAGGATTCAGTTCCACCATTTATTGAAAGGCCATCGAGCCTAATTCCTGTCTGTAAGCCGGATCTCTTTACGAAACCCTACTCTGCTACCACTCAGCCATTATAATATATAAATCATATATATATTTAAATTAAATCATTTCATATTAATTATTTGGAAATTTATTATTTAAATCACATATATTAGATATTAATATTATTGAAGTATATATATATATATAAATAAATCTTAAGTTTTTTAAAACTTTAAATAAAAGTTAAGAAAAGGATAAAATTAAACTTTTTCAAAGGCCTTGGCCTTGCGGCATGTGTACAGGTTGTTGTTAGAAATGAAATTGAGATAAATAAACATAACAACATAAATAAAGATGCAAAAGAGACGACACATAACACAAAGATTACATGGTTCACCATAAAGGCTACATCCACAAGAAGCAAGGGATTAGATTTATTAATCTCTGTTCTTTTTAATATACATTATGCTACAACAACATATATATATAATATTCCTTCAAGAGGAAATATGAAAGGTCAAAGAGAAAATGAAGGGACACAGATGTCTGTTGGGCTTCATATACCCAACAATCTCCCACTTGAAGTCCAACAGCTGCTGCAACATATCAGGCATTCCTCTACTTCTCTCCCATTGTCACATCTTGACAATATCAAGAGAAATCCAAATTCATCTTGAAATCCAAACACCAAGACCTACATCACAACTAGAGTGAGTGCATTCACTGCGTCGCTTCGTTAACATTCCAGTTGCACACATGTTCAAACTTCTCCCATTATACTTTCTTCATCAATGCATCTGTCAGATTGCTCAATACTCCCACTGCATGAACAATGTCTGGATGAATACATACCTAGAATGAGCGCATTACTCATGTCGTTTCATTAACATTCCAGCCAACAAGGCACCATCACAAGTGGCACCCCAAACTTCTCTAACAAGGGTGACTTGACCATAGGACACCATTACCATTGTAGCCATCTCTGCTTCAACAATGAGTGTCTCAAGAGCTACTCGTTTCTTCTTCCCATTAGATTGTATCTCACATTCTTCACTATACTCTTGCCCTAGTCCTTCACCACAGACCGAACAATAATAGTTGCACTGTCAATCCCCAACAAACCGTTTATAGAAATCTCTTCAGCTGCTCTGATAGTTGAACTAGACAAAACTCTACCATAGGCTCTTTTAAAAATTCTCCTACTCCTTTTTAACCTGCTCACCCTATATTTAGCAAGCCTCAAATGGGGGATTCATTGAATTCTCTTGCCAATGACCGGGCATTTGGCCTATTGGCCCTCTTCTTGACAGTCTGGTAAATTAACTTCCTTGTCAAAAACTGCTTTCCTTCTTTCCTTTTGTTTCAAAAGCTCTTGGCCATTTTCTTCAATATGCCTTTGCACTTTCTACAATTTTTCCAACACTGAGCTCTCCAAATTTATTTTGTTGTCCAATACCTCACCTTTTACTTATTGTAGTCGATTCAACTTCTTCCACCTTCATTCCTCTGTCATGAGAAGCCACTACCTTCTTCACAATCCATACACCAACGATACATATGCTATCAAATTTCTTGCCACCGTTTGCTATCAACCATCCTCTCTATGTGCCCTCCATCAAGTTCCATTTGCATTAAACTTTGTAGCCCACAATCTTAACTAGCCTCGACCTGCATTTTTGTTTCTCTAGTGTGTCTCTCATTCCCCACACGTGGCCACTCCACCTTTGGGTGCTGCAATTCATCAACTTGAATTTCTAGTTTGTAATTGTCTTGGCATTGAATTATCTTCATGTATTTTATCTCACCTTTCACCCAATCTCCTTTTGGGTGCTAGTATTCTCAGCATAGGCTTCCATCTTCACATAAACACAACCCTAATTTCATTATGCATGATCTCTTACCGTGGCATCAAATTTGCTACTTTTAAATGTTTGATTGATTATTTTTAAAACATGTTTTATTTGCCTCTCACTCAGGCAATGTGGTAACTTCCTCTACCCATGGTTGTGCAGGAGTGTGCTCCCCTGGCATGGCTACTTCTCACCCATGTAGCCTCTACTTTCCTTCAACGATGCCTTTCTCCTCCCTTCTCTCCTTGGATCTCACAAGCTCTAATACCAATTGTTAGAAATGAAGTGCAGATAAATAAACATAACAAAAATAAAGATGCAAAAGACATAACACATAACACATAGATTATGTGGTTCACCATAAAGGCTACATCCATGGGAAGCAAGGGAATAGATTTATTAATCTTTGTTCTTTTTAATATGCATTATGCTACAATGACATATATATTCCTTCAAGAGGAAATACGAAACATCAAAGAGAAAATGAAGGGACATAGATGTCTGTTGGGCTTCATATACCCAACAGTTGTCCTTATAATTAACTTTATTTGTTTAATATTGTAGTGTCATGAATTGCACCCTTTAGTAGTTTCACACTTGCACATTTAGCTCGATGCATTTATGGCACCTCACCACATTAATTAAAAAAACCTATGAGTCAAAATTTCATGATTCCAACTTCATAGGGAACAACGATGAAGCATTAGTAGTCTGTGCACCTCATTTCTTGTAATTTTTTTAGTAGGATAGTTGCACATTGCACAAACATACATGTGATGCCCTAGAGCATCCTCGAACTTTTTGAGTTTTAAATGAGGGAATCTCATGTCCTTTTACTATGACACATGTCATTGCAATGGAATCGCCAGTGTAATGTCTCTTCCCACCCATGAAACCTCACAAAACCTCTCTTTTCACTATTTCTTTCATTCATTCTCACTGCTTCTTATTCGATCTTTCTCTCTTTCTCTATTCTACTTCTACATCTTTTCTCTCTTGCTTTCCATAGCGATGCTTTGCTAGATTCTCATCTCAACAATGTTCAGTCAAGGCTCTCTTGTGAACTTGGCATGTCTCGTCTATCAAGCCAAGAGGGGAGCCACAGATTGTTGGCAATGCTCTCTTGTTTACTTTGTCTCATCTATTTACTACTATCTATTGTCTTGTCTATTACATTCATGATAGGAGCTCTCATCCATAATGGGGTTTATTTCTATCACACGTCTCGTCTTTAATTTCATGTCATTTTATCAATATTTTTCTATCTAGTTGTTCGTGGAGGTGGAAACACCGAAATGAGGGTTTGACTGAGGCAATCCTTGAAATAACCCCAATATTTTTCCTCATATTTTTTGTGTCTAGATGTTCGGAGTCAAGAAGTTGGGTGTTACAAATTCTAGGTTCTTTCTTTTTTATTTGATAGGGATGACAACATGGGGCACAAATGTCTTCACGGGGAACTGTCATCCATTGGTTGAGACTTTTCCCTTCTAAGGGAAAATTTTGTTAAGTCCTAAGCTCTTTGCTTCTATGATTTGTACTTTGTAATTCTATATCAATTTTTGTTAAATTGTAGTTTTATCATGCTTGCTCTTAATAGCTCAATTCTTTATTTAATCAAGTTATTACAATATTCTTCATTTCATACTTTGTGACTTGAGCTTGTACTTTGACGTAATCGAGGGTTATTCTCTCCCTTTAGAATTTGTTTGTCTTGAGACTTGGGAGTAGCGAATCCCCACCTTTACAAATGTCTATATATTTATTAAATTATAAAATATAAATATTTTTTAAAAAATTTGAAGTTATAAAATTTAATGAAATTTTATCTATTTTTAGAATGTTATTTCTAAGTTAAATATTTTTTTGCTAAGTAAAACTTAAATTAGGTTCAAGAACCATGAAAAAATTAGAGCAAAAAATGTGTAAGATGTCTGCAATTGTACACATAATTTCTCCCCCATATGGATAGCCTACCACCCAACATAATGGAACATCTACACATTTAAATAACCACCTCATAGTTCTACCTTAAATTATGACCTCACCCCCATACTAAGAGGGTTAGCTTTGATATGATTTTATATCAATCTTATGGCCTTGAAAGGGAAATCTTTCCATCAGCACTTGACATTCACCCCCTATTTCTTTTAAGGAATACCCTCATTTGTAGCCCAATCTACAACCTAGTTTCCTTCCCTATCAATATGAGAGAATATAGCCTCCTCAAAACCTTTAATCACACACTTAGAAGCCTCAATGATGGACTCTATTTTCTAGCTTTGAATTTCCCCACCCTCATTGCTCAGGTATAATAACTTTCAAGTCTCCTTTTATCAGCAACTTCTTCCATCCTTTTTCTTTTGATATCATCAATCCCCATAGCATATATGTTGGTTGTGTTTTACAATGTAACCAGGTTTGTCTTCTAGTCTACCTATGGAATTGTAGATTCCAATCAAGGGTAGTTCGAAGGACCTGGACCCACTGACGAGGAATTTAAAAAATCCTCCTACACTTCGGGCTCTGCAAGACCTGAGAGGGTGATCCCTTAATGTGTTTACAACGTCTACACCATTATTATAAACAACATTAACCATAATAAATAATCTCACTAAATAGATCAACACGATAGGATAATATCAAATAGAATTGGCTATTCATCGATAATATCAACTATCTGGAGCATGAGATAACTACAACACAATCCACAGCATAAGATAGTCATTTATTTTCAATTTTTAGCAAGCTCTAGGCAAAGACAAACAAATATTGGATCATACGGATAATTACAACTTAGATCAGTGCCATTTATCCGTTAGAGTAGTCAAATTCATAAGCATCTAAGGGTATATGACAGATTTAACACATAACACATGAAATCCTTGATGACATTGCATTGTAATCTCATCAATATGTATTCTAACTCAATACTACTTATGAAATCCTTATACATAACACATCTACCTACAATCCCATTCATGCATTTTAATTAATTCATTGAATGAAAGCTAAAATAGAATCATCATACCATAATAGTGAGATGGATAAAACAACCTTAGTTATTTTATTCAAAGTTTAGATATGCGTGTACAATGGAGAGACATGAGCTTGAATTTATCATTTCAACTCAAATGCTAGTACTGTTATACAACATTAAATCCCCATGAACTCAAAACCTAAATTGCATTTCTCTCTAAAACCATCGGACTTTACAATTTGCTCTACAACTTCACCTAGAATCGAAAAAAATTATCTAGCTTGCTAACTCATACTTCTGGCCTTGAAATCCTTCTTATAGAAAATAAAGGAGCAAACAAGCATCGGGCCAGAAAGTACACATGTCACTAGCCAATTGGAGCACCTAGTGATATTCCAAAAATTGTTACAATAGCCATCACCTTGGAGAATATTCTCGTTCATCATGTTAGCTGAGGAAAGTTGATGCAACAACAAAAAACCACAAGAAACCCGCGCCAAGACTACCATCAAAGCAAAAATGGAAACCGTTGTAACTGCATCATCTAATTTACCACCCATTAGTAGTCCATTATTTTTACTCTTCCTCAGTCAAATATTTAGTTACCCATTTCTGGTATTCTTCAATAGTTGGATAGTTAAAATTAATTACCTCATTCACCTTGGCGCTATAAGGTGTGTACTTTACCGCTACCTGATTTGCATCCCTTTCAAAAGATTCCAAAAATGAGTTGGTACTAATAATCTTATCCATACAACTCACCAACAAATCATAATCTGAGTCATAACAAATTAATTTAATCTGATCATTGATGACCTCACTTGCTTGATCCTGCCATTGTTGGAGTGACTTGATTTTCCCTTGCTCATCAACTATATCAAGTAACAATGTGTTACCCCAATCATTGAAATTCTTCACCAATTCCCTAATCTTTCTACTCAAATCATCTGGTAGGGTCTAAAAACCCTGCAATGACTTAACTAATACTTGAGTAGGCTTTAATTATTGGGGCCTATTATTTGTATCAAACCTTGAGGCCTTATACATGACATCCAAATCACTAGCCCTAGGGATCCAATTTTCAATCAATGGTATCACTACTTCCTGATCCCTATCAATATTCTTTATTGCATCTAATAGCAAAGAATATAAAGAATGTATAGATAGAAATTTACTATCAACCTTTTCATTTAAATGCCTCAAGATAGTAGTAACAATCTCTTTTTTCCTTGAGAAAGATCCCTCCTCACTTACCCTCAAAGATTATGTAATTCATCAATTCTTTGCAAGAGTTTCTTCTTTGTAGGATCAACAAGAGCACTCTGTTTCTTCATCAATTTGTTCTAAAGGAGGGGTGAGGGAAGGATTTTGACTGGAGACCTTGGTGTGGAAACAATTGGAGAAGCAGGAGGCACTGACCCTGCTGTGGAAGGTGATGTACTGGTTCCTAGAGCACTTGATGTATCCCCAATCTGTTTATACCTAAACCTTTCCACCTCATTCTACAACTCAACATTCTTCTACTGCATCTTGCTGTATTCCTCAATCAAAAGGTTATACTTCTCCATTAGGCTCTTCTTTCCTCCTCCCTTTCAGCAGTCTTTTGGGCCAATTTGGCCACATTCACAGTCAAATTAGTGGCCTCAGTGGTTGAGGTCTCTGAAGCTCTCTTTATTATTAATCCTCCTCTAAAATTTGTATTAATATCTGTAACATTTGGTTTTCTCCCTTGTGGGTCCAATGCCCAAATTTCCAAGGTTTCATACTCTTCACTAAAAGCAGAGTCTTGAAGTGTTGCCTTGACTTCCTCTTCAGAGTCTTGCAAGGGATGCTTGGACTTCAAAATAGCATTAAATGCTACAGCATCTACAATTTCCCATTTAGGAAGAATCAATACACCAACCTGACTCACCAATTTTCTTCCTTCTTCAGGAGTGGTGTTCTTAAATTCTTCCATTAATTCAGCTTTTACCTCCTCATCATTCTTCTGGTCTGACCTATCAGGCCTTAGTTCTCTTCTCTTCTTACATTTATCTTGATATTCTTCAAATTTCATCCTCCATACCAATTGCAAGAATACAGGAGTTTTTACAAACGTATTGTCATCTAGAAACTCCTTGCATGCTTCCATTCTTGCATCTTGTACACTTTTTCCTTTCATATCTAAATCAGATAAAACCAATTCAGCTGGCCTAGAAGGGGAAGGCATACCAACCTACATGTCTTGATCAATAACAATAATTTCATCCATCAAATTCTCATATGGTTGATCAATCCTTTGTCTTTTAGGGCTTGGCTCAAATGGTTGTGATGCAGGACTATCTTCTGGTGATGATTCTAAATCAATGATTTTGATTGCCCCATGCACTTTGAATTTTGGACTTGGTTGTGAAGGCACCTTCATTATTTGCTTTCCTTTTCTGTCCACTTCTTCTTCATCATTGGTGCTATCCTTTTTCCTCATGTAAATGGGGCACATTTCTGTATGTTGGTATGTTGGCCTTGTTTCAATTGGTCTGGCACCTTGTTCCTATACACCCAGACTCAGTTCTAAGTTTACCTTTTTGGTTCTCAAAGTTCCCATAATCTCTTTGAAGTTCTCCATCAGAAAATCAATTTTCTTATGGTATGGACTGAACTCCAACAATGGATCATACTTGGGATCCATTTTGTGCACAATATCTAATAGCTTATCATAAGCTATCCATTTCTCCTTGTTCAACTCCTACTTATTTAGGTCAAACTCATTTCTAATCAAGTCCTCAGGAAAGTTGAATTCATGCACAAACTTGCCAACTTTTATTCTTTGTCTGAAAAGGGTAAAGAAACCCTCAGGATCATGTTGCCGCTTTGGACCACACCTCAAATGATAATCCTCAAATAATTTCTCAAAATGCACCCAGCCTCCCTTTGAAAATGCAAAATCAGACACCACTATATAATCAGGGAAAAATGTTCCCTTACCCCTTCCAATGAGGTTGTCCTCATGAATACAACCTATTTGCCACATTACTTATGCAAACCCCACTCTTGGTGGCACATTGTATGGCAGTATATGAGAGGCTCCCTAAAAACCATATACCCTCAAAATAGTGTTGACTGGGTATGGGATAATGTCACCTCAGTTATGGCAGACTTTTAATTCTGGCTTCCTCCTCTTTGGCCTGAGGAAATCATGTAATTCCTCAGGGATCCTAGGTACATTCACCTTAGTCTAGCCCTCAATCTGGAAGCAAAGAAATTATCAATTTTTACATAACTGGTGCTTTCCTTATTGCAAGATAAATTTGTAGCCCATATTTGTACTGGCAATCTTTCTCCATCAACTGATTTCCTTAATTTCATCCTTTTAGAGAAGAAATCAACATTATTGAACAAGACATGTGCATCAGCATAGAATACCAAAATAATTGAGTGTCAGTATCATTTTTTTGCAACTTTGACAACCCTTCATGTGTCCTCTTAGCCAAGAAAGAAGAAAATTCATACTTCACAAAGAAGTTAGGGTGTTGTATTTACACCCCCATGAACATGTATGCAATGGGCATCACCGCACTAGGACTGAAACCCAAAACCTGACACAATGAATAGAAAGTAGCCAGGAAATGATTTGCAAAGCAATTTAATCTGAAAGTTTCCTGGTCACTGGGGTTGATATGAAATCATGAACCTCCTACCCTAGCCAAATGAGGTGGAAGAAACTTAGCTCTAAAAAGAGACTTCAACTTTGTATATTCCTGCTTCATTTCCTCAAGATTGATAGGAACCAAGTCTTCACTTGGTTCACTCAAGTCAAAAATTTGTTGGATATCATCTATGTTAACACTCAACAAAACTCTTCCATCATTATCCCTGATTACCCATGTGACAGGGTCATATCTTGCAGCCACTGCCCTAAGAAGGTCTACATTAGGGAACACATTTGGTACAACCAGCTTCCCCATGTCATACATCCAGCCATTTGAAAAGGGGTGAGGCAAATTCCTCTATCCATACCACAATCTGAAAATTTCCAAGCCTGTGAGAGGAACCCTAGCATCGGCTATGTTGGATCAATTGTATACTAACCCTTCCCCTAGGATTTTCCCTCGCATTAGAACCAATCCCTTCTTCCTATCATTCGTTGACAAGGGAAATTGATCCAAGAAATCATCGTACATGTTTCTTCTTAAATAGTCAACTTGGCCAGAATTTTGCTTTAGCGGTGCCATCTCGGACAAACCAAGGCCTCTTTACAATGTTATACTTCAAATAGCTAAGACTAACCAGAGATAGAAAATTATAGAAAAAAACACTACAATTTATCACAACTATAATTAAACTATAGCCCTAACACGTTTATCAACAAGCTCAATGACAAGAACAATAATTTTTTTCCCAAATTCAAGTGCAGAATGACCGTGAGGCACATAAATTAACTCATGACTTTGTTTGCAGAAATCCCAAATTCTAGCTGTAGAGACTCGCAATTTCTCCTTCGGCTCTAAGACTGCTTCACAAAATACTTGGATGCTTTGTGATACAAATAAAGCAGGAGAATTAATTTTAGTTCGATCGAATCACGCCAGCAAGTGTCATCCACCATTAAAGCTCACTTGCACGCTACACGAACGGCTCCAACCAAATTTGATGCAAATTCAAATTCGAGCCATCGATCCTTCAGTTGAATCAAATCATCGAACAATCATCTTCAAAACAAGCTAACACAGTCACCAACGTGGAAATAAGGGGCCCACCATACCATATGCTACCAAGGAAGTCCACATGGCGGTCGCCCACAATATTGTAATTGGTAAAGATCCAGCAACTTTGGATCACGCGATGGCGGGCAACCATAGATCTTGAGCATCAGTGATCTCGTTCCCTCAACACAATCACCAACCTTATCATTATCTATTAAGCAGCTTTCCCACCAAGATTATAACAGATCTGTCAATTTAAAACACATGCACCTTAAGAGCACTTTAGTAACCTTCCTTTTTATGTATTTAAGGCTAGATTAATGTACCGCAGTATTTCCTTTATTCTTTCGGCTTCATCAGATGAGACACATGGTGCCCGCCCGTGATATCGCGATTGGTAAAAAAATTGTAACTTTTGATCACACGATGGAAGGCGACTGTTGATCTTGATAATATTTGATCGACGTCACTCAAACTTTAACCCCTTTGGCCTCTCCAAATAGGACACGTGGCGCCCGCCCGTGATATCGCAATTGACCAAAATAGTACGGTGGGGTCATCATGGGATGGCGGGGAGCGGTTGAGATCAAAAGACAGCACATCAAAGGTCGCATAAATTTCATCCTTCAAAAAGGGCACATGGCGCCCGCTCGTGATATCGCGATCAATAAAGATCCTGCAATTCCCGATCACGCGATGGCGGGCAACCATTGATATCTGAAGGCAATTGATCAACAGTAGTGCGAATTTGATCCCTCTACAAAATAAAACATTTATTAAAAGGACAAGGGGACATCACTAGGCCAATGGTAAACAATGACATAAGTTGTTTTTAAATGATGAAACATGAGGCCAACCAAGACTTAGGAAAATAAAACCCAGCGGAGGAAATAAAATATTTGAGACCAAAGGGACCTAGCCTAGACGGAACGATAAGACATAAGTCATTTTAGAACCCCTTAAAAAGTAACAGTGAAATAGATCCCAACCAAGGCGTAAAATAAACACAAGGGTTTTACATGCAAGAAAAGCTAAAACCCCAACCCTAAGAAATTTCCAACACCATGAAAGACTAGTAACATTAGGCAGGGTAGGAATGGAACATAAGGACCAAAAAACTAAAGTTTCATCAATATCTTTGGCCTCTACTAGATTATTAGTTTCATTTCCAAAGTCATAAAATAATCCCACAAGTTGAACTTTATTATCTCTAAAGATCTCACTTCCTCTTGCTTTCCCAATATTTCCTTTAGTTGCACCATAAAAATTCATCTTGATCTAATATATATATGGTTTTATGCATCTAGCCTGACTACACTTATCCTTAGCTAGAACGAAAAAAAAATCGAATCCAACTTTATCTTGGCTAATCATTTTCCCATTCTCAGGTTTTGAGCTCTTGATATCCCAACTGTCATCCTTATGTATCCCCTCTAGTTCACCAATCATGCTTTCTACCATATCCCAAACTCTTTCTACCATTTTTAGACTCCTTGAAGATCCTCCTTTTTCTTTCAATCTAAATATTTTAATCAATGATAGCAGGAGCCAAGTTCCATACAATCTGCAAACTTAAGCTTTTAAATTTGAACACCCAACTTTCCAATAAATCTAGAATATTAGCTAAAGGGATCTAACTTAAACCCAATCTTTTCAAGAATTTCAATCATAACTTGCTAGAATATTCACAGTGAATAAATAAGTGGTCATTACTTTCCTCACACTTTGTATATAATACATATGGAAGGGTTGATCTTATCCAACAATTAAAACTTGTCCCAAGTGAGAGCTCATTATTGGCATGCAATCTAGAGAAAAGCGTTGTCTTTTGGGATGGCTTTCACAAGCCAAAATTTACTATCTACCAAGTGAGAATTGATGTCTCCCCTATAAAAGAGGGTATGGAAAGCATCTCTACTCATGACCTTTTCGTTTCCTTGATCCCCACAAACCAATACTATTCCAAAAATAAGTGATTTTTTGAGATTCTCTTGAACCTACATCCTTCAACTCATCCACTAAGGCCTTCAAATCCTTCCATATTTTGGTTGGGGGATCACCACAATGTAGTTCTTCACTAGCACCCCCATATGACTCTCAAAATGAATTGTAATTGGTCAAAAGTTAAGATATTCCTTCAAAGCCTTATCCTCAATCCACTTTAACACCAAAACCTAATATTTTCCCCATTTCCAAGCCTCCATTTGATATCCATAGAATCAAGCTTGCGACATGATTTGAGAAAATTCCATATACTCAAATGTTGGGAGAGATTGCAATAATTCATGAGGATGAGGTCTAGACTATTCTAAAGGTATTTCTCTTGAATAATCTTGCTTCACATTTTATCATTTTCTTCATAAATTTTCCAAGCCAACTTAGCACCTGATGCCTTATTCATTTCCTTGTAATTCTTAATTCTCAACCCCCAACTTAACATTAACTTACACACTTTCATCCATTTCACAAGGCTATATTTAAACTATTTTTTTCTCCCTCAGAAAAAAACATTGCTTTAGTTCTTATATGTTCTTTGTAACTTTTCCTAGTATTTGAAATACTGACATAGTATATACCAAAACAACCACCCTTGAGGCTTTGATGAGTGGTATCCTTCTTGCCAATGAAAGGGTTGGGATTAACCAACACATTCTAAGATTTTTTGATAGGTTAGGTGGCATATGTGGGCCCATTCCTATTGCAAGAATTTGTTCCTGTTGCTAGAGGACCATTCTTGTTGAAATGATAGTTGTCTTTAACTTTGAATTCACTATTCCAACATGAAAGTCTAAGGGATGTGTTTGATCACTTAAAACATTACTTAGACTTCATGTTATGACCCTGTAATAATTATTGTAGAGGCAACAATGGGAGCTTCAAATCAAGGTATGGACATCCAAAAAATCATAATAGAAGGAGAATTATTATCAAAACTACAGTTAGAAATACTCGAGTAGACATGGATGCAAAACCATAGAAGAATAAACAAGGCATGTGAACAGTTTGATTAGATGCCTCAAATAAATGTGTTCTCATGGAATTTTTTGAGCATAGGATATGCACAAAATATGTTTGTTAAAAATGATTTATAAAATTTCAACCAAATGTGATTGGTAGGTGCAAAGCTAGACTTTGTGACCTTTGCCAACATCCTCCCATCTTGTGAGAAAACGGGATATTTAGAATAGCGTGCGAACATCCATCACATGATAAATAATAAGAGGAGTTTTGTCAAATGTTGTAGCATAGACAAGGCATGTGAACTATTTGACAAAATGTCATAAAGAAACATGTTCTCATAAAACACCCCAATTGTAGGATATTAACAAAATGGATTTGTTGAAAAGGTTTTAAATACTTTGCAACCAAATGCAATTGGGATGTGTAAGGCTAGACTCTACAACCTTTTCCAACATCCTTCATGTTTGGAAAAATGACTCAAAGAAACATGTTCTCATAGAACACCAATTGCAACATATTAACGAAATAGATTTGTTGAAAATGCTTTAGAGACTTTGCAACCAAATGCAATTGGAGGGTGTAAGGCTAGAATCTACAACCTTTTCTAGCATCCTTCTAGCCATGCCAAATGGGAGCTATGGAATAGGGTATCAACATACATCAAAGTATAAAGGATAGATAAATTTTCTTAGAGGTAGTTGCAACTACTCTGGTACATATTTATAAAAAAATATAGATACATATTCATAAGTAATTTTGCTACCATAGATAATAGTAGAGAATAAAAATTAGAACTATAGGTTCCATCCTCTTATTTCACCAAACCTATCCTTCATTGCATAAAATTAATGGCCTAAGCCATCTTTTCAATGTCAAATAGTTCCTCAATTGATCTTCTCTTCTCAGGTCCATGGAGTGCTAAAGCATTCAATGATTTCTTGTAAGAACTCATCAAACCTTTGAGAACTTTAAATATTAATAATTTATTTATCCAACACCATGAATCTAGTCTAAATGTCAAAAATAATAACAATCAAATATTCAAAGAAAACTTATGTCATTTAAATTCTTTCAAAGGAAGAGTACTCAATTACAAAAGAAATATTTTCAACGATTGCTTCCATGAATATCATGCTTTTATTCCAAATGTAACATTGTCCCATGGAAAAAAATATCTTGAACTAAACCAAATGTGTGGGAGAGAGTGTCACTCCAACATAGGAATTTATTGGTACATGAGGCCAAGGAATGCTCACATAAGGTGGAATTATTGTAGCAACATCAAGATTAAATGAGTTATTGTTCCCATATTTCTAAGTCTATATCTTAAAAATTATATTTTTGTTAAGAATAAGAACAATACCAAGATTGGTACTAATATACCTTAATGACAATAATTTGAGTACATTAGATGAAGGTTTGTAGCAAGGCTAGAAACAAAATCATTAGATGTTTTGGATGATGTGCTAGATTGTTTAGTTCATGAGTAATTACTGACGATAATTTGACTAATTGTGATTATATTTTCCTCACATGTATAATGACCCTAGAAAAAAAAAAAAGTAAATTTGTTAATTTTAAAGAAAATATTCAATCCTAGATTATCCATAACAATAATAACCTAGAATAGAAAATAAATCCAATAAGTGAAAGTTGAACTCTATAACCTTTTTCTTATATTCAATGTGTTTATAATACATCAAAATATGTTATAGGAATAACATAAACAATGTAAACAACTATAGCAATAATAAACTTAACTTGTTATGATTAAACCCACAACAAACAACTATTAAAAACACAAACTTGAATCATTAGAATCGTGCAACTTTGAAAGCCCATTCACAACCTTTGAGTGAGATTGTTCTACAAGACCAATGGATTATGATCAACTCCTATATTAATTGTATCACCTTTTATAATAATATATTATAGCATAATTAGTTCAAAGTAAAATTTGAATGATTATCTTCAAGCTAACCCATATGCAAGATAAGATACACTCATGATAATAGTACTAGAAACATGATTAGAAAGAGCCACAATTTAGTTTAATAGCCTAAACCAATAAATTTATATTAATTTTTGAGTTAATTTTTAGATTATATATAAAATATATTCTTATGAATTAATACCTCCAATTATAATATTCAAAACATTTTTTTAGTAGAAGTGGCTAGTGACAAGGAACCTTATTCAACCAAGTAGAAGGGGGAGTGCATAATTTCATAAAAAAAATAGATTAGTGACTAGAAATAGTGCATAGGTGGATAAATAAAGGATAGAAAGAGTAATTAGGTGTTGAAAAGGAGGGAATGTGTCATGATTTATGGATAGCAAGAGAAACCCTACTACAAGATGTAAGCAAAAAAATAGTTTGAAAATAGTGCACCCAAAGTAAATATGACTAGATGTAAGAGAATTCTAGAGAATATGGAATAGAGATCCAATGCATATGGTAGAAACGTTGAGAGAATAAAATAATTTAATATCATGAAGAAAACTTAGATGAAATTCAAATAAGTTGATGAACCACAAAACTTGACAAATAAAATCTAAGAAATAGAGGATTGAGAAACTATATAAGTGAAAAAGATGAAAATGGTTGGTGGTATTATGAGTTCACCACAAAGACCTATTTCCCTAATTTCCATCAAAATGTAAGCTATGAAATACAAATGAAGAATAGTAATCGATTTTGATAGAAATAGTAATCAAAAGTAGATCTGGAAAGTGGAAAAGGGTGTGTACCTTTCACCAAAAATCATCTTTTGAAGCTCACTGAGGGCTCATTCACCCTATAGCGAATGGGTCTTGGCTATGGTTCCTAAAAAAATATTTTTTTGGTTCTCTTCTCTTGTGTCTACACTCCCAGATTCTCGATTCTCACTATTGAATAGTCGAAAATATGTTTTGTAGAGGATTTTTGAAGTCATATGACAACTTTTCTTACAACTTTGACAACTTTGCAACTTTCTTCAATTTTTCTCTTCAAATGATCTTCAACCTAAAATCTGCAATCACACATCAAAGAGAGAAAAATGTTTTTTGTTAGGGAATGGGGTTTTTCCTTGGTCAAATCCCATTTTGGTAGTTAAACCTTGTAATGAAAAAATGAAATAGCATGAAGGAATGATGAATGAACAGCAATGTGTAAAAACTCACCAAACCTTATTTGAACCTTGGATTAGAAATCTACAAACTAGCATGAAGTGGCCTCAATGATTGTGGATCTTGATCATAAAACTTGATTAGAGATAATTTCCTTGAATGCTTTAATAGATCTTGAACACTAAATCACCATATTAGCTCAAACAACATGAATGATGTAAGAAATCTTTGACATGATAATGGAATTTTGATTGTTGCAATAATGTTCAATAATTATGCCCTTGAATGCCTTGAAAATTCTCTTGTGAAGGTAATCTTGAGATAACTTGAACTTGCTAGGTGAGAAATAGTGAAATAACCTTATATTTATACATATCTTAACATTAATTCCCAAAATTCAAATAACACAAGTCGACATGTGAATACACATTTGAAATTATTGAAATACCACCAAAAAAATATTTCAAATTTAGGTCCTAGGAGCAAGTGAGGACCCATTCACCCTATGTTGAATGGGTCCTAGGCCACTTGCCTAGGACACACATTACCCAATGTTAAACCTTATGTTACATGGAATTTATGAATGTCGGGTTTCATCCCTCGAAATTTGCAATTAATTAGGCTTGGATTTGAATTAAAGGGTACAATCAAGGAAAATTAACCTCAATTAATTAATGAAGCCCTAGATTAGTGTGAAAGTGTAAAGATACACCTTACAACACCAAAAACAAGGCACAATTAAGTCTATTTTAACTAAAGGGGCCCTAAACTTAATGTGAATATGCAAAACACATATTACAACACTAAATTAAGGCATCATTAAGCTCATTTTATTATTATTGTTCATTCCTCCCTTTTTCCTACACTACATTTTTCCCTCACTTTAGTGTGAGGATGAATGCAAGCACAAACTCACACTAAAGTAGACATTCAAGACACTTATGTATGCAACAATAAAAAAGATACACAATCATACAACATAAAATACCAAGAAGATCAATCCTAGATGGTTCAATCAGCGTGAAACATATCTATTCCATCAATTTTTACACTCACTCTGGGGTAGTGGAACCTCAAGTTGCCCACTAGGCGATTATCCCAAAAGGGTGGAAAATGAGAGAATCATATTAGGCTCCCATACCATATCAAATCTATCCTCCTAACAAGTTCAATAAGGTGCCACAAGACAAGGCAAGGCTCCATAGGCAAGCAAGGTATGTTATGCTTGGTGGCCTTGAATTTATGGTTTCAAGCTTCATAAGGCTAACAAGCTGCATTATGTTAACACTTATGAAAATAAAGGTTAGTAAATGGTTTTTGTTCAAAGGGATTTTGCTTAGTTCATGTAAGGTCTTCTTCTGAGGGAACATCTTGCATAATATCTCCAATAGAATAAAAGTCAAGAGTAAAAGATTCACAACTTAAGGAATGTGGTGTGTCATATCACCACTAAGAGGAAAGTCGTACGCTAAGAAATATTTCACTCTTCGAGGACATCAAACCCAATGACACCACCAAGTAAAGGACACATCACAAGAAAAAAAATTGCACCATGAAACATGAGGAATGTCGAAAGATATTGTCGATGTATGCCCCCACTTTAAGTGGTTGCTAACACCATTGTTGTGAACAATTGCTTTAAAGTAGCCAATGTTCAATCCTAAGACATGAGAGCTTATTCGGAGAGCCCTATTCCAATTCATATTTTTCTAAAATGAAGCTACATCATGAAAAAAGGAGGGGTTGCCCATATAAATACATAAGGGATCCATGGATTTAGGTTTAGTATGTCTTTGCTACAATGTTGTTATAGAGCTCAGAAACGTCATCATTCCCTAAATGCTCATAGAACTAGAAGAATGACAAAAAAAATTAAAAAACAAACTAAAATCCTTTCAGCTCAATATGGAAGAAACCTAAATGTCTCAACACCTTGTGTCATCCCCAAAAGGAAAACACGAGACAAATGAAAAGAAAAATATTTATGACATAAAGAAGAATGTAGATACAAATAGAAGAATGTAGATACAAATAGAGGAATGTACATGAAGAGAGAGAGAGAGAGACGTCAAATGTAGAATAGTATGAGGGATCACATTATGCACATGCGAACACATAAAGAAACATGAAAAAGAAAACAAATAAAAACACTAGTAAGGCACATGCAGGTCAACCTATAGCAATTTGTCTACATCCCAATCTTGATTAGTAAATGCAAAAGGCATAAAACTATCCAAAGGGACAACATCAAGTACCAAAGCTAGGACAAGGCTACCTAACCCCTTGCCCCCACTAATTAGTGCAGGACAAGGATGAGTTGAGATGGGTGATGAGAATGAGCTTCTTGCGATAAAGAAAATGATTTGCAATGAATTTAAAACATGTAATAGTGAGGATGCTATGATCCTTCAACTATTACATGGAAAGGAGCAAAGAAAATGTTATGCAACTATGTCGTCATAGGACTCATCATCATCAGAGTAAAATAACTCAATATCAATTTTAATGCATGACACTCATCAATAAGATTCCCAAGAGTTCTATGATATGCACAACAATTCATGTTTTTATTAGGTATGTTTCTTTTACTATGAGGTGGAAATTAGATCAAACATTTTTTGAGGTGTTCCATCTTTTGTTCAATTTTAATTTGAGTATGTAGGAATAGAAATTTTTTGAGTTTGTAATATTTTTGTTGCTTTCTTGATTCACCAATTTATTGAGGTAGATGTTGAGGAGGAGGAACTAATATGATCCTATCATCCTTATGAGGCATTGGTTGTTCCTTAGGAAGGAGGACACTTATGTTGGGAGAAGGATCTTGATATCCTAATCCTTTGGTTTCTTCAATAAGAAGTTCCTCCAAAAGTTTGTGAATTCCATGCTCATTAGTTATGTCACATCCTTGCTTAGTTAAAATCTTAAAGCCTTTGTCATAAGTCTCCTCTAGGTTGATGGGAGTGTTGGTCACTTTGTTAACATAAGATGGATAGGTATACACTTGATTAGATGAGCTAGGGTCACTCATTGTTGAAAGTTTAGGCTTATTTTGTGACTCAATTTCAGGATGTAAAAGACCAAACATCTCAAGTTGTGTTGGTTGTTTCATGAAAGGATAAAAGGATGCATTATTCTCAAGATTGTTAAGGAAATCATTTATGAACTCATGTATGATAGCATCATCTTCCCCAATGATGTCAAATTCATGAGGAAACTCATTAGGATTTGGTTGAGCATGGTGAGGGTCAATTGCATTAGGATCATTGTCAAAAAAACAAATTGAAACATCAACCAAGGAGAACAAGGACGTCCACACATTGCTAAAACACTTGTCCATTTTCAGATTTTCAGATTTAAAACAAGGTAATTTTCTGATTACACTATGCAAAAACCTAAAAATAATATCTTGTAAATACAATTTTTAAATCATGCAATGCACTAACTTTATCAAATGAAGCTAGATATGATCAAATTGAATAAATAAAAAAATTGCAAATAGAAACAAAATTTTGAAAACAACAAACAAAAATACAAAAATAAATATTTTAATGCCTAGAAAATCATAATATTAACCTGATCAAGGACTCATTCACCCTAGGGAAAATGGGTCCTAGGTGAGGGTTTTGAAACAATTTTTTACAGATTTTTGAGTAAATTTCAATTTTTTCTTGATTTTGATATGATACAACAAGTTTCTGTTTTAATTTTCTATGAAATGAGGATGAAATGCAAATGCAAAATGTGACAAAATTACAACCTAGAACACCTAACTTGATATGAATTTTTTTTTCAATTTTCAAATACAAAATGAATATGATGTAATGATATGTAAATGATATGAAATATGGCTGATTTTTTTGTATTTTTCATATTTAAAGAACACAAAGATGCAATCCTAAAACCCTTAAATGAAATGAAAATTTAAATGCAAACTAGATACCCTAAATGAGACTCAATTCAATGCAAAGAGATGCAAGATATAAATCTAGGGTGAAAGAGGACTCCAAAATCAGAAAATGCAAGGATCAAACTCAAGTTCACCAAAATGAAAATGATGAAAATTGTTGGTGTGTGTGATGATGAGTTCACCACAAAGGCCTATTTTCCTAATTTCATTCAAAATGTAAGCTATGAAATACAAATGAAGAACAATAATCAAATTTGACAAAAATAGTAATCAAAAGGTAGATCTAGAAAGGGGAAAAGGGTGTGTACCTTTCACCAAAAGTCACCTTTTGAAGCTCTATGAGGACTCATTCGCCCTATGGTGAATGGGTCCTGGCTAGGGTTCTTGAAAAATGTTTTATGGGTTCTCTTCTGTCGTGTTTGCACTCCCAAATTCCTGATTCTCACTGTCAGATAGTTGGAAATAAATTCTATAGAGTAGTTTCATTGATATGACAACTTTTCTTGCAACTTTGAAAACTTTGCAAATTTGTTCAATTTTTCTCTTCAAATGATCAAGTCAACCTAAAATTAGTAATCACACATCAAAGAGAGAAAAATGTTGTTTTGTTAGGGAATGGTGGTTTTCCTTGGTCAAACCCTATTTTGGTAATTAAACCTTGTAATTAAACAATGAAATAACATGAAGGAATGATGAATGAACAACAATATGTAACAACTCAACAAACCTTATTTGAACCTTTGATTACAAATCTTCAAAATAGCATGAAGTACTCTCAATGAATGTAGCTCTTGATCATGAAACTTGATTTGAGATCATTTCCTTGAATTCTTTAATAGATATTGAACACTACATCACCATATTAGCTGAAACAACATGCATGATGCAAGAAATATTTGACATGATAATGGAATTTTGATTGTTGTAATAATCT